>JAWNLN010000012.1:3270000-3640000 GCA_035042305.1 Drosophila glabriapex
TAAGCTCAGATATTGCCGTGTCGCAGCTGTCGTGTTTTGCATCTGGCATGTTGTGCGCTGTTCATTGTGGCAATGTTATTTGGCTTAAACACGGACAAACACACATATCAAACTCTATAAACAGTTTGCATTGCTCAAGTGATTTTCATTCGAGTCAATGATTTTTTTTACCTAGAATTTTATAAGATTATAAATTACAACATTACAATATTATAATAATACATTTTGCTTTTGTTTTTTTTCTTCTCTCATTTAACCTTTGTGCGTTTCCCCTCTCTCTCTCTCTCTCTCTCTCTCTCTTCAGTTCAGCGCCTCCTCCACGGGCAAATCATCAACACCATCGTCAGCGCTGAAGGATTCCTTTTATATGGCACACCGGCAGCAGCAGCTTATGCAGATGCAGCAGCAACAGCAGCCTACCCCAGGCAATCAGCAACAGTTTGGCATGCAACAACAACCACACCAACAACAACAGCAGCAGCAACAGCAGCAACAACACGTGGACTACATGACGGAGCTGCTGTCGAAGAGCCTGGAGAATGTGTCTGGAATGAATGGCAACCATTTGCTTAATAACACCATCTTCAATATGGACATTGCTAACGCTGCCTATCAACAGAAACAGCAGCAGCAGCCGCATCAGCAACAACAGCAGCAGCAGCAGCAACAACAGCAACAACAACAGTCGCACAATAATGGCTATAATGTGAATGATTTCAGTGGCATGCCCGTCTTTGATAATCTCAATATGACATTACCTTCGCTGCAGGATCATGTGATGATGATGGGCAGCAATACAGGCGGCGGTGGCGGTCGGCGGCGGCGGCGCGGCAAGCATAAAGATGCCGAACACCAGCAGCAACAGCTGCAGCAGCAATTGCAGCAACAACAATTGCAACCACAGCAGCAGCAGCATCACCATCACCAACAACAGCAGCAGCAGCAACAGCAGCAACAACAGGAGCAACAACATCATCACCAACAACAGCTGCTGCAACAGCAGCAGCAAGCGGCTGCAAATAAAATGCTAATCATACCTAAACCCATCGAGTCCATGATGCCCAGTCCGCCCGACAAGCAACAGTTGCAGCAAAATCAGCAGCAGCATCAACACCATCAGCAGCATCAACATCAGCAGCAACACCAGCAGCAGCAGCAACATCATAATCAAAAAGTGCTGCCGCCGCAACAGTCACCGTCCGATTTGAAGCTGCATCTCGGCCACACGGCGCATGCCGGCTATCAGGTGTTCAAGACTGCCGTCGAGCAGAATCTGAAGAATGCCAGCTCGTGGTCATCGCTGGCATCGGCCAGTTCGCCACAGAATACGGCGACAACATCGAGCAAGGCCAAGCCGGCGATGGACTCCTTTCAGCAATTCCGCAACAAAGCCAAAGAACGCGATCGCCTCAAGCTGCTCGAGGCGGCCGAGAAGGAGAAGAAGCACCAGAAGGAGGCCGCTGAAAAGGAGCAGCAACAGCAGCGCAAGCATCACAAATCCAATTCCTCCTCATCATCGTCGTCGTCTGCTGCTGCTGCTGCGGCTGCTGCAGCAAATACTGCTGCAAATAATGCTGTCAATCAAGCAGCTGCTGCTGCTGCTGCCGCCGCCGCCGCAGCAGCAGCAGCAGCAACCACTGCAACCACCAATGCCTCAAGCTCCGCCAACAACAACAACAGCATCGCTGGGGCACAGCAGCAACAGCAACAGCAGTCGTCAACGTTGGGCGGCAGCAGCAGTAGCGAACGCGGTGGCGGCGGTGGCGGTGGCGGAGGCGGTGGCGGCGGCGGCGGTGGCGGCGGCGGTGGCGGCGGCGGTGGCGGTGGTAGCAGTAGCAGCAGTGGCGCCACAGATGCCTCACGCATCGGTAGCGGCAATAGCAGCAATTCTATCAACAGCAACGGACCGGGAAGCGCTGGCAGTGTTGGCAGCGGTGGCACTGTTGCTGCGGTTGCTGGCGGCAGCGCCAATAGTGGCGGCAGCAACAGCGGCGGCAACAATCCACTAATGGGTCTTGTCGGCAGCGGTGGTGGCAGCAATAGCAACAGCGGCGGCGGCAATGGCGGCGGCAGCAACAGCAGCAACATCAGCTTGGGCGCTGCCATTGCCAGTCTAGGCGCTGCGACGGCCAGCAATCTAGTAGGCGGTAATAGCAACAGCCAAGGCGGCAGCAGCAGCTGCGGCGGCATTTCAAGTGTGGCTACAGCTGGCAGCAACGCCTCCGGCAATGGGCATCAGTCGAGCGGCAGTGGACAGTCGCAGCAGCAGCAGCAGCAACAGCATCAGCATTCATCAGCAGCGGCAGCAGCATCGGCGGCAGCAGCAGCTGCAGCAGCAGCAGCCGCTCCGCAAGCATCGGCAGCGGCAAATGCTCTGGCGCTGACTGCATCGCCATTGGGCGCCATGGAAAGCGGACGGTGAGTAAAATCAGAATATCAGAAAATCAGAAAATCTGAGATTCAGAGAATCGGAGAATCAAAAGTGAAACAAGTTGCATATCCAAATTGTATCAACCAATTGTATAATGCCATTTTACATTGCAGGAAAAGTGTGCACGATGCACAGCCGCAAATATCGCGAATGGATGACATCAAGGCGTCGCCGGGTCAGGGCCAGAATTCGCCGGCACAGCAATCGCCGCAGGATCGCGCGGCTGCCAAGCGTGCGACGTGCGGAACAAGAGAGACGCAGACGCGAGGCGGTAAATACAAATACTCCAATACAAATAACAATTACAAATTGGCTACAGTTGAGCATTCAGTGTCGAGCTTAATCAAGAATAATATTATTAATACTAACTGCTGACAACAGTTGCAAGTTGTCAAATACATTGATTGCTCATCTAGATTTTGATTGAACTTACTATTGAAATATTGCTATTCAATTGCTGATTTGACTCTAAAATCTTTGCGCAGATGGCTGGCCAAATTGACATGAACATGCAGAGTGATCTTATGGCTGCCTTTGAGGAGACACTGTAGGTAACGGCCACGGCGGCAATGTCGTCCTCCCACAAACACAAATCCAAATCCAAATCTAGATCCACCAGCGTTGCCACCAGCAAGTCGCACTCACAGAAACGGCGATCACATAGCAGAAAACATCGCGATGAGGAGCCGCACAGAAAGCATCGCCAAGATCATCGCGATGAACATCAACATCAGCATCAGCATCAGCATCAGCATAGAAAGCATCGCGATGAACACCGGCAACAACAAAAACATCACGATGAACACCAACAACAGAAAAAGCATAACGAAGAACCACCACAACAACAACTAGAAAAGCATAGCGATGAACAACAAAAACAACAACATCAACAACAACAAGAAAAGCATCGCGAAAAACATCCGCAAAAAAAGCATCGTGATGAAAAGCAAAGCGATGAAAAGCTGCATAAAAAAGTGCGTGATGAAAAGTCGCATCGAAAGCATCGCGATGAACCACAACATAGAGAAAAACAACACCAGCAACAAAAACCGACAGAAGCAACAACAGCAGCAGCAAAATCAACAACTACAAGGAAAAGACGATGAGCGGTGACAACAGCAGGGCAAGGCTGGCAATACAACAACAACAACCAACAACCAACAACCAACAACAACCAACAACCAACATCAACAACAAAACAACGACAACAATTGTTAAACATAAGCAATGTTCTAAGTAATTACGATTACAATTAGTAACTACATTTACTACATACATAGGAATACATATGTACGTACATGCAATTAGAGAGTGTACAAATATATATACACACAAAGGCATACATAAATTGCATATGTATGCATGTAACGTATTATGCATAGGGTATAGCACACACACACACGCACACACACTTACACACACGCACACACACTTACACACACACAAAACACATACAGACAGACAACCAACACATTATATTAAAAGGCAAATTTCCTTTGAATACAAAATAAATTGTACACTTTTTTTTTTCTCTTAAATTAATAAAATAAATTTAAATTTATTATTATTGAATTAAATATATTTTAACATTGATTATTGATTTGTAGCCGATGAGCTTAGTTTAAAGACAAATCTTTTTCTTTTCTTTTTTTGTATAAATTTGTTAACTAATTTAAAGTTGATGACTTTAACATACAACAATAACAAGAAAAACAGAAAAATTCAATCATATTTTACTTATATAATAATTTTGCAGTCGACTGCAACCCCTCCCCCTCCCCCGCGCCCCTGCCCCTCTCACTGACCACTTGTAATTTATATATGCACACACAAATATACACACATATTTAATTAAATGTACATTTAGTTCTTAAGTAGCAACGAAATTGTTCACGTGACGCGCCCAATTACAAACAAACAACAAACAACGTTTTCGGCACACCGAATAATATATATACCCTTGCAGAATGGCACCGACAACTGCTCACATCCAAACCTTCCGATTGTTCATATGGCAGCTGCATGATATATTAATTCCTGACTCAAACCACCCGTCTCCAGCATTGCCTGCAGCTAAGAGATACACATAATCAAAGTCTCCTCACGAATACCTTCTGCAAGGGTAAAGGACAAAAGAAAACAACATCATTTATCTAATTAAAGTTGCAATGTCTTTCGGCGTGTGCCTGTAAGTGGTGTGTGTGTGTGTGTGTGTGTGTGTGTGTGTGTGTGCGTGTGTGTGTTTAAGTTTTAACAATTTGTAGAAGGGAAACAGAACATCACAAGACAAGCAAACAAAAACCCAGAGGCGATAATAATTGTGTAGCGCTTAATAGCATTAAAAGATTTTTAAGCTTAACTTTTAACGTGTAATATGTATCTAAACAGAGGCCCATGAGACCCATGGGCCTGGATCTATTGTCTTCTATATGAAATTCGAGAGCAATTTGCGAGCCTTAAACGAATCTTTCACTTGATTTTCTTTTATCAATCGATCAATGAACACCAGACAATTTCAATGCAAATACTTTTGTATTCGGTAGTATTCAGTAGTTGCACAACAAACGCTTTTCTACGCAATAGTGCACACACACACACACACACACACACACACATACACATACATATACAAATATGTGTACATACATACATAGCTTATAATATAGCCTATAGCTGCCATAGTAATTAGGATGATGCTTAAATCGGAGGGTTTCCTTGATTCCATAGATAAACTAAAACTACTCGAATCTATATATGTACATATATATTCATATATATATATATATATATGTATATGTATACAGAGAACAAAATATTTATTTTTCTACATTAGGCTCAGAATGAACGTAGATTGTCAATAATCAAAACAGCCTCTGATTTGCTTGTTATATATACACATATATCAATCAATCCATATATATTATATATGCGTAAAGCTGTAATAAGTATTAAGTATATGTATGTACTTCCATTAAGCTCTTCTGATTTTGTACGTGAGTGAGTGGCATATCTATCTATATATATATATATATATATACACATGGACAGACACAGACAGATCTATTTATGCGCAATCCATAGCCAAGAACAACACCGATTGTATATCTTCCAACGATAATAGCGTTACTTACTTTTTCTTCCTTCATCCTCAGTTAATGTAAAAGAGAGAGACAGAGAGAGAGAGCGCGCAAGAGATAGAGGGAGAGGGACAGAAGAATCAAATTCACACATCGTTAGTAAAAATTAGTTGTAGTGTTGGGCAAGGTCGTCTAGCATTACACAAAACATATATCTCAGTGTTTTGAGTGCACTGTACTTTTGCTGCTTGTTCAATTTTTATTTTTGCATGTGTAAGTTTTTTTTTTAATGTATATAAAATGGCGGTCAGTAAATACAAGCAAGTGTGTGTGTGCGGGCGTGTGTGTGTGTGTGTGTGTGGGTGCCGGTGTGTGTTTAAGTAATTACTTTATTACTAATATTACTGTGTACACCTACGATAAATACTTACATACATTACATATAAAAGAAAAAATCGTTATAATACCCCTAAACCCATTTTACATGCAAACCCCAAAAGTACACATCCTCATGTTGTTATCTATACCCCGCAATCCCCTCTCTCCCAAATGTCACCTATATTTGTGTAAATTAGCTTTTTAACTATACACACCATATATATAACTATATATATATATATATTGTGTATATATATATAAATATATGTATGTATCAATAAATAACTTTTTTTTTATAATTAATTTTAGCGTTTAATTGAAAATGAAAGAAAAATATCAGTATATATATATATATATATATATATATATATATATATATATATAACAATGAAAAAATTAAAAAAAAACAAATAAAATAATTCGCAATTCTTCTTGCCAAAAAGATTTTTTACTCGACTTATCGATAATCAATAAGCAAAACTGAAAAGCCTTGTTTACATTTACATTCATGCTTATATCGGATATTGACAGCGATGTCAAATAAGCCTTCAGATTTTTTTAAATTGCCAAATTTTATTTTCACGTAATTGGTCACATAGAAATTTTCCCTTAGTTGTCATCTGCTTGTCGCAAATATCAATTAAAAAAAAAATTTTTGCTTGTGAACGGATTTCGTTTTTTCCTTACGCATTTTGCTGACTTCTGTTCTGTGTTGCAGTCTCAAGACCAAAAACATATAATATTATATAATTGTATTAAATTGTAGAAGATAAAAAGGGGCAGCTGATAAATGGTAAGTCAAACATTGCGAAAAGGAAGAAACTAAAAGCAACCAATTATCAATTCACAGTTGACAATAATTTGGTGAGGACGAGAAAGCCCCGGGCTAGTGTCTGACATTATTGAAGTTGTGGTTTGAGGTTTGTGGTTGGCTTTGGTTTTTGGGGCAAAATAAGCACCCGAAGCATCAAAAAATTATTTGATTTTTAAAAATAATAATAATATCTCCATATAATATAGAACAAAAGAACAATGGCATCTAACAAACCAGTCAATGGCGTCGTCCAGCCACCGACTATGCCGCGGTTGGGTCGACCGGGACGCCGTACAAATCAACTGGAATATATCTTTAAAATGGTTATGAAGTCATTGTGGAATCATCATTATGCTTATCCCTTCAAACAGCCGGTCAACGCGAAAAAACAGAAGCTGCCCGACTACCATGATATCATTAAACAGCCAATGGACTTGCGTACGATTAAGAAGCGATTGGCGAGCAATTACTATTGGTCCGCCACGGAGGCTGTCGCCGATATAAACATGATATTCACCAATTGTTCTCTGTACAATAAGCCTACCGATGATGTTATCATTAAGGTCAAAGCGCTCGAGGAGCACTTTCTGCAGGCAATCAAAGATATGCCCAAGGAGGAGCTCGAACTGGGGTCCGTCGCGGTCAAGGGGGGCAACAAAAATCAACGCGCACCGACCGCCCCTAAAAGAGCAGCATCTGCGGCGGCAGCGACGGCAGCGACGGCAGCCGTCCAAAGCACAAATAATAGCAGGAATAGCAGCAACAGCACCAGGAGTAATAATTTAACACTGGCAGCAACAACAGCAACAACGACAGGAAGACCGTCAGAATCCTCCAGGGCACAAAAGCTGGTGTCGGTAGAAGCAGCGGCAGCCCAAGTCCAGGCAGCAGCATTAGCCTCAGTAGCAGCTGCAGAAGTGCTGGCAGCGGCAGTGGCAGCATTGGATGGTGATCCCATAATGGCCATCCAGCCGACTTTAAATAGTATGGGTCCAAATGCCGTCCAGCCCGTCCAAATGCAGATGGGCGTCAAACGAGTAGCGGACGCGAATGCATTTGAATCGTCCATGGCCAAGGTGGCCAAATCAGCAATGAGGCAGGAATCGAGTCGTCAGGTAATTGCCAGGAACATAAGAGCCATATCTGATGCAAAAGTTTCTCCTTTATCGCTTTATCGCACCACGTGGTTTTCGTGCTTACTTTTCCGAGTCTTGCGCATCGTTTTCAACTGCTGCTGCCAAGGCTTTTATAATAATATTACAGATTTGATTGTCCCGATAAAGTGCATATAATAGTCAAGTCCATATGGCCATGTCCGCCTCTATTGTTCTTCAAATATCCATATTTCTTTCCTGTTAAATTATCCATTAGTACGATCTGACTACCACATCATTTATATAACTACCATAGTTATCGGTCGGTCGCTTAACTTAATAATTAAATATTTTCTGTCAGCAGGTGTACTCCGCATAATAATATTTTGCTTATTATTATTTTTTCTTTGCAGGGCTCTGGAGGGTACCCGCGCGGCAACGCCTGGCCTTTCCACAAGCCTGCACCTTCTCTTGCCGGAAGAGCGGGTGCCGGCGGTTCTGCAGGCGTTAATCCGGGCGTGGGTATTTCAGCTAGTGGTATTGCGGCCAGAGCTTGCGGTTCTGGTGGCACCAGCAAAGGTGCTAAAAGCCAGGGACAGCGTGGAGGCAAGGGCAATGCAAACGTCAATGCCGGCGGCAGTGGAGCAGGCTCAGCGGCTGCCAATGCTGCGAATGCAGCGGCTATCGCTGCAAACGCAACAGCGGCTGCCACAACTAGTGGAGGCACCACAAATGCCAAACGCAACGCCGGTGCTGGAGCTGGTGGCTCCGAGAAGAAGGGCACAGTCGAGCCCATGTCCAACCTTGAGAAGCAACAGCTATATGCCGACATTAATAAGTTGTCAGGTGAGACGCGTGCGCAGCTTCTAATCTACACACCCACACGCATGCGCTACTATCACTTGGAAGTGATTTTAGAGTTGGTTTGTTGAAAATGTCCACAAATGGGACATGAAGTAATAGAAATTCGATTGTCTTATTTGAGCATAGGCAAAAGACTCCTTAATTTGTCCATAAGCGATTGAGATGATGGTGGCTTATTGTATGCACTCAAACCCAAGGGGACAACTATAGAATTTGTCCGATTACTTGCGTCTACTCAGACCCAGATGGTTATCTGGAAGTGTGCATAAACAGAAGACAACATGATCAATGCTATATATCAGGATATATTCAAATTGTGTCTGTTTTTACTACTGGGAATCGATCGCGAATCTTGATCTGCGTGTGGTAGGCGCGAACTGCTATTCCAAATGATGCACTGTAACTGCTGAGCAAGAGTGAAGGGGTCGAAGTCGCTTCCCTTTGCCCTTTAACTCATGTTCCGTTGGGTTTAAGTGCACACAATCCATGCAATGCCATCTCCTTCCTCATCGACGACCAATCAATGAGGTTTCGGCTATGTCCAAATGTGGTCATGTTCAGCATAAGACAATTTCCGCCAGGTAAATAAATTAACTCCTCCTCCTTCTCTGCTCCGCTTCATCCTGCTCCTCAATCGATGTCGTTGACGTCGTGTGACACACAGTTCAGCAAAAGCAATGTGTGGGGTGCATCGCTCAGAATCGAGACCCAACTCTAAGCTACTCGGTTGTGGATGAGCTAAATCCGGAGGCGCTGATCGCGATAAGATGCTATGTGACATCGTGTTTGGCCAAACAAACCCGTAAGCCATGTTGTAAGTTTGTAACTAAACCTTGAGACCACATCAGCAACAACAGTAACTATAAAAAAACTTCATTTTCGAATAATGTAATAATGTTATACTCTTGCTTCTCTTGCAGATCGGAAAACATCGGCCAAAGTGAGGGCTGTGCAGCCTATGCAGCTTGTACAGCAGCCTGTGCATCCTGTGCATCCTGTGCGGCCTGTGCAGCCTGTGCAGCAGGCTGTGCAGCCAGCGAATCCTGTTTCGTCCAGTTCAAGTTCCAGCGATTCATCGTCGTCGAGTTCGAGTGATAGGAGCTGTGACTCGAGTGACAATGAAACAGGTTAGGACGCCGTTGTATTTGTGTGCATATTTGTTTTTTACATATATATATTTATATATATATCTAGATGTGAAACGAAATATTTTTCAATAAAAAAATATGTACACGGAAAAGAAACGAATAACAAGCAAGCGATATTTGCGGATTAGACAGAGTTGCCACAGAGAGAGAGAGAGAGAGATGCATGTGTGACGTATTGTGCATAAGGAGTAGCACACACACACACGCACACACATACACATACACATACATATACATAAATGTGTACATACATATACATATATGTGTACATACATACATAGCTTATAATATAGCCTATAGCTGCCATAGTAATTAGGATGATGCTCAAATCGGAGGGTTTCCTTGATTCCATAGATAAACTAAAACTACAACTACTCGAATCAATAAGCATAAAGATGCCGAACACCAGCAGCAACAGCTGCAGCAGCAATTGCAGCAACAACAATTGCAACCACAGCAGCAGCAGCATCACCATCACCAACAACAGCACCAGCAGCAACAGCAGCAACAACAGGAGCAACAACATCATCACCAACAACAGCTGCTGCAACAGCAGCAGCA
The DNA here is from genome assembly GCA_035042305.1 of Drosophila glabriapex. Taxonomy (NCBI): domain Eukaryota; kingdom Metazoa; phylum Arthropoda; class Insecta; order Diptera; family Drosophilidae; genus Drosophila; species Drosophila glabriapex. Next base: position 3,280,368 of record JAWNLN010000012.1, read on the forward strand.
AGCGGCTGCAAATAAAATGCTAATCATACCTAAACCCATCGAGTCCATGATGCCCAGTCCGCCCGACAAGCAACAGTTGCAGCAAAATCAGCAGCAGCATCAACACCATCAGCAGCATCAACATCAGCAGCAACACCAGCAGCAGCAGCAACATCATAATCAAAAAGTGCTGCCGCCGCAACAGTCACCGTCCGATTTGAAGCTGCATCTCGGCCACACGGCGCATGCCGGCTATCAGGTGTTCAAGACTGCCGTCGAGCAGAATCTGAAGAATGCCAGCTCGTGGTCATCGCTGGCATCGGCCAGTTCGCCACAGAATACGGCGACAACATCGAGCAAGGCCAAGCCGGCGATGGACTCCTTTCAGCAATTCCGCAACAAAGCCAAAGAACGCGATCGCCTCAAGCTGCTCGAGGCGGCCGAGAAGGAGAAGAAGCACCAGAAGGAGGCCGCTGAAAAGGAGCAGCAACAGCAGCGCAAGCATCACAAATCCAATTCCTCCTCATCATCGTCGTCGTCTGCTGCTGCTGCTGCGGCTGCTGCAGCAAATACTGCAGCAAATAATGCTGTCAATCAAGCAGCTGCTGCTGCTGCTGCCGCCGCCGCCGCAGCAGCAGCAGCAGCAACCACTGCAACCACCAATGCCTCAAGCTCCGCCAACAACAACAACAGCATCGCTGGGGCACAGCAGCAACAGCAACAGCAGTCGTCAACGTTGGGCGGCAGCAGCAGTAGCGAACGCGGTGGCGGCGGTGGCGGTGGCGGAGGCGGTGGCGGCGGCGGCGGTGGCGGCGGCGGTGGCGGTGGCGGTGGTAGCAGTAGCAGCAGTGGCGCCACAGATGCCTCACGCATCGGTAGCGGCAATAGCAGCAATTCTATCAACAGCAACGGACCGGGAAGCGCTGGCAGTGTTGGCAGCGGTGGCACTGTTGCTGCGGTTGCTGGCGGCAGCGCCAATAGTGGCGGCAGCAACAGCGGCGGCAACAATCCACTAATGGGTCTTGTCGGCAGCGGTGGTGGCAGCAATAGCAACAGCGGCGGCGGCAATGGCGGCGGCAGCAACAGCAGCAACATCAGCTTGGGCGCTGCCATTGCCAGTCTAGGCGCTGCGACGGCCAGCAATCTAGTAGGCGGTAATAGCAACAGCCAAGGCGGCAGCAGCAGCTGCGGCGGCATTTCAAGTGTGGCTACAGCTGGCAGCAACGCCTCCGGCAATGGGCATCAGTCGAGCGGCAGTGGACAGTCGCAGCAGCAGCAGCAGCAACAGCATCAGCATTCATCAGCAGCGGCAGCAGCATCGGCGGCAGCAGCAGCTGCAGCAGCAGCAGCCGCTCCGCAAGCATCGGCAGCGGCAAATGCTCTGGCGCTGACTGCATCGCCATTGGGCGCCATGGAAAGCGGACGGTGAGTAAAATCAGAATATCAGAAAATCAGAAAATCAGAAAATCTGAGATTCAGAGAATCGGAGAATCAAAAGTGAAACAAGTTGCATATCCAAATTGTATCAACCAATTGTATAATGCCATTTTACATTGCAGGAAAAGTGTGCACGATGCACAGCCGCAAATATCGCGAATGGATGACATCAAGGCGTCGCCGGGTCAGGGCCAGAATTCGCCGGCACAGCAATCGCCGCAGGATCGCGCGGCTGCCAAGCGTGCGGAGCAACGACGTGCGGAACAAGAGAGACGCAGACGCGAGGCGGTAAATACAAATACTCCAATACAAATAACAATTACAAATTGGCTACAGTTGAGCATTCAGTGTCGAGCTTAATCAAGAATAATATTATTAATACTAACTGCTGACAACAGTTGCAAGTTGTCAAATACATTGATTGCTCATCTAGATTTTGATTGAACTTACTATTGAAATATTACTATTCAATTGCTGATTTGACTCTAAAATCTTTGCGCAGATGGCTGGCCAAATTGACATGAACATGCAGAGTGATCTTATGGCTGCCTTTGAGGAGACACTGTAGGTAACGGCCACGGCGGCAATGTCGTCCTCCCACAAACACAAATCCAAATCCAAATCTAGATCCACCAGCGTTGCCACCAGCAAGTCGCACTCACAGAAACGGCGATCACATAGCAGAAAACATCGCGATGAGGAGCCGCACAGAAAGCATCGCCAAGATCATCGCGATGAACATCAACATCAGCATCAGCATCAGCATCAGCATAGAAAGCATCGCGATGAACACCAACAACAGAAAAAGGCAAGGCTGGCAATACAACAACAACAACAACAACCAACAACCAACAACAACCAACAACCAACATCAACAACAAAACAACGACAACAATTGTTAAACATAAGCAATGTTCTAAGTAATAACGATTACAATTAGTAACTACATTTACTACATACATAGGAATACATATGTACGTACATGCAATTAGAGAGTGTACAAATATATATATATATATATATATATAGTGTGTGTGTGTGTGTGTGTGTGTGTGTGTGTGTGTGTGTGTGTGTGTGTGTGTGTGTGTGTGTGTGTGTGTGTGTGTGTGTGTGTGTGTGTGGTGTGTGTGTGTGTGTGTGTGTGTGTGTGTGTGTGTGTGTGTGTGTGTGTGTGTGTGTGTGTGTGTGTGTGTGTGTGTGTGTGTGTGTGTGTGTGTGTGTGTGTGTGTGTGTGTGTGTGTGTGTGTGTGTGTGTGTGTGTGTGTGTGTGTGTGTGTGTGTGTGTGTGTGTGTGTGTGTGTGTGTGTGTGTGTGTGTGTGTGTGTGTGTGTGTGTGTGTGTGTGTGTGTGTGTGTGTGTGTGTGTGTGTGTGTGTGTGTGTGTGTGTGTGTGTGTGTGTGTGTGTGTGTGTGTGTGTGTGTGTGTGTGTGTGTGTGTGTGTGTGTGTGTGTGTGTGTGTGTGTGTGTATATATATACAGTGTCTCACAGCTCAAAAGACCTAGTGACTGAGTCAAATGAGCTTTGACATGCACTTTTGGACATGTTTTCAGTTTTGAACTCATTTTAGTTAATTAATTAATATTTTAATAAAAACTAAAGTTTATTTTTCAAACGTGATATACCATAAAACAAATTGGCATTTAAACATTTTGCGATCGTTTCTTTGTTTAAACCTTATAGCACATTAAATTTTTTGCTAGACACTGAGTGTTTTGAGCTGTGAGACACTGTATAACAATGAAAAAATTAAAAAAAAATAAAATCGCAATTCTTGCCCAAAAGATTTTTGTCTCGACTTATCGATAACCAATAAGCAACACTGAAAAGCCTTGTTTACATTTACATTCATGCTTATATCGGATATTGACAGCGCTGTTAAATAAGCCTTCAAATTTTTTTAAATTGCCAAATTTTATTTTGACGTAATTGGTCACATAGAAATTTTCCCTTAGATCTGCTTGTCGCAAATATCAATTAAAAAAAAAATTTTTGCTTGTGAACGGATTTCGTTTTTTCCTTACGCATTTTGCTGACTTCTGTTCTGTGTTGCAGTCTCAAGACCAAAAACATAATATTATATAATTGTATTAAATTGTAGAAGAGAAAAAGGTGCAGCTGATAAATGGTAAGTCAAACATTGCGAAAAGGAAGAAACTAAAAGCAACCAATTATCAATTCACAGTTGACAATAATTTGGTGAGGACGGGAAAGCCCCGGGCTTGTGTCTGACATTATTGAAGTTGTGGTTTGAGGTTTGTGGTTGGCTTTGGTTTTTGGGGCAAAATAAGCACCCGAAGCATCAAAAAATTATTTGATTTTTAAAAATAATAATAATATCTCCATATAATATAGAACAAAAGAACAATGGCATCTAACAAACCAGTCAATGGCGTCGTCCAGCCACCGACTGTGCCGCAGTTGGATCGACCGGGACGCCGTACAAATCAACTGGAATATATCTTTAAAATGGTTATGAAGTCCTTGTGGAATCATCATTATGCTTATCCCTTCAAACAGCCGGTCAACGCGAAAAAACAGAAGCTGCCCGACTACCATGATATCATTAAACAGCCAATGGACTTGCGTACGATTAAGAAGCGATTGGCGAACAATTACTATTGGTCCGCCACGGAGGCTGTCGCCGATATAAACATGATATTCACCAATTGTTCTCTGTACAATAAGCCTACCGATGATGTTATCATTAAGGTCAAAGCGCTCGAGGAGCACTTTCTGCAGGCAATCAAAGATATGCCCAAGGAGGAGCTCGAACTGGGGTCCGTCGCGGTCAAGGGGGGCAACAAAAATCAACGCGCACCGACCGCCCCTAAAAGAGCAGCATCTGCGGCGGCAGCGACGGCAGCCGTCCAAAGCACAAATAATAGCAGGAATAGCAGCAACAGCACCAGGAGTAATAATTTAACACTGGCAGCAACAACAGCAACAACGACAGGAAGACCGTCAGAATCCTCTAGGGCACAAAAGCTGGTGGCGGTAGAAGCAGCGGCAGCCCAAGTCCAGGCAGCAGCATTAGCCTCAGTAGCAGCTGCAGAAGTGCTGGCAGCGGCAGTGGCAGCATTGGATAGTGATCCCATAATGGCCATCCAGCCGACTTTAAATAGTATGGGTCCAAATGCCGTCCAGCCCGTCCAAATGCAGATGGGCGTCAAACGAGTAGCGGACGCGAATGCATTTGAATCGTCCATGGCCAAGGTGGCCAAATCAGCAATGAGGCAGGAATCGAGTCGTCAGGTAATTGCCAGGAACATAAGAGCCATATCTGATGCAAAAGTTTCTCCTTTATCGCATTATCGCACCACGTGGTTTTCGTGCTTACTTTTCCGAGTCTTGCGCATCGTTTTCAACTGCTGCTGCCAAGGCTTTTATAATAATATTACAGATTTGATTGTCCCGATAAAGTGCATATAATAGTCAAGTCCATATGGCCATGTCCGCCTCTATTGTTCTTTAAATATCCATATTTCTTTCCTGTTAAATTATCCATTAGTACGATCTGACTACCACATCATTTATATAACTACCATAGTTATCGGTCGGTCGCTTAACTTAATAATTAAATATTTTCTGTCAGCAGGTGAACTCCGCATAATAATATTTTGCTTATTATTATTTTTTCTTTGCAGGGCTCTGGAGGGTACCCGCGCGGCAACGCCTGGCCTTTCCACAAGCCTGTACCTTCTCTTGCCGGAAGAGCGGGTGCCGGCGGTTCTGCAGGCGTTAATCCGGGCGTGGGTATTTCAGCTAGTGGTATTGCGGCCAGAGCTTGCGGTTCTGGTGGCACCAGCAAAGGTGCTAAAAGCCAGGGACAGCGTGGAGGCAAGGGCAATGCAAACGTCAATGCCGGCGGCAGTGGAGCAGGCTCAGCGGCTGCCAATGCTGCGAATGCAGCGGCTATCGCTGCAAACGCAACAGCGGCTGCCACAACTAGTGGAGGCACCACAAATGCCAAACGCAACGCCGGTGCTGGAGCTGGTGGCTCCGAGAAGAAGGGCACAGTCGAGCCCATGTCCAACCTTGAGAAGCAACAGCTATATGCCGACATTAATAAGTTGTCAGGTGAGACGCGTGCGCAGCTTCTAATCTACACACCCACACGCATGCGCTACTATCACTTGGAAGTGATTTTAGAGTTGGTTTGTTGAAAATGTCCACAAATGGGACATGAAGTAATAGAAATTCGATTGTCTTATTTGAGCATAGGCAAAAGACTCCTTAATTTGTCCATAAGCGATTGAGATGATGGTGGCTTATTGTATGCACTCAAACCCAAGGGGACAACTATAGAATTTGTCCGATTACTTGCGTCTACTCAGACCCAGATGGTTATCTGGAAGTGTGCATAAACAGAAGACAACATGATCAATGCTATATATCAGGATATATTCAAATTGTGTCTGTTTTTACTACTGGGAATCGATCGCGAATCTTGATCTGCGTGTGGTAGGCGCGAACTGCTATTCCAAATGATGCACTGTAACTGCTGAGCAAGAGTGAAGGGGTCGAAGTCGCTTCCCTTTGCCCTTTAACTCATGTTCCGTTGGGTTTAAGTGCACACAATCCATGCAATGCCATCTCCTTCCTCATCGACGACCAATCAATGAGGTTTCGGCTATGTCCAAATGTGGTCATGTTCAGCATAAGACAATTTCCGCCAGGTAAATAAATTAACTCCTCCTCCTTCTCTGCTCCGCTTCATCCTGCTCCTCAATCGATGTCGTTGACGTCGTGTGACACACAGTTCAGCAAAAGCAATGTGTGGGGTGCATCGCTCAGAATCGAGACCCAACTCTAAGCTACTCGGTTGTGGATGAGCTAAATCCGCAGGCGCTGATCGCGATAAGATGCTATGTGACATCGTGTTTGGCCAAACAAACCCGTAAGCCATGTTGTAAGTTTGTAACTAAACCTTGAGACCACATCAGCAACAACAGTAACTATAAAAAAACTTCATTTTCGAATAATGTAATAATGTTTTACTCTTGCTTCTCTTGCAGATCGGAAAACATCGACCAAAGTGAGGGCTGTGCAGCCTATGCAGCTTGTACAGCAGCCTGTGCATCCTGTGCATCCTGTGCATCCTGTGCGGCCTGTGCAGCCTGTGCAGCAGGCTGTGCAGCCAGCGAATCCTGTTTCGTCCAGTTCAAGTTCCAGCGATTCATCGTCGTCGAGTTCGAGTGATAGGAGCTGTGACTCGAGTGACAGTGAAACAGGTTAGGACGCCGTTGTATTTGTGTGCATATTTGTTTTTTACATATATATATTTATATATATATCTAGATGTGAAACGAAATATTTTTCAATAAAAAAATATGTACACGGAAAAGAAACGAATAACAAGCAAGCGATATTTGCGGATTAGACAGAGTTGCCACAGAGAGAGAGAGAGAGAGATGCATGTGTGACGTATTGTGCATAAGGAGTAGCACACACACACACGCACACACATACACATACACATACATATACATAAATGTGTACATACATATACATATATGTGTACATACATACATAGCTTATAATATAGCCTATAGCTGCCATAGTAATTAGGATGATGCTCAAATCGGAGGGTTTCCTTGATTCCATAGATAAACTAAAACTACAACTACTCGAATCAATATATGTACATATATATTCATTGTACATAAATCTACATCTAAACAAGTTATGCATATAAATATGACTACGTATATGTATATATATTTTAACAGGACACGTATGGACTCATATGGATCCTTTATCCTGGATATGGCAAATTAAATTTTAGCATTAGAATTGTCTGACATTTTCTGTTATAACTAAACTGAGTTGACGCGATTACAAAAGCCCATGTAACATACATCATATATATAATGTTCATATATATGTATATATAAATATATTAAAACAAATAACATTAAATGCGTTAAGTAAACGATTTAGCCTTACTAAACTGAACTAAAAGAGACGCAAAGTGGAACATAAGAATCGAGAAGCGAGAATGAAGCTGTTGTTAATCTAGCCCCGATGCTAGGCCCGTAGTATTAGTAGTACGTATTTACGAGTGTAAAATTCAGAAATGCAAAATAACAATTTAACAATTTTTAGTAAGCCTACTATTAATGAAAATGCATTAACAACTTACTCATATTTTACCTTTAATGCGTATTCTTAGTGCATGTTTTGAAGCAAAACCAACAAAAAAACAATAAAATTAAACATGAATCAAGAAACGGGCCTACAAACGCAAACAACAAATAAAATCAAACAAAAAAAGAAAAAAAAAACTTATTAAAAAAACCAGAAATAAAGATTGATAAAAAATGAAATATGTGTGAGTTTTTGTATTAACGCTGAGCCAGTTCACCAGATATTAGATCATTTTTGTGATCCAGGATCTATATATCCCAAGAGTGAAATGAAATAATTGCTCAGCGATTATTATTCTTTTGTCCAAATACCGTAAAACGCATTTCTTCTTGCCCAAAAGATTTTTGACTCGACTTATCGATAACCAATAAGCAAAACTGAAAAGCCTTGTTTACATTTACATTCATGCTTATATCGGATATTGACAGCGCTGTCAAATAAGCCTTTAAATTGTTTTAAATTGCAAAATGTCATTTTGAGGAAATTGGTCACATAGAAATTTCCCTTAGTTGTCATCTGCTTGTCGCAAATATAAATTAAAAAAAAAATTTTTGCTTGTGAACGGATTTCGTTTTTTCCTTACGCATTTTGCTGACTTCTGTTCTGTGTTGCAGTCTCAAGACCAAAAACATATAATATTATATAATTGTATTAAATTGTAGAAGAGAAAAAGGTGCATCTGATAAATGGTAAGTCAAACATTGCGAAAAGGAAGAAACTAAAAGCAACCAATTATCAATTCACAGTTGACAATAATTTGGTGAGGACGAGAAAGCCCCGGGCTTGTGTCTGACATTATTGAAGTTGTGGTTTGAGGTTTGTGGTTGGCTTTGGTTTTTGGGGCAAAATAAGCACCCGAAGCATCAAAAAATTATTTGATTTTTAAAAATAATAATAATATCTCCATATAATATAGAACAAAAGAACAATGGCATCTAACAAACCAGTCAATGGCGTCGTCCAGCCACCGACTATGCCGCGGTTGGGTCGACCGGGACGCCGTACAAATCAACTGGAATATATCTTAAAAACGGTTATGAAGTCCTTGTGGAATCATTATTATGCTTATCCCTTCAAACAGCCGGTCAACGCGAAAAAACAGAATCTGCCCGACTACCATGACATCGTTAAACAGCCAATGGACTTGGGTACGATTAAGAAGCGATTGGCGAACAATTACTATTGGTCCGCCACGGAGGCTGTCGCCGATATAAACATGGTATTCACCAATTGTTCTCTGTACAATAAGCCTACCGAGGATGTTATTATTATGGCCAAAGCGCTCGAGAACATCTTTCTGAAGGCAATCAAAGATATGCCCAAGGAGGAGCTCGAACTGGGGTCCGTCGCGGTCAAGGGGGGCAACAAAAATCAACGCGCACCGACCGCCCCTAAAAGAGCAGCATCTGCGGCGGCAGCGACGGCAGCCGTCCAAAGCACAAATAATAGCAGGAATAGCAGCAACAGCACCATGAGTAATAATTTAACACTGGCAGCAACAACAGCAACAACGACAGGAAGACCGTCAGAATCCTCCAGCGCACAAAAGCTGGTGGCGGTAGAAGCAGCGGCAGCCCAAGTCCAGGCAGCAGCATTAGCATCAGTAGCAGCTGCAGAAGTGCTGGCAGCGGCAGTGGCAGCATTGGATGGTGATCCCATAATGGCCATCCAGCCGACTTTAAATAGTATGGGTCCAAATGCCGTCCAGCCCGTCCAAATGCAGATGGGCGTCAAACGAGTAGCGGACGCGAATGCATTTGAATCGTCCATGGCCAAGGTGGCCAAATCAGCAATGAGGCAGGAATCGAGTCGTCAGGTAATTGCCAGGAACATAAGAGCCATATCTGATGCAAAAGTTTCTCCTTTATCGCATTATCGCACCACGTGGTTTTCGTGCTTACTTTTCCGAGTCTTGCGCATCGTTTTCAACTGCTGCTGCCAAGGCTTTTATAATAATATTACAGATTTGATTGTCCCGATAAAGTGCATATAATAGTCAAGTCCATATGGCCATGTCCGCCTCTATTGTTCTTTAAATATCCATATTTCTTTCCTGTTAAATTATCCATTAGTACGATCTGACTACCACATCATTTATATAACTACCATAGTTATCGGTCGGTCGCTTAACTTAATAATTAAATATTTTCTGTCAGCAGGTGTACTCCGCATAATAATATTTTGCTTATTATTTTTTCTTTGCAGGGCTCTGAAGGGTACCCGCGCGGCAACGCCTGGCCTTTCCACAAGCCTGTACCTTCTCTTGCCGGAAGAGCGGGTGCCGGCGGTTCTGCAGGCGTTAATCCGGGCGTGGGTATTTCAGCTAGTGGTATTGCGGCCAGAGCTGGCGGTTCTGGTGGCACCAGCAAAGGTGCTAAAAGCCAGGGACAGCGTGGAGGCAAGGGCAATGCGAACGTCAATGCCGGCGGCAGTGGAGCAGGCTCAGCGGCTGCCAATGCTGCGAATGCAGCGGCTATCGCTGCAAACGCAACAGCGGCTGCCACAACTGGTGGTGGCACCACAAATGCCAAACGCACCAAAAACAACAACAGCAACAATGCCAGCAACGCAGGCGCTGCAGCTGGTGGCGGCGGTGGTGGCGGTGGTGCTGGCGCCAATGCGGCTCGTGCCGGCAGTGGCAGCGCAGTCGGTGCGCGTGGCAGCAGCAAAAAGAGGCCCAACCAGGTGATCAACTTCGACTCCGAGGAGGAGGACACAGCCAAGCCCATGTCCTACGATGAGAAGCTACAGCTATCTCTCGACATTAACAAGTTGCCAGGTGAGACGCGTACGCATCTTCTAATCTACACACTCACAATAACACACATACAGGAAGCAGGAAGAACTTGCCTCTGTTGAATATCGAAGAGATCCCGATTATGGCTATAAGAAAGAGCTGATCGGGCAGTGGTAAATTTAATGCAGTTGCATGAGTTCCTGTTATTAATCAGTGTTAGAGCAGGTTGTCAAGCCGAACGATGTCTATCTGTTTGGCCGTTTAAAAATTTTGAATATGTATTCGCATGCCGATTTCGAAACTCAATTCTGTATTTCAATCGGTAAAAATGAGGTTCCGATTCCAGTTCCCGTTTAACCTTTCACTGGTTCTGAGTGATGTCAATTTTCTCTTTGCTGCTAAGTGAGAACATTTCAACTAGAGTATATCAAACAAGAGCAGTTCCTTAGTCTTATCACTTTTGAAGAGCGGTTTTCCCAATCCTTCGATACCGTTTGACAAGATGATGGATGGTCTTTTTTCTAAAATAAATAGCATTTTTTTTTTTAATCAGGAATGAACTTAAATATACTTTATGGGATTCTGCCTTTTACACAATATTTAAAGAATGGGTATGTCCCCAAGCATTGTCCGATGGATGTACCTATCAATCATTAGGCCTATCCTCTTATATGGTGTTATAGTTTGGTGGCCTTGCCTGAAAAGGCAAACCATACAGAAACAGCTTAAGAATATCAGGGTCTCTTCGCACCACACCAAATGACCAAATGACAACAGGCAACACTCTTGGCCATAAGGCAGAATCCGCATTATGGAAAGCACTTGATTGTGTAAAGAGGTCTAAAGTTCTTGCTCACATGATTGCCATAGAAATATAGTGAGATCCACACGGTATCACAACGGGCCAAAAATTACCTATGTGTGTCGAGCTTGGTTGGCATCCGTCAAACCTTAAAGGTTAGGTTAGGAAGATTCAATGTGATAATAGTTATTGTTAACTCGACTGCATTTGAAATCAAATGAACAAATGAACTAATTAAACATATATTATTTATCCTCCTCCCACTATCTATGCCCCACCCCCCGTCGTGTGTGGCTAACAGGTGACAAGCTGGGACGTGTGGTGCACATCATACAGAATCGGGAGCCATCGCTGCGCGACTCGAATCCGGATGAGATTGAGATTGACTTCGAGACGCTGAAGCCGTCGACGCTGCGCGAGCTAGAAAGCTATGTGGCGTCGTGTTTGCGCAAAAAAACACGTAAGCCATATTGTAAGTTTGTAACTAAACCACGAGACCACAACAACAACAACCAACAACAACAACAAACAACAACAATAGCAACCAGTACAGCAACAACTAGAAGCAATGATATACAAATTTTTGAAAAAAAAAACATTTTTAATTATGCTACAAAATATTTAAAGCTGGTGCGCAATCAACAAATTCATTTTTGTTGCTTGTGACTCTTTTTGTGTTTGTTTGTCACAATTTTTCTAAATCGATAATCGATTGAAACAACAAGCAACAACAGCAACGAAACAAAAAGAATTTTCCAAATTTTCAATATAAATACAAAACGCAAATTACTTTAGTGGTCACATGTTTAGTTAGCTAAACTCTCAAAAAAAAAAACCAAACGAAAAAACCAAAAGAAAAATAATATATATCTTAAGTTTGCTGCTTCAATGTTTTTTTTTTTTAATATATATATATATGTATTTATATATATATATATACATTTTTTTTTTCTGTTTCCAATTTTTTGCGCTACTTTCCCGAAAATAAGTTTGAAAAATGAGTAATTGACAACAACAAGAAAAAGAAGCAGAGTTAACTTTGGGCAGCCGAAGTTGAAATACCCTTGCAGGTATAGAATAGAGAAACCTTAGTTGTTGAAAGTAGTTGCTCCAGAACACTTGAAGATACATCCGCTATCCGAGATCAGTTCATATATTTAATCATAAATACACATGTCGAAGTAAAATGCTCTGCAAGGGTATCCAGTTGATTGGAATGTTTGTTTTTCAAATAATGTAGCTCAAAAAAGAGATTCATAGTGATAAAATTGCATGCGCTTAGAACTCTTGCATTGTTTTGTGTGTGATCGATTGATTGATTGATTGGCTGATTGACACACCTGATGATTGCTGATCAATCCATCCTTCAAAAACCTCTTCAGTCCGCATGCAACGACTAACTGTTTAATTAAAAAAAAAACATAAATCAACAGACTGTTGCTCCAACTATTTCTCCCTTGTCTCCCTCCCCCTCTCCACTCTCTCTCTCTCTCTCGCTTTCTCCCTCCCTCTCTGTCTTTTTGTCTGTTTATTGCTTTGTCAGTTAACTAATCGCTTTCAAGCTGTTTAAATATATATTTGCATATATTGTCTGAAATAATGATGCATTTCTCTTGTTACAGATAAAAAGCCTTCTGGGAAATCAAAGGATGAGCAAATGGCGGAAAAGAAACAGGAGCTGGAAAAGCGTTTACAAGACGTCACCGGCCAATTGGGCGCTAGCAAGAAAACCGCCAAGAAAGGTAAGCTTTAATTAGCTTGTTAGTTGTACATATCGAGCGGATCCTAAACTCGTTGGTCGTTGATATTATTTGCACAAAAATCCGTTTGCTTTTCTCAGTTTAAAGTTTCGGTTTTAGTAGATTGCCCCTATGCAAATAACCAATCTGGTTGGGATGAGGGTTGTGATACAAGTGTATATTCTATTATGAACTTTATATATGTAATAATAATAATAACAATAATGTAATAATGTCATACTCTTGCTTCTCTTGCAGATGAGAACACATCGAGCAAAGTGGAGGCTGTGCAGACAGCGAATCCTGTTTCGTCCAGTTCAAGTTCCAGCGATTCATCGTCGTCGAGTTCGAGTGATAGCAGTTCGAGTGACTCGAGTGACAGTGAAGCAGGTTAGGACGCCGTTTTGTTTGTTTGTTTGTATTTTATATATTTATATATAAATATATATATATATATATATATATATATATATATATATATATATCAATAATCCCCCTTACCCTAAACACTATATATGTATATGTATATATATAATATATATATATATATATCTAAATATGAAACGAAATGTTTTTAATTAAAAAAATTTAAGAAAATGAAAAGCAACAACTCACACAAACATAAACATACACACACACATACGGCAGAATAATAACAACAACAACAACAACAGCGTTTTCATATTTTTTTTTTTTTTTATTTCTATGATCATAAATATAAATATTAGTCGAAAAGTCCTGCAAAGGAAAGAATCAGTTGTATGTCCAAAATTATATGTAAAAAGTTAAGCTCGCAAAAAAAAAAAATAGTACGAAACGCAAAGAAACTCACACCCACAACACACACACCACATACACACACACCCACCCACATCGGGAATAACAGACCTAGCTAACTGAACTACTGAGACTAGCATAAAGATAAATAGATTGAAAAGAGGGAGTGTTGTGCAGTAAGTGAGTAGTAGTAGTAGCTGACAGTGTTGTAAAGAATAGGGAGTATAGAGCGACAACACTACCCGATATATTAGAAATTTATATATGACAGAGTTGAAACCTTAGTAATTTTTTTAATACACATACACACAGGCATAGGCATACAATCTGTTTATTTTAGTTGATAATTAACTTGTAGCTAAAGCCAACCGCAATGAATATGGCAGGAAATTTATATTAAAAAAACACCACGCTCAACTCCTCGCCTTTCTTAGTATGATTTTTTGGTTCTATTTCTTATGCTTTGTCTTTTTTAGTTTTTGTCTTTTATTCCTCCTCACTTCAAAAAGCAATAAAATGATAAATCAAAAACCTTTACTAATGTATAATTTTGTAATTTCCGACAAATTACAGGCGATGGGGAAGCAATGTGAGTAATTCTCAAAAAAAAAAAAAAAAAAAAAAAAAAATCCAGGATAAATAGTACCAGACCCTTGTGCAACTATTACACTTTTACACGAATCGAACAGAACTTGGTGCAGCTAATTTGAAAACATATTTCTTTAATACATTTGTTGAAAATGTACATTTGCTAAATAATGCTGCTTGCAAGATTTAGAAGTCTCTTCTAATCGGTTCATCAATTCAGGATATTCACAGTTGTCAGTCAGTGTGTTCGATACTTAATGTAGGATTGATTGATTGATGGCTGCATCAATCATAATCGATCACACGTCTAAGCAATCGCTTATTAGAACAATTCAGCGATTAGCAGCTATTTATTTGCTCAGTAGTAGTACTGCTCAAATATCAATCGTGTGTCGAGGTCTCGGATATATCCATTAAATCATTCAACATTTCGTCCATTTCGAATCAACCAATCGTAGTCTGGTCGAGTTACATTCACAAACGTTGAGTACTTGAAAGTTCTAACCAGGAATTGGTATTGAAATCGGAACCGCATCTTTACCAATTGAAATTCAGAATCGAAGTTGTACACTTTATGTTATCCACGAATCGTTTCGTTTGTAAAGCAGCAAATGTTACATTTGAATAGACACGAAATATATAAGTAACAAAATATAATAAAGAAGTAAGCTCAGATATTGCCGTGTCGCAGCTGTCGTGTTTTGCATCTGGCATGTTGTGCGCTGTTCATTGTGGCAATGTTATTTGGCTTAAACACGGATATCAAACACACATATCAAACTCTATAAACAGTTTGCATTGCTCAAGTGATTTTCATTCGAGTCAATGATTTTTTTTACCTAGAATTTTATAAGATTATAAATTACAACATTACAATATTATAATAATACATTTTGCTTTTGTTTTTTTTCTTCTCTCATTTAACCTTTGTGCGTTTCCCCTCTCTCTCTCTCTCTCTCTCTCTTCAGTTCAGCGCCTCCTCCACGGGCAAATCATCAACACCATCGTCAGCGCTGAAGGATTCCTTTTATATGGCACACCGGCAGCAGCAGCTTATGCAGATGCAGCAGCAACAGCAGCCTACCCCAGGCAATCAGCAACAGTTTGGCATGCAACAACAACCACACCAACAACAACAGCAGCAGCAACAGCAGCAGCAGCAGCAGCAGCAACAACACGTGGACTACATGACGGAGCTGCTGTCGAAGAGCCTGGACGCTGCCTATCAACAGAAACAGCAGCAGCAGCCGCATCAGCAACAACAGCAGCAGCAGCAGCAGCAGCAGCAGCAGCAGCAGCAGCAACAACAGCAACAACAACAGTCGCACAATAATGGCTATAATGTGAATGATTTCAGTGGCATGCCCGTCTTTGATAATCTCAATATGACATTACCTTCGCTGCAGGATCATGTGATGATGATGGGCAGCAATACAGGCGGCGGTGGCGGTGGCGGTGGCGGCGGCGGCGGCAGCGGCGGCAAGCATAAAGATGCCGAACACCAGCAGCAACAGCTGCAGCAGCAATTGCAGCAACAACAATTGCAACCACAGCAGCAGCAGCATCACCATCACCAACAACAGCAGCAACAACAGCAGCAACAACATCATCACCAACAACAGCTGCTGCAACAGCAGCAGCAAGCGGCTGCAAATAAAATGCTAATCATACCTAAACCCATAGAGTCCATGATGCCCAGTCCGCCCGACAAGCAACAGTTGCAGCAAAATCAGCAGCAGCATCAACATCAGCAGCAACACCAGCAGCAGCAGCAACATCATAATCAAAAAGTGCTGCCGCCGCAACAGTCACCGTCCGATTTGAAGCTGCATCTCGGCCACACGGCGCATGCCGGCTATCAGGTGTTCAAGACTGCCGTCGAGCAGAATCTGAAGAATGCCAGCTCGTGGTCATCGCTGGCATCGGCCAGTTCGCCACAGAATACGGCGACAACATCGAGCAAGGCCAAGCCGGCGATGGACTCCTTTCAGCAATTCCGCAACAAAGCCAAAGAACGCGATCGCCTCAAGCTGCTCGAGGCGGCCGAGAAGGAGAAGAAGCACCAGAAGGAGGCCGCTGAAAAGGAGCAGCAACAGCAGCGCAAGCATCACAAATCCAATTCCTCCTCATCATCGTCGTCGTCTGCTGCTGCTGCTGCGGCTGCTGCAGCAAATACTGCTGGCAGCAGCAGTAGCGAACGCGGTGGCGGCGGTGGCGGAGGCGGTGGCGGTGGCGGCGGCGGCGGTGGCGGTGGTAGCAGTAGCAGCAGTGGCGCCACAGATGCCTCACGCATCGGTAGCGGTGGCAGCAACAGCGGCAACAATCCACTAATGGGTCTTGTCGGCAGCGGTGGTGGCAGCAATAGCAACAGCGGCGGCGGCAATGGCGGCGGCAGCAACAGCAGCAACATCAGCTTGGGCGCTGCCATTGCCAGTCTAGGCGCTGCGACGGCCAGCAATCTAGTAGGCGGTAATAGCAACAGCCAAGGCGGCAGCAGCAGCTGCGGCGGCATTTCAAGTGTGGCTACAGCTGGCAGCAACGCCTCCGGCAATGGGCATCAGTCGAGCGGCAGTGGACAGTCGCAGCAGCAGCAGCAGCAACAGCATCAGCATTCATCAGCAGCGGCAGCAGCATCGGCGGCAGCAGCAGCTGCAGCAGCAGCAGCCGCTCCGCAAGCATCGGCAGCGGTAAATGCTCTGGCGCTGACTGCATCGCCATTGGGCGCCATGGAAAGCGGACGGTGAGTAAAATCAGAATATCAGAAAATCAGAAAATCAGAAAATCTGAGATTCAGAGAATCGGAGAATCAAAAGTGAAACAAGTTGCATATCCAAATTGTATCAACCAATTGTATAATGCCATTTTACATTGCAGGAAAAGTGTGCACGATGCACAGCCGCAAATATCGCGAATGGATGACATCAAGGCGTCGCCGGGTCAGGGCCAGAATTCGCCGGCACAGCAATCGCCGCAGGATCGCGCGGCTGCCAAGCGTGCGGAGCAACGACGTGCGGAACAAGAGAGACGCAGACGCGAGGCGGTAAATACAAATACTCCAATACAAATAACAATTACAAATTGGCTACAGTTGAGCATTCAGTGTCGAGCTTAATCAAGAATAATATTATTAATACTAACTGCTGACAACAGTTGCAAGTTGTCAAATACATTGATTGCTCATCTAGATTTTGATTGAACTTACTATTGAAATATTACTATTCAATTGCTGATTTGACTCTAAAATCTTTGCGCAGATGGCTGGCCAAATTGACATGAACATGCAGAGTGATCTTATGGCTGCCTTTGAGGAGACACTGTAGGTAACGGCCACGGCGGCAATGTCGTCCTCCCACAAACACAAATCCAAATCCAAATCTAGATCCACCAGCGTTGCCACCAGCAAGTCGCACTCACAGAAACGGCGATCACATAGCAGAAAACATCGCGATGAGGAGCCGCACAGAAAGCATCGCCAAGATCATCGCGATGAACATCAACATCAGCATCAGCATAGAAAGCATCGCGATGAACACCGGCAACAACAAAAACATCACGATGAACACCAACAACAGAAAAAGCATAACGAAGAACCACCACAACAACAACTAGAAAAGCATAGCGATGAACAACAAAAACAACAACATCAACAACAACAAGAAAAGCATCGCGAAAAACATCCGCAAAAAAAGCATCGTGATGAAAAGCAAAGCGATGAAAAGCTGCATAAAAAAGTGCGTGATGAAAAGTCGCATCGAAAGCATCGCGATGAACCACAACATAGAGAAAAACAACACCAGCAACAAAAACCGACAGAAGCAACAACAGCAGCAGCAAAATCAACAACTACAAGGAAAAGACGATGAGCGGTGACAACAGCATGGCAAGGCTGGCAATACAACAACAACAACAACAACAACAACCAACAAACAACCAACATCAACAACAAAACAACGACAACAATTGTTAAACATAAGCAATGTTCTAAGTAATTACGATTACAATTAGTAACTACATTTACTACATACATAGGAATACATATGTACGTACATGCAATTAGAGAGTGTACAAATATATATACACACAAAGGCATACATAAATTGCATATGTATGCATGTAACGTATTATGCATAGGGTATAGCACACACACACACGCACACACACTTACACACACGCACACACACTTACACACACACAAAACACATACAGACAGACAACCAACACATTATATTAAAAGGCAAATTTCCTTTGAATACAAAATAAATTGTACATTTTTTTTTTTCTCTTAAATTAATAAAATAAATTTAAATTTATTATTATTGAATTAAATATATTTTAACATTGATTATTGATTTGTAGCCGATGAGCTTAGTTTAAAGACAAATCTTTTTCTTTTCTTTTTTTGTATAAATTTGTTAACTAATTTAAAGTTGATGACTTTAACATACAACAATAACAAGAAAAACAGAAAAATTCAATTATATTTTACTTATATAATAATTTTGCAGTCGACTGCAACCCCTCCCCCTCCCCCGCGCCCCTGCCCCTCTCACTGACTAATTTATATATGCACACACAAATATACACACATATTTAATTAAATGTACATTTAGTTCTTAAGTAGCAACGAAATTGTTCACGTGACGCGCCCAATTACAAACAAACAACAAACAACGTTTTCGGCACACCGAATAATATATATACCCTTGCAGAATGCCACCGACAACTGCTCACATCCCAACCTTCCGATTGTTCATATGGCAGCTGCATGATATATTAATTCCTGACTCAAACCACCCGTCTCCAGCATTGCCTGCAGCTAAGAGATACACATAATCCAAGTCTCCTCACGAATACCTTCTGCAAGGGTAAAGGACAAAAGAAAACAACATCATTTATCTAATTAAAGTTGCAATGTCTTTCGGCGTGTGCCTGTTAGTGGTGTGTGTGTGTGTGTGTGTGTGTGTGTGTGTGTGTGTGTGTGTGTGTGCGCGTGTGTGTGTTTAAGTTTTAACAATTTGTAGAAGGGAAACAGAACATCACAAGACAAGCAAACAAAAACCCAGAAGCGATAATAATTGTGTAGCGCTTAATAGCATTAAAAGATTTTTAAGCTTAACTTTTAACGTGTAATATGTATCTAAACAGAGGCCCATGAGACCCATGGGCCTGGATCTATTGTCTTCTATATGAAATTCGAGAGCAATTTGCGAGCCTTAAACGAATCTTTCACTTGATTTTCTTTTATCAATCGATCAATGAACACCAGACAATTTCAATGCAAATACTTTTGTATTCGGTAGTATTCAGTAGTTGCACAACAAACGCTTTTCTACGCAATAGTGCACACACACACACACACACACACATACACATACACATACATATACAAATATGTGTACATACCATAGCTTATAATATAGCCTATAGCTGCCATAGTAATTAGGATGATGCTCAAATCGGAGGGTTTCCTTGATTCCATAGATAAACTAAAACTACAACTACTCGAATCTATATATGTACATATATATTCATATAAATATATATATATATATATATAAATATATATATAATATATATATATATATATATATATATGTATATGTATACAGAGAACAAAATATTTATTTTTCTACATTAGGCTCAGAATGAACGTAGATTGTCAATAATCAAAACAGCCTCTGATTTGCTTGTTATATATACACATATATCAATCAATCCATATATATTATATATGCGTAAAGCTGTAATAAGTATTAAGTATATGTATGTACTTCCATTAAGCTCTTCTGATTTTGTACGTGAGTGAGTGGCATATCTATCTATATATATATATATATATATATACACATGGACAGACACAGACAGATCTATTTATGCGCAATCCATAGCCAAGAACAACACCGATTGTATATCTTCCAACGATAATAGCGTTACTTACTTTTTCTTCCTTCATCCTCAGTTAATGTAAAAGAGAGAGACAGAGAGAGAGAGCGCGCAAGAGATAGAGGGAGAGGGACAGAAGAATCAAATTCACACATCGTTAGTAAAAATTAGTTGTAGTGTTGGGCAAGGTCGTCTAGCATTACACAAAACATATATCTCAGTGTTTTGAGTGCACTGTACTTTTGCTGCTTGTTCAATTTTTATTTTTGCATGTGTAAGTTTTTTTTTTAATGTATATAAAATGGCGGTCAGTAAATACAAGCAAGTGTGTGTGTGCGGGCGTGTGTGTGTGTGTGTGTGTGGGTGCCGGTGTGTGTTTAAGTAATTACTTTATTACTAATATTACTGTGTACACCTACGATAAATACTTACATACATTACATATAAAAGAAAAAATCGTTATAATACCCCTAAACCCATTTTACATGCAAACCCCAAAAGTACACATCCTCATGTTGTTATCTATACCCCGCAATCCCCTCTCTCCCAAATGTCACCTATATTTGTGTAAATTAGCTTTTTAACTATACACACCATATATATAACTATATATATATATATATATTGTGTATATATATATAAATATATGTATGTATCAATAAATAACTTTTTTTTTATAATTAATTTTAGCGTTTAATTGAAAATGAAAGAAAAATATCAGTATATATATATATATATATATATATATATATATATATATATATATACAATGAAAAAATTAAAAAAAAACAAATAAAATAATTCGCAATTCTTCTTGCCAAAAAGATTTTTTACTCGACTTATCGATAATCAATAAGCAAAACTGAAAAGCCTTGTTTACATTTACATTCATGCTTATATCGGATGTTGACAGCGATGTCAAATAAGCCTTCAGATTTTTTTAAATTGCCAAATTTTATTTTCACGTAATTGGTCACATAGAAATTTTCCCTTAGTTGTCATCTGCTTGTCGCAAATATCAATTAAAAAAAAAATTTTTGCTTGTGAACGGATTTCGTTTTTGCCTTACGCATTTTGCTGACTTCTGTTCTGTGTTGCAGTCTCAAGACCAAAAACATATAATATTATATAATTGTATTAAATTGTAGAAGATAAAAAGGGGCAGCTGATAAATGGTAAGTCAAACATTGCGAAAAGGAAGAAACTAAAAGCAACCAATTATCAATTCACAGTTGACAATAATTTGGTGAGGACGAGAAGCCCCGGGCTTGTGTCTGACATTATTGAAGTTGTGGTTTGAGGTTTGTGGTTGGCTTTGGTTTTTGGGGCAAAATAAGCACCCGAAGCATCAAAAAATTATTTGATTTTTAAAAATAATAATAATATCTCCATATAATATAGAACAAAAGAACAATGGCATCTAACAAACCAGTCAATGGCGTCGTCCAGCCACCGACTATGCCGCGGTTGGGTCGACCGGGACGCCGTACAAATCAACTGGAATATATCTTTAAAATGGTTATGAAGTCATTGTGGAATCATCATTATGCTTATCCCTTCAAACAGCCGGTCAACGCGAAAAAACAGAAGCTGCCCGACTACCATGACATCGTTAAACAGCCAATGGACTTGGGTACGATTAAGAAGCGATTGGCGAACAATTACTATTGGTCCGCCACGGAGGCTGTCGCCGATATAAACATGATATTCACCAATTGTTCCCTGTACAATAAGCCTACCGATGATGTTATCATTAAGGTCAAAGCGCTCGAGGAGCACTTTCTGCAGGCAATCAAAGATATGCCCAAGGAGGAGCTCGAACTGGGGCCCGTCGCGGTCAAGAGGGGCAACAAAAATCAACGCTCACCGACCGCCCCTAAAAGAGCAGCATCTGCGGCGGCAGCGACGGCAGCGACGGCAGCCGTCCAAAGCACAAATAATAGCAGGAATAGCAGCAACAGCACCAGGAGTAATAATTTAACACTGGCAGCAACAACAGCAACAACGACAGGAAGACCGTCAGAATCCTCCAGGGCACAAAAGCTGGTGGCGGTAGAAGCAGCGGCAGCCCAAGTCCAGGCAGCAGCATTAGCCTCAGTAGCAGCTGCAGAAGTGCTGGCAGCGGCAGTGGCAGCATTGGATGGTGATCCCATAATGGCCATCCAGCCGACTTTAAATAGTATGGGTCCAAATGCCGTCCAGCCCGTCCAAATGCAGATGGGCGTCAAACGAGTAGCGGACGCGAATGCATTTGAATCGTCCATGGCCAAGGTGGCCAAATCAGCAATGAGGCAGGAATCGAGTCGTCAGGTAATTGCCAGGAACATAAGAGCCATATCTGATGCAAAAGTTTCTCCTTTATCGCATTATCGCACCACGTGGTTTTCGTGCTTACTTTTCCGAGTCTTGCGCATCGTTTTCAACTGCTGCTGCCAAGGCTTTTATAATAATATTACAGATTTGATTGTCCCGATAAAGTGCATATAATAGTCAAGTCCATATGGCCATGTCCGCCTCTATTGTTCTTCAAATATCCATATTTCTTTCCTGTTAAATTATCCATTAGTACGATCTGACTACCACATCATTTATATAACTACCATAGTTATCGGTCGGTCGCTTAACTTAATAATTAAATATTTTCTGTCAGCAGGTGTACTCCGCATAATAATATTTTGCTTATTATTATTTTTTCTTTGCAGGGCTCTGGAGGGTACCCGCGCGGCAACGCCTGGCCTTTCCACAAGCCTGTACCTTCTCTTGCCGGAAGAGCGGGTGCCGGCGGTTCTGCAGGCGTTAATCCGGGCGTGGGTATTTCAGCTAGTGGTATTGCGGCCAGAGCTTGCGGTTCTGGTGGCACCAGCAAAGGTGCTAAAAGCCAGGGACAGCGTGGAGGCAAGGGCAATGCAAACGTCAATGCCGGCGGCAGTGGAGCAGGCTCAGCGGCTGCCAATGCTGCGAATGCAGCGGCTATCGCTGCAAACGCAACAGCGGCTGCCACAACTAGTGGAGGCACCACAAATGCCAAACGCAACGCCGGTGCTGGAGCTGGTGGCTCCGAGAAGAAGGGCACAGTCGAGCCCATGTCCAACCTTGAGAAGCAACAGCTATATGCCGACATTAATAAGTTGTCAGGTGAGACGCGTGCGCAGCTTCTAATCTACACACCCACACGCATGCGCTACTATCACTTGGAAGTGATTTTAGAGTTGGTTTGTTGAAAATGTCCACAAATGGGACATGAAGTAATATAAATTCGATTGTCTTGTTTGAGCATAGGCAAAAGACTCCTTAATTTGTCCATGAGCGATTGAGATGATGGTGGCTTATTGTATGCACTCAAACCCAAGGGGACAACTATAGAATTTGTCCGATTACTTGCGTCTACTCAGACCCAGATGGTTATCTGGAAGTGTGCATAAACAGAAGACAACATGATCAATGCTATATATCAGGATATATTCAAATTGTGTCTGTTTTTACTACTGGGAATCGATCGCGAATCTTGATCTGCGTGTGGTAGGCGCGAACTGCTATTCCAAATGATGCACTGTAACTGCTGAGCAAGAGTGAAGGGGTCGAAGTCGCTTCCCTTTGCCCTTTAACTCATGTTCCGTTGGGTTTAAGTGCACACAATCCATGCAATGCCATCTCCTTCCTCATCGACGACCAATCAATGAGGTTTCGGCTATGTCCAAATGTGGTCATGTTCAGCATAAGACAATTTCCGCCAGGTAAATAAATTAACTCCTCCTCCTTCTCTGCTCCGCTTCATCCTGCTCCTCAATCGATGTCGTTGACGTCGTGTGACACACAGTTCAGCAAAAGCAATGTGTGGGGTGCATCGCTCAGAATCGAGACCCAACTCTAAGCTACTCGGTTGTGGATGAGCTAAATCCGCAGGCGCTGATCGCGATAAGATGCTATGTGACATCGTGTTTGGCCAAACAAACCCGTAAGCCATGTTGTAAGTTTGTAACTAAACCTTGAGACCACATCAGCAACAACAGTAACTATAAAAAAACTTCATTTTCGAATAATGTAATAATGTTATACTCTTGCTTCTCTTGCAGATCGGAAAACATCGACCAAAGTGAGGGCTGTGCAGCCTATGCAGCTTGTACAGCAGCCTGTGCATCCTGTGCATCCTGTGCGGCCTGTGCAGCCTGTGCAGCAGGCTGTGCAGCCAGCGAATCCTGTTTCGTCCAGTTCAAGTTCCAGCGATTCATCGTCGTCGAGTTCGAGTGATAGGAGCTGTGACTCGAGTGACAGTGAAACAGGTTAGGACGCCGTTGTATTTGTGTGCATATTTGTTTTTTACATATATATATTTATATATATATCTAGATGTGAAACGAAATATTTTTCAATAAAAAAATATGTACACGGAAAAGAAACGAATAACAAGCAAGCGATATTTGCGGATTAGACAGAGTTGCCACAGAGAGAGAGAGAGAGAGATGCATGTGTGACGTATTGTGCATAAGGAGTAGCACACACACACACGCACACACATACACATACACATACATATACATAAATGTGTACATACATATACATATATGTGTACATACATACATAGCTTATAATATAGCCTATAGCTGCCATAGTAATTAGGATGATGCTCAAATCGGAGGGTTTCCTTGATTCCATAGATAAACTAAAACTACAACTACTCGAATCAATATATGTACATATATATTCATTGTACATAAATCTACATCTAAACAAGTTATGCATATAAATATGACTACGTATATGTATATATATTTTAACAGGACACGTATGGACTCATATGGATCCTTTATCCTGGATATGGCAAATTAAATTTTAGCATTAGAATTGTCTGACATTTTCTGTTATAACTAAACTGAGTTGACGCGATTACAAAAGCCCATGTAACATACATCATATATATAATGTTCATATATATGTATATATAAATATATTAAAACAAATAACATTAAATGCGTTAAGTAAACGATTTAGCCTTACTAAACTGAACTAAAAGAGACGCAAAGTGGAACATAAGAATCGAGAATGAAGCTGTTGTTAATCTAGCCCCGATGCTAGGCCCGTAGTATTATTTACGAGTGTAAAATTCAGAAATGCAAAATAACAATTTAACAATTTTTAGTAAGCCTACTATTAACTTACTCATATTTTACCTTTAATGCGTATACTTAGTACATGTTTTGAAGCAAAACCAACAAAAAAACAATAAAATTAAACATGAATCAAGAAACGGGCCTACAAACGCAAACAACAAAACAACAAACAAAATCAAACAAAAAAAGAAAAAAAAACTTATTAAAAAAACCAGAAATAAAGATTGATAAAAAATGAAATATGTGTGAGTTTTTGTATTAACGCTGAGCAGGAGCAGGAATATCGTGAAGGGGACAAAGCCAGATACCTGCTGGACTCAGAGAAACCAAACGAACTGCATTCAAGGATTATGAAGTCATCTAAGAATCTTAACACTCGAAAATGTTATTTTGCATTATGAAGTTCCCTTCATTCGCCAGTTGCAGTGGTGTACATATTTGCACTGGTAACGTTCTGGGACGGGACTGTAAAAAAAAAAAAAAAAAAAAAAAATACGATCAGCATGCAAGAAAATATGTAAACAGCTGATCGCCAATGATGCGATAGCTGAACCTTTCACAGCACTTATGACCTAATTAGCAACTCTGAATGAGAGCATCTGTGCGCAGCGACGGCTACATTAGTTGCTTCCGAAAAGTTTTTTTTGGCTCTCGGCAACGGACATGTGTGCATTGATTATTGGCTGGGAAAAAATAACTTGGCGGCATCGCCATAGTACCGCTCAAGTATTGATATTCATTAAAAGAATTCAATATAACAGACGGCGTAAAGTGCGTGCCCACCAATATTGGCTGGAAAGTTTACGTCTTCCCGCAACATGGTGGCTGCCATAAGCTAATTGTGCAAGGGCGGCTACACTATCACTCAAATTGTGATCGCCAGTGCCTACTGAAATTGAAGCGGTCAATTCGAGCGCCAAGCGTATTGCTGCCATTACCAATTAACTTACTGTTAATCTGTTGGCTGTGCAATACGGGAAACTGTCTACAACTCTCTGACGCCGCATCGATAACGCGCACGTGCAGCAGGCCCACCTGTTAAGGGCGAGTCACCCCTGAAATCGGACTCAAACATTTGATATCTTAGTGGAGTAACCTACACCAACTTGCACACGTATTGGAACACATGTGAGCGGCGGTGGACCAAATCATCAAAAAGAAATAGCAACTGCCGACTACTTAGAACTCTACAATACACAACATTCTAATAGGGTTTTAAGGTTATGTTAATAATGAATGAATTTATGGAAAATTAGTTGTATTAATTTTGGTAAGGCGTTAACTAAACTTGGTATGGTACGTATATGTGATATCAGCTGCTATATTGTCTAATCCGTTTCGAAGTTCAAAATAGCAACGTCATCCGTCTTCAGGCCTGTCGACTACGATGGACTACTGCCGCAGCTTTTGTTTGGTGCTGTAAGTACGGCATAACCGCGCTCAGAAATTGTAAGTTAAAAAAAAAAATAACCATAATGACCATATAGCAGTTTAGATATACCTAGCCATACGAAGATACCTCCTTATTTAGTTGACACAGGTTACATACATATATATATACAGTCTTTATAGCATAAGTGTATTATCGAATGAATTGACCAAAATTTAAAAAGAAAAAAAAAATGTAATGAATTATTAGCAATTAAGAAGTAGTAATTAAGCAACCACTCCAAACCTGAAAAATTGAAATTATTAATTAAGTAAACTCGAAATATTAATGTTAATAATTATAATAATGGAACCAATCACCAATATGAAGTAGATAAGAATATAATAATAAATTAAAGTAGACTAATGGGCTCCTGACATAAAATGGTTTTGCATCCTTAATAGGGTAAAGGCACCAAATATTAATCTTTACAGGTTGGGCGGGTAAAGAAGAGCATCAACATCTCTGTTCTTCGATCTAGATATGTCACTCGTGAATTCCTTTAGCTATTCTATCTGGTTGTTTATTCCGTTCCTTTAGCACTCTGTCTACTAATTTTAGTTATGTGACACGGCAGCTTACTAGGTAGCAAAAGCACCCACCCCATTTTCCCTGAGCACAGTCGACCCTGTAGGCAGAGTACGCCTCCAGTTTGCTGCACACTTCAACGTGTTCGTTACACAGTTCACCAGATATTAGATAATTTTTGTGATCCAGGATCTATATATCCCAAGAGTGAAATGAAATAATTGCTCAGCGATTATTATTCTTTTGTCCAAATACCGTAAAACGCAATTCTTCTTGCCAAAAAGCTTCTTTGACTCGACTTATCGATAACTAATAAGCAAAACTGAAAAGCCTTGTTTACATTTACATTCATGCTTATATCGGATATTGACAGCGCTGTCAAATAAGCCTTCAAATTTTTTTAAATTGCAAAATGTCATTTTGAGGAAATTGGTCACATAGAAATTTCCCTTAGTTGTCATCTGCTTGTCGCAAATATCAATTAAAAAAAAAATTTTTGCTTGTGAACGGATTTCGTTTTTTCCTTACGCAATTTGCTGACTTCTGTTCTGTGTTGCAGTCTCAAGACCAAAAACATATAATATTTTATAATTGTATTAAATTGTAGAAGAGAAAAAGGTGCAGCTGATAAATGGTAAGTCAAACATTGCGAAAATGAAGAAACTAAAAGCAACCAATTATCAATTCACAGTTGACAATAATTTGGTGAGGACGAGAAAGCCCCGGGCTTGTGTCTGACATTATTGAAGTTGTGGTTTGAGGTTTGTGGTTGGCTTTGGTTTTTGGGGCAAAATAAGCACCCGAAGCATCAAAAAATTATTTGATTTTTAAAAATAATAATAATATCTCCATATAATATAGAACAAAAGAACAATGGCATCTAACAAACCAGTCAATGGCGTCGTCCAGCCACCGACTATGCCGCGGTTGGGTCGACCGGGACGCCGTACAAATCAACTGGAATATATCTTAAAAACGGTTATGAAGTCCTTGTGGAATCATAATTATGCTTATCCCTTCAAACAGCCGGTCAACGCGAAAAAACAGAATCTGCCCGACTACCATGACATCGTTAAACAGCCAATGGACTTGGGTACGATTAAGAAGCGATTGGCGAACAATTACTATTGGTCCGCCACGGAGGCTGTCGCCGATATAAACATGGTATTCACCAATTGTTCTCTGTACAATAAGCCTACCGATGATGTTATTATTATGGCCAAAGCGCTCGAGAACATCTTTCTGAAGGCAATCAAAGATATGCCCAAGGAGGAGCTCGAACTGGGGCCCGTCGCGGTCAAGAGGGGCAACAAAAATCAACGCGCACCGACCGCCCCTAAAAGAGCAGCATCTGCGGCGGCAGCGACGGCAGCGACGGCAGCCGTCCAAAGCACAAATAATAGCAGGAATAGCAGCAACAGCACCAGGAGTAATAATTTAACACTGGCAGCAACAACAGCAACAACGACAGGAAGACCGTCAGAATCCTCCAGGGCACAAAAGCTGGTGGCGGTAGAAGCAGCGGCAGCCCAAGTCCAGGCAGCAGCATTAGCCTCAGTAGCAGCTGCAGAAGTGCTGGCAGCGGCAGTGGCAGCATTGGATGGTGATCCCATAATGGCCATCCAGCCGACTTTAAATAGTATGGGTCCAAATGCCGTCCAGCCCGTCCAAATGCAGATGGGCGTCAAACGAGTAGCGGACGCGAATGCATTTGAATCGTCCATGGCCAAGGTGGCCAAATCAGCAATGAGGCAGGAATCGAGTCGTCAGGTAATTGCCAGGAACATAAGAGCCATATCTGATGCAAAAGTTTCTCCTTTATCGCATTATCGCACCACGTGGTTTTCGTGCTTACTTTTCCGAGTCTTGCGCATCGTTTTCAACTGCTGCTGCCAAGGCTTTTATAATAATATTACAGATTTGATTGTCCCGATAAAGTGCATATAATAGTCAAGTCCATATGGCCATGTCCGCCTCTATTGTTCTTCAAATATCCATATTTCTTTCCTGTTAAATTATCCATTAGTACGATCTGACTACCACATCATTTATATAACTACCATAGTTATCGGTCGGTCGCTTAACTTAATAATTAAATATTTTCTGTCAGCAGGTGTACTCCGCATAATAATATTTTGCTTATTATTATTTTTTCTTTGCAGGGCTCTGGAGGGTACCCGCGCGGCAACGCCTGGCCTTTCCACAAGCCTGTACCTTCTCTTGCCGGAAGAGCGGGTGCCGGCGGTTCTGCAGGCGTTAATCCGGGCGTGGGTATTTCAGCTAGTGGTATTGCGGCCAGAGCTTGCGGTTCTGGTGGCACCAGCAAAGGTGCTAAAAGCCAGGGACAGCGTGGAGGCAAGGGCAATGCAAACGTCAATGCCGGCGGCAGTGGAGCAGGCTCAGCGGCTGCCAATGCTGCGAATGCAGCGGCTATCGCTGCAAACGCAACAGCGGCTGCCACAACTAGTGGAGGCACCACAAATGCCAAACGCAACGCCGGTGCTGGAGCTGGTGGCTCCGAGAAGAAGGGCACAGTCGAGCCCATGTCCAACCTTGAGAAGCAACAGCTATATGCCGACATTAATAAGTTGTCAGGTGAGACGCGTGCGCAGCTTCTAATCTACACACCCACACGCATGCGCTACTATCACTTGGAAGTGATTTTAGAGTTGGTTTGTTGAAAATGTCCACAAATGGGACATGAAGTAATATAAATTCGATTGTCTTATTTGAGCATAGGCAAAAGACTCCTTAATTTGTCCATGAGCGATTGAGATGATGGTGGCTTATTGTATGCACTCAAACCCAAGGGGACAACTATAGAATTTGTCCGATTACTTGCGTCTACTCAGACCCAGATGGTTATCTGGAAGTGTGCATAAACAGAAGACAACATGATCAATGCTATATATCAGGATATATTCAAATTGTGTCTGTTTTTACTACTGGGAATCGATCGCGAATCTTGATCTGCGTGTGGTAGGCGCGAACTGCTATTCCAAATGATGCACTGTAACTGCTGAGCAAGAGTGAAGGGGTCGAAGTCGCTTCCCTTTGCCCTTTAGCTCATGTTCCGTTGGGTTTAAGTGCACACAATCCATGCAATGCCATCTCCTTCCTCATCGACGACCAATCAATGAGGTTTCGGCTATGTCCAAATGTGGTCATGTTCAGCATAAGACAATTTCCGCCAGGTAAATAAATTAACTCCTCCTCCTTCTCTGCTCCGCTTCATCCTGCTCCTCAATCGATGTCGTTGACGTCGTGTGACACACAGTTCAGCAAAAGCAATGTGTGGGGTGCATCGCTCAGAATCGAGACCCAACTCTGAGCTACTCGGTTGTGGATGAGCTAAATCCGGAGGCGCTGATCGCGATAAGATGCTATGTGACATCGTGTTTGGCCAAACAAACCCGTAAGCCATGTTGTAAGTTTGTAACTAAACCTTGAGACCACATCAGCAACAACAGTAACTATAAAAAAACTTCATTTTCCAATAATGTAATAATGTTATACTCTTGCTTCTCTTGCAGATCGGAAAACATCGACCAAAGTGAGGGCTGTGCAGCCTATGCAGCTTGTACAGCAGCCTGTGCATCCTGTGCATCCTGTGCGGCCTGTGCAGCCTGTGCAGCAGCATGTGCAGCAGCCTGTGCAGCCTGTGCAGCAGCCTGTGCAGCAGCCTGTGCAGCCGCCTGTGCAGCAGCCTGTGCAGCAGCCTGTGCAGCCTGTGCAGCCTGTGCAGCAGCCTGTGCAGCAGGCTGTGCAGCCTGTGCAGCAGCCTGTGCAGCAGCCTGTGCAGCAGCCTGTGCAGCAGCCTGTGCAGCAGCCTGTGCAGCAGCCTGTGCAGCAACCTGTGCAGCCTGTGCAGCCTATACAGCAGCCTGTGCATCCTGTGCATCCTGTGCGGCCTGTGCAGCAGCCTGTGCAGCCTGTGCAGCAGCCTGTGCAGCCTGTGCAGCAGCCTGTGCAGCAGCCTGTGCAGCAGCCTGTGCAGCAGCCTGTGCAGCAACCTGTGCAGCCTGTACAGCAGGCTGTGCAGCCAGCGAATCCTGTTTCGTCCAGTTCAAGTTCCAGCGATTCATCGTCGTCGAGTTCGAGTGATAGCAGCTCGAGTGACTCGAGTGACTCGAGTGACACTGAAACAGGTTAGGACGCCGTTGTATTTGTGTGCATATTTGTTTTTAACATATATATATTTATATATATATCTAGATGTGAAACGAAATATTTTTCAATAAAAAAATATGTACACGGAAAAGAAACGAATAACAAACAAGCGATATTTGCGGATTAGACAGCGTTGCCACAGAGAGAGAGAGAGAGATCGAGCGAGTAATTGAGAGATAGATGGCGCTTTTAGAACAGTGCTGTTTTGCACTTATTTTAATCAAATTTCGCAGCTTAAAAAAATTTTCGAGTTTCGCATATATGTAAATATATATACTTATATGGAGTGGACAGATATGCATGTGTGACGTATTGTGCATAAGGTGTAGCACACACACACACACATACACACACTCACTCGCACACATGCTTTTTGAGGCACATATTCTTATAGATTCTCAAAGGACATGATGCTTTAGAATCGCAATAAATTGTTATAATTGTTATAATTGTTGTAATGGTCGGCATATTGATCGATAGGCGAGGGATATCGATGGGGGACCATCTTGAGAAAAAGAGGAGGAAAAAAAAGGAGAGGGAAAAAAGACCGCATGCGCATGCGCTGCAAAAAAGATTTATTTTAAAAGAAATTCAAATAAATTAATTTTGAATAAATTATGAAGTAATTATATATAAAAAAAATAGTATAAAATAAATAAATATAAAGCAACAGTAAAAAAGATAAATAAAATAAAAACCTACAAACCGGCGGCAGCAACAGGCGTAACCATCCATCGCCGCCATCAAGGAGAAAATCGCTAGGGACAACTGGACTCCGGAACCAGGAAGTCGAAGCCCGGAGACCCTGAGACGACTCGGATTATATCAACACACCTGTGAGTTTGTTCCCGCCTAACTGCGGCAGATTGGGTCAAAGACAGCTGATCGGCCCTAACCAATGCAATAGTGATGCTCATTTTGTCACTCAGTGATGCACACTTTTGAAGCCAAATAAAAAAAGAAAATAAAAATCATAAATATTTTGTAAGCTTTAAATTAAGTAAATAGATAAAATTGTACTAAATATATATAAGCGAATTTAGAGTTGGCCAACAAAATGTTAGGGATCACGATGTCACATGTATAATATGAGTTGTAAATTAAATAGCCTGAAAAAAATTAACATGAGGTGGTAAATTAATGTGATCGGGTGAGATGAGAGCATAAGAAACAAGCGAAAAAGGAATAAATATGAAAGGGAATTTCTCCAGGAAATTTAGAGGAGGAATCACTAGGAAGGGAGGGACACGCAGGCTGTACAACATCCACACAGCCAACACAACCGCGAGCGGACTGGTTTGATGGAAATATTTGTTTTTTTATTTATAAAAGAATACAAATTTTTTGTTAACTTGCCACCCAATATCGCGGTCGAACTACCCCTGAGCCGATAGCTAGCCGGCTGAGCGATATATTGGTGCTTTCGACAGGCAAGGCATAACATTGTCCGCGAGGATATGAGCAATTTTGAGTTTCAAAATACGAATCGGCTGACGTAGGACTATCTGCGGTAAACGGATAGTCTTAATTATTAGGGATTTTTTATTTTACTTAAAATGCTGACTTAACCCGCTGTGTTATTAAATGGCAATTTGTTGTTGAACACGCGAAATCCTGTAATGTAATAAAAAATGGGAGCCTACTTTTAGGGGTACACTGAAAATTCTTTTTTAATGACGGCATCTAAGATACATGTTATACAAGCGAAAAGCAGCGCTTAGTTATAATTTTGTTTTATTATTACACTTATAGATATGAAAAGAATATGTCGCTTACATGCAAATAATTATATAGGTATACATATTAATTAACTGGTGAGATTTGTGCGAGAATCGCGCTTAAGACTACATTTTACTACAAATAACGTATATTACGTATACGCGGCGTTGTACATCTTAACTTCAAAGTACTTAAAATACTTGTAAAAAAAAAAATAATACTCTTAACATAGAGTGTGTAAGTGTGTGTGTGTGTGTGTGTGTGTGTGTGTGTGTGTGTGTGTGTGTGTGTGTGTGTGTGTGTGTGTGTGTGTGTGTGTGTGTGTGTGTGTGTGTGTGTGTGTGTGTGTGTGTGTGTGTGTGTGTGTGTGTGTTTAAGAGAAACAGATCGAAAGTATTCACAGATAAGCTGCCCCTCCTCATCAAAAAGAAAGAATTGAAAAGTCTGAAAGAAATTTGCAGGCGTTCAACGCAACAATCGATGCTAATCGGTTATCGATATACTCGAGCACTTTTATCGTTGCCTAAGCAGTTACTTTTGCTGTGAAGGCAGCCAGCTGCGCCTTAAGCGCATCAATTTGGCACAACAACTCAATATTCTGACGCTCCAGATACGCGGCCCTTATAGCGATCTCATCCTCCTTGATGCGACGACGATCGCGCGATTTTTTTGCAGCAGCATTATTCTTGCGCCGTCGCTCATAGTAGGCGGCATCCTTGACTTGGCCAGCAACTGCAGCAGCAGCAGCAATGGCACCTCCAACGCCACCTTGTACCGCTCCTGTCAACTTGTCGTAGTTACCCGCCTGTGAATCGCAATCGCTGGACTCCTCGGCACGATCGGCGCGATCCTCGCTCTCGCTGTTGTTTGTCGAGGAGCTGCCTTCGTTAACGCTGCCGCTCCTCGAGTTAGTGCGTCTCATTTTCGGATTCGTTACAGTGCGTGCACCGCCATTCGAGCTGCGTATTTGCTCGAGTACACGCTTCCGGTATTCCGTATAGCGTTCTACGCGCGGATTATCCAGCAGAACATCGGTTGCGGCGAAATTCGCTGCAATCACAAGCGGATCACGTGGAAAGGCCTTAAACGGACGCGTTTGCTTCATCGCATCGGATGTGCTGAGCTGTGTTCCAACTGATGTTGCTGCTGTTGCTGCTGTACTGCTGGTGGGCGTGGTGTTGTGGCAATTGTTGTTGCTCTTATTGCCGACTGTTGTTGTTGCCGTTGTTGCAGCGACTGTCGTTCCTGCTGATGCTGCTGCTGCTGCTGTTCCTGCTGTTGGTGGTGGCGATTGTGGCGCCTCAAGCACATCAATTTGCATGGTGCTGGCATTGCTGGCGGGTCGCGATTGGATTGCAGCAGCGGCAGCAGCTGCTGCCGAAGCAGCGGCAAACGATTGCAGCAAGCTGGCAGTACTGTTGCTGCTGCTGTGGCAATTGTTGGACTTGATTGCTGCTGCTGCCACTGAGTGCTCCTGTTTAATATTGGCGCCGTAATACAGCGCTGGATAAAGCGTTGCCAGTTGCTGCTGCTGTTGTTGCTGTTGATGTTGCTGATGCTGTGCAGCTACTGCTGCTTGTGCAGAGTAGAGCAGATTGCTGGGTATGGTTGCTGTTGGGGAGGCGGCGGGTGAGCCGCTGCCATAACTGTAATTGGTCTGATAGGGCGAGGGCGTCTTCCTTGGCGTTTCCACGCTGTCACAGCGACGCGATAAATCCAGAACCTCAGCGGCGGCAGCAACGGATTGCTGCTGCTGCTGTTGTTGTTGTTGTTGTTGTTGTTGACTGAGCGATAGCAACTGTTGCTGATAGGCATAGGCGGCATACAAATCCATTTTGGGCAGCGATAAATGCTGTTGCTGCTGCTGATGTTGGTGTAAATGATGCTGCTGCTGCTGGAGCTGATATTGCTGTTGTTGCTGCTGCTGCTGATGATGGTGATGATGATGATGATGATGCAGCAGCGGCTTGCGATCTACAGAGACAATCAATGAGAGCAGAGAGAGTGTGTGTTAAAAAGAGGCGTTTACTTTGCATTGGGGGCGTGACTCAACTTACCCGTCTTCAAATCAAAGAACTGTCCACTTATGAGTTTCTCGTGCATCAACATGTTGCTGGCGTTGTTGCTGTTATTCTTATTTGTTGTTTAATCCAAAGAGCGTTACTCAAAAATCAACGCAAAGTGTTGTCTTGCCGCTAACGTTGTCGAACGTTGACTGATTTCAACAGCACAGTTCGACGGTCTTTTATACGCCGACGCATGCTTCATTCATTCCATTCGCGCACCCCTCGCAACAATGGACAATGCAATGGCGGCAACAGCAACAAAAGAGAGGGTACTGGTACGGGTGCGGGTGCGGGCACAGGTAGCAGTTCTAACGGCAAAGGGGTTAGTTGCACACACGCACTCTTCCTCCTCTCTCTCTCTCTCTCTCTCGCTCTCTCTTTCTCACCTTCTTTCTCTCTCTCTCTCTCTGTCTCTCTCTCTCTCTCTCTGTCTCTCTTACAGTTTCGCTGTTTCACTCAGTGTATGTGTGTACATCAAAGAGTTTTACGAGGGTGTTTCGCTTGCTTTAGTCACATTCGCAATCGCTTGACCCTTTTCTCATTTTCATTTTTCTTCTCATTTCCTTTTCCTTATTTTTTTTTTGCATTAGTTTTATGCCATTTTTCGCGTAAATTTTTGGATTTATTTCATACATTGTTTTTTTTTTACAAATTTCTACAAGTAACTTTTCGTTTTTCCCATTATTTTTTGGAAAATAGGCTTAAAGTTCTTGGGTCTGAAGTTGTTTCTAGCAATTTGTGCAAAGAAGGTGAGTGAAAATTGGGTTTTCTTTTTATATAAGAATGGTTTGCTTTTAATTATTAATATACGGTATTCAGTATTCAGTCCAGTTCCCACTGGTCTGATAATAATACTCATCTATATAGATTTAGAGTTTCGATTTGTTGAATTTCAGTGCTGATTTCCATTCACAAACTTCAAAATCTTGTTATATAATACATGAAACCCATACATTTCTTTATTGAATTTATTTTAAGGCTTAACATTTTATTTGGTAAATATAGGTTAACTTCTGCTTAAATACGACTCAAGCTAGAGATAGTTCTTTCAAAACAATTTTAAGCATAAGTTGAAAACAAGTCAAATATTTTAAAAACAATAAAAAATATCAAAAATGTTAAAAATCATTTTATTTGCTCTTCTTGAAGCTGTTGATTTTAGAGATTCAAAACAGGAAAGAGTAGAGAAAATGAGATATTCATCTTATGAACTTAGTTCTAGAAACAATTGACGTAGAGCATCAGCAGCGATAAATATAGGTGTAGGAAGAGGGCGAGAGAAAGAGAGGGACATAGCTGGCTAGAGATAGCGTACTAAGGCCAAGGGTTACGAATAGTTAAATCCGTTTGTTTGCGCTTTTGTCTTTTGCAAAATCCTTTTCTGACCAGCCCAGACTTCAATGTGTGTGTGTGTGTGTGTGTGTGTGTGTGTGTGTGTTTGCGTGTGTGTTTGCGTTTGCGAATTTTATGCACATCTTACACAAAGTGATTGTGCGTGACAAATTATGAAAATTAGGTTGGCGAGCCTTTTCTCGCCAGTTCGCGAGTTAGCGCATCCTTTTAACCAGGCTGCCGGGAAGCTGATTCTCTGATTCCGTGATTCTGTGATCCTGCTGCGGTCCACAATGCATTCCTGGAAGCATTCAACTTCCTGACAAGGCCAAGTCCAAGTACAAGAGTTTTTGCCTCGCTTTTGGTGGGTTTTAATTCATGCTGCCAAGCAAGTGTCCGCATATTTATATTTTAGGCACTCATGTTTACTATACTTTCAACGTCTGAGAGCTGAGAGCTCTACACTTAACAAAACAAAGACATACGTGTCCTGGAGCCTTTCAGAAATCAGACCAAACATACATATATTCTGCTTTTTCAACGACAATTTTTTGACTTACACAAAGAAAGTTTCTGATGGGTTTACACATCTATTTTAAAGCTAGAAATAAATAGATTATTTTATGTAATTTATTTTTTTTAGTGTACTCTGGCCGCGCCATGAGCGTGGGATAGCGAAAATATACGGTCTAAACCTTTGTTTAACTTTACTTAACTGTTTGCCCCGTAACGGTGCTCTTTGCCATGAAGGTTGATTTTGGGATTAAGAATATGCCTGGCACAAAAAAAATATACAATGTCGCGACAAAGCGGAAGTGACCAACCAGCCTCAAGTGTGTAAATAGAAAAAAGAATGTATATTTGTATATGTGTGTATAATCTAACCAGTAAAATTATGAATTTTGTGAAATTTGTTGGGTAGTGCTGACTACCAAATATCAAATTTGCTGTCGCAGTTCTTGAGATTAAGAACAAATCGCCCTCAGAGTTCATACGGACTGTTAATGCTGATCAGGCATATGTATATGAATCAGAATATTTGTACTCAGTAATCGAAAAGTATATTTTCTATATAATTTGCTACAAAATGATTTACGTTTTAATAAATTTGTGTATTTATTGCTGCATAGCTCACTACGATCTTTCGATCTCTGAATTCAATCGATGGTATAATTATTTATATTTTATTTTTTCCATTTTCTAATGACATTCATATGTAATAGTGTATAACCCAGAGCGTAGCTCATTCACATTTATGTAAAGTACCATCGATCATTCGTAAAACATCAATTTTAATAATCTGTAAAAAAAACCGCGAACTTATGTTAAGCCAGCTCTAATCCTACCGTAAAAATGGTGGATAAAACTA
The DNA here is from genome assembly GCA_035042305.1 of Drosophila glabriapex. Lineage (NCBI taxonomy): Eukaryota > Metazoa > Arthropoda > Insecta > Diptera > Drosophilidae > Drosophila > Drosophila glabriapex. Next base: position 3,318,179 of record JAWNLN010000012.1, read on the forward strand.
AAACACATCACCCACACACACAAAATGTATATACACGCACATACATATAGGGGAGGGAAGAGAGTAGTCATTGAATTGTTGATTTACCTGCTGACCATAAAAAGTCGCGTTCCTTGCCAAAGAGTTGCCAAATTCGCAGTAAAAAACCGAAACCTTACTTGGCTGCACCCAGCCGTACCGTATCGTAAAAAAAGAGAATCGGAGAAGCATACATATGCCGTAAAGCAATGGAAGTTGTTACTCGTAATATAATGAGTTGGTTGCCGTTTTCTGGCCGCGGCAAACAAAGATGCAATATTTGTGCAATCCTTTACCCGGCACGACCTTGAGCGTGTTTTTTATGCTAGCTGCTGATAAAAAAAAACAAACTAACAATTGACAAAAGGTAAAGGCAGGTAAGGCGCTCCGAACGGGTTGCTATACATATTTCGTAAAGCATTAGCCTCTATTGCTCATTTGGTTTTTTTTTTATTGCATAATGGACTCTTCGGGGGAAAAAAAGTAAAACGCTCAGGTCGAAATCGATGGAATATATATATTTACATGTATATATATATAAATTTCTGTTGGTAAGCACCTCGTAAAACGCTGGTAGTGGCGATAAAGCAAAGGGTTTGCCCGGTACCCTGTGCCTAGTTTCATTGTGAAAGCGTTTTTATAATTTCACCCAAAAAAAAGCACAAAAAAAGGGCACAAAAGAAAATCAGCGACTAATTGACTAAAAGGGTTTTTCGGTTATTGGTGCTGTTCCTAGTCCTGGTATTGCTGCTGCTACATACGGTTACATACTTCGCAGAATCAACTTCAACTCCTTGGCTTTTTGCGTTTATAGTTTAATCTTTTATAGTACTTTATGTTGTAAGTAGTGTGCCTGGCCAAATCGTTGGAAATGGGTTGACTTATTATATTATCAGGTCTTGTATAGCCACATCATATTTTGTCCTGAAAGTAGTACCTGAAAAGTGCTAGAAACTATTTCAGAACTTTACTTAACACAAGTACAACATGTGCGATTGGTGGAACTGTTATACAATAGAAGGTCCTGTCAATAGGACCTCTTGAAAATAGGAGCCAAGTACTTTTGCTACACATAAACTTCATATTCTGATAATCTTCAGATTCTACAGACATATATGAGACATTTTAATCAAGGTTTTACTTTCAACTTAGCAACAAGATCTACATCCATAACAAAACAGCATTTCTTTTTGTTGCCAAATGGATACAGAATCTTATATAACAAATGATTAAAAAGCCCTCGTTTTCGAAAATCAGATAACTTTTCATAAAACTGACTGTAGAATTAATCCTAGAATCACTTTTTGAGAGAAACGTTATGGCTGCCGTTATTCTCGAGTTCTTTGAGAGGGGGACTTATGAATTCTGTTTATTCAATGTTGTAGACATGTATGTATATGTATGTATGTACACTTTGGTTCCATAAGCCTATCGAGCAAATCTGCTGAAGATGCCTCCACAGGCTAATGAGGAAGTAATTTCAAGAGAGCAGCAGCGAGAGAGAGAGAGAGAGAGAGATAGAGAGATCAAGAGGAAGAGCTACAGGTGCCTCGATTAATATTATGTCTTGTGTCTACTGTCTAGTGTTTAGGAAGTGTTCAAGGATTACACGTGTGCCGCTTGACGAGGCAACAAAAGCGCTCTTGTTGCTGTTTGCTATTGTTGTTGGTAAAAGACTAACCGGGCCCAAAATGCTAGACAAATTTTGTTGAGATTTTTGCAGCCGTTCACTTGTTTGTTTTCATATGCAAAATGCACAAACTGACAGTTGGGCATATGGACAGATAGGACACTTGCCGCAGGATAATGGCCAACGCAGACCGGACAAGAAAGGTGCAGATATAGCGATGCAGATATAAGAACATGGTCCAAACACGCTTCCGTCACGGAAGTACCTCAAAAATGGCAAAATAATAAGAATGGGAAGAGCAACAAAAACAAAAAACAAAACCAAAAAAAAAAAGAAAAAAAGATAGATGAAAAATACACAAGTTAAGTACGGTAGAAATAGCGTTCTAGCTTCCGTTCTCTGGTCAAGTAAATCCTTTAGGTAATTGTTATCCTATACTTGAATATTTGGCCCTTCGCCAATAGCAATTATGGCTCAGTCAGCAGTCAAATCCAGTATGCAGTATGCATAATCCTCACAAGCAGCCAAATGGTGCTCAATTATGGCATTTCATTAATTGAGAGGTTCATTCATAAGCGAGCATTAGATCGCTGTAGATATACATATATATAGATACTGCTGGTTAGCTAGATGGCCTCTATTGATCTATAGATCTGGCCGAATAGTCAACGAGCTAAAGTATTGCATTACAATGACAAATTGCCAAGGTTTTGATTACCCTAGTAAATGTCATTTGTGGCCCGGCCACAAAATCAATGCTAATTGGTTGGGTCTAGACTCTAGACATCAATCTGATAGCTCAACGCTGGGAACTTAAAAGGAAAACATTTTGTTTTATAAGCAATGAATAGATTATATTTCTAAACAATTTTAAATATTTTTCAAAGGACAGACACAAAGAAATAAACTATTGCAGAAAAAGTTGTACAATTTCGTACAGACTTTGGTCTATATTTATACTTGATATCTCTTTATTAAACAAGAATTACTCAAACAAATAAATATTTATTTTCTCAAGACACCAATACAATAAAATATATATACAAATATTAACTCAATTAACTTTGTTCACATTCCAGTTTTCTCAGTATAAATTCAATTATTAGTTTAATGATAAATAGAAATACTGCATTTAATTTTTTAACAAAGCAATTCAGAAAATTAAAATTAAACTGGGCAAATATTGTTTCAAATTCAATTTTATTGATAATCAGAAAAAGATTAAATTTATCAATTGAATCGGCATTTGATTAAAACGAGACGAGCATAATGATGATCGATGCGCAAAAGGGCCACCCGAAATGTGGAAGTAATGTCGAAATATGTTGGACAAGGACATGAATAGGTGAAGTATTATTTAAATGGGCACAGCTAACTAGCTACTTCCTTACGCCAGTCGCATTGTAGTTCTTGTTTGCCAACGGCGACGCCTTAAGACCAAGGGCCGGCGTCCAAGGACCATGAACCAAGGAACAAGGAACAAGGAATACTATGCGTAGGAGTAGCAGTTTGTGTGTGTCAACGCCCATTCGCACAAAATTGTTGGAAATGATGAACAGTACAAAAATGCAACTGAGTGCAACAAATGCAACATTTCATGGTGCATCAAAGACAAAGTCAAAGACGGGCGGAAGGAAAACGAGTGGAAAACGAGCCCTGGTACGGCTTAAACGACTGTCGATTGCGCTACACTCAGCAAGAAGAGGAAAGACTATAGCTGATTAAAAATAATGAAGAAATGCCATTACTTAGTCCTTAAAGCAAGTTTCTCACATAATATGAGCTGTGAAATCAGTCAATTAGTTGCCATAAACTATGATAACAGTTATGGTTAAGAAATAAAACACTACATAGATAATCAACAGTTGGGATAAACAATATTCTTAATAACTATACACAATATAGACAAAGAAGAGTTGAGGTTAAGAAACTAAATCCTAATAAATAAAATTAATTTCAACCATATATGGAGACATCCATTGCACTACCGTTAAGTTGTCCTGAGAGTGCTATAGAGCCGCACATTGTAGCGCATTTACAGTTGGATTTGGATGAGAGCAAACGTTCATTTTGCATGCATCATTCGTTTTGATGAACTGTCAACGTTTAACGGCATTGTCCCGCTGGCCAAATGTGTGAGAACCCTTCGAGCGCAATGCACAGAGAGAGAGAGAGAGAGAGAGATAGGGACATGCAAGTGTGGGATGCGAGGGTACAGTTATACAGCTATGTCTATAGCTGTATATGTATGATTGTATGTGCGTGTGTGTGTACATATTACAATTGCAATTGCAACTGTAACGGCCCAAAATCAAATAATAATAATAACTCAACACACACAGGCGACACACAGATTCAGATACAGACTCAGATACAGATACAGGACAGAGAGACGCATGTCAAAAAGAGTGTCAGTTGTGCCCCTCATCTTCCCCCTACCTCTCCCCCTCCCACCCTCACATAATGCTCAGACCCTTTCATAGTGCCCCGTTGTGGCAGCCCTTTTTATTTCCATAGAGCTCACTTAATTTTATGCATTTTGGCGTTGATTAGCTGCCAGCAGCCATTGTCATAAAGACATAAACCGTTAGCCACACAGCACCATAGATAAAAGAAAACTAAGAGACACAAAGAGCGCGCGCGAGAGAGAGAGAGAGAGAAAGGGAGAGGGAGAGTGAGTTAATCAAATCAAGGCCCATGGGTATGTAAAGAGTTATATTGAGTAGTTTTATGAAGCGTACGAAAAATTGAAATGGAATATATTTTCTAGGTCCATCTATCGATCAAGAAGCGGTTCAGCAAAAACCTTTAACACCTTTTCACAGCACATTGCTGTCAACGCAAAGCCGCCTTCAAAACCCCGTTACAAAAAGGAGTATAAGCCGGCATCTACACTCGGAGAAAAATACCATAGTAAGTACTTGCAGCAAAAATGTGATCGAAATCCGACCAATGTCAATTTAAAACTTACTTCAATATATACTTGGATTAAATTACGATTTTAAAATGAAAAACTGAAGTGTTTGAAGCTTATTTTTCTTAATTTATTTTTTCATTTTTTTATTGATTAAGACTGTAGCTGCATTAGTTTGAGAAGATGTATCAAACATGACACGAATTAAGTCAACTTAACTTCAGATTTTTAAATTAAAAATTCAGCATATTTTAAAAGTACTAAAGACAATAAAAAAAATTGAGTTCAGTTTTTATTAAAGTTGATTTAACACGTTTGGTTCGTTTGTGTTTTTGTTTAACTTGAAAACAGAGTTTTTCTCAGAGTGTACTAGTGGTACTTGGACACTTTTAGACTTTTACTGTTTGTGAGTGCCTTTTTGTTGTTGGCCCAAAACAATTGCTGTCAAAATGAAAAGCGGCTAACCGTGCGACATTGCGAGCCCTTTGCTGTCCTTTTAGCCCTTTAGTCTATTTTTTTTTTGCGGTAATTGTGTCAATTGTCAATTCGCACGATCTTCATCTTATGCGGAAGAGCGGCGATAGAATCGGCAAAGTTGTGAATAAGGAATAAGGCTAAAATGTTAAGTCCGGATTCCGTAGACCCTTCACCGTAGACCGTTTACCGTTCCGCATAACTCTTTTTGTTGAACATTATTTTGGGCTGACTCTTCGCCAGCATTTGGTCGTAATATGAGCATTTAACCCTCTAAAGCCGCCTTGCCTTTTGTCCAAGTCGAATTGAGTTCCGTTCCGAGTTCCGTTCCGTTTTCGCATCGTCTTCCATTTTCTTCTTTTTTCCCATGAAACTTAAAACGGTGCTCTAGCCGTGTAACTGAAATCCATCGGATTAAACGGTCGTAAAGCGGTTTAAGCCTTTTGTCACTCGAGTTTTGTAGGTGGCCAAGTGTGCGTCGGTATCAAAACAACTCTTGAGCATTGTTCGCACCAAAATTCTTTGCAAAATAATATGCACGAAAAAAAAACACCAAGAAGAAGTAGAAATATCATTTGATAATAAATATTCGGCTAGTTGGCTCTCTGCTACTCAGCGACTAGGTTCGTGGAAGCAAGTCCAATGCAAATATTTATGCAACGTTTTTGGGTCGGAGCTCTAGGGACGACTTTCGACTGGGCGACAAGTTAATCTCGCATAATATTACGTGAAGATGCCGCGCAGTAATCTCTGCACAAGTGCGTGGCGATCCACAGAATCCAAATCTGGCTTAGTCCACCGACTTAGGCGTTTATTTAAGCATCTCTCCCTCTCTCTCTCTCTGTCTATCTCTATCTTTCTTTCTTTGGCCCTTGCACGATTAGCGTCACAAAGCCAAACAACAAAGTTGAGCCTCGAGTTGTTAGTACTTTGGAATAAGCTTTTCTCGCCATAAGCATGGGAGATCTTTCACATTGTAAAGTAGACCGATCATTTTACTTTAGAAGGCACCAAAAAAGCTTGAACCAAATACAATTTTTGTACTTACTTCGAGTGTAAAACTTTGTATGCACATTGAGTTTGGTCTGTTTCGAAACTACTCTGATAAACACTGATAAACAGCAGTAAATCCGTTTGGAATGTTCTTGAATCTTCCTTGATACTAAATATGAATAAAGATGCACAGTACTCAATCAAGTTTTACTTTGAGTTGCGCTCAGCACTGATTTAACAGCTTGAGTAGATTAAAAAAATATATAAATTAACTATCTTACTTTAATTACTTCAACTACAAATCGTTTTAGAATGGGAACAATCATACTTAGTTTATTGTTAAATTTAGGAACTTCCGGATTACAAAATAAACTAAATGAAGTCTGACTTTCATAACGTGATCCAAGAGTTTCGACCATGGTCGGATTTCGTCAATGTTTCCTCAACATTTGTCTAAAAACTACACCATGTTGCTGGAGATTGCTGGAGGCGACACCATTTGCCAGAGCAACACCAACCACAACCAAATGATTGCGCCATTTTGCGTCAAATTGATCGTAAATGGAATATCGTAAGTCGGCCGAGTCGCAATCAAATGAAATGCTGAACCAATCAGCGTCGTTCCAGCAGACAACAAGAAACCGAATGCTAAGAAGAAGCAGCCGAACAACCACCACTTTAACTTCATTTTGTGTAAAATTCGAAAACCAGTTTCAGCTGGGAACTTCATTAAAGATATGCGAATCGACGAGCGTTTCAACGAGGGAGCGGAAGGGGGGGCTTAGTGAAAATGTGACAGCTGTGCCAGCTTGTGGGTGTATCTCCGTCCCTCTCTCTCTCTCTCTCTCTCTCCGTCTCTCTGCCTCTCTCGCTGTCTGTTTTCTGTTAGCGTGTGTGGTTGTGGGGCATTTAATAAATAAATAGGCAGCGACAGCGACAACGCATCACAACGCTGGCATTTTCATTATTATTAGAACCAGTCCGAGAGCTTACACTTAGAAAAACATATGTGCCCTAGAATTTTGTATGAAATGATCCATTAATAACGGGAAATAAATCTCTAAAAGTCATAGAGAAGCAACTCCCATCCCATAAAGTATTTATATATATATTCTTGATCAGCATCAATAGCCGAACCGACTTAGCCATTCTAGACTCGATTACAAGATCTAGTGACTTTGTGTAGTGTTATCGATATCGATAATCATCGATCTGTCATACCAATTGAAGACACAGACCAATTGTTATATAATGTATCCGTAAATGATCAATCATTGATCAACAGATCGAACTGTATAAATTTCATTAAAACCAGATACGAAATGCAGATAACTTCAATTGACAAAGCAAAAATGTTCGATTTTTCGCCAAGTGCAGCCCCGACCCAGTTATCCAAAAACCCGAAACGGCAAAAGCGAAGGGAGGAGGAGAAAAAAGGGTTGCTGCTGTTGCTTAATGATAACAAACCGGATGGCCGTGTCATGATTAGAAGGGGCGCAATGCTGACCACTGTTTTGGTCACTTTTGGCAATTTCCCAAGCAATTGTTGTCAATTCCCATTCCCAACCCTGGCACCCTTCTTTAACTCGCTTGCATTAGGCCCGCAGCGGAGTTGTGGTTGTGACTGTGGGGCTGGGGCTGTAGTTGTGGTTGTGTTATTGGGGTTTTGGGCAACTTCGTCTTCTTCTTGCGGTTGACCTTTTGTTGTCTGCGTGCAACGCATTCATCAATTTGACGCGTTGACACATTTATAGCGCAGACATCCATCGAATTAGGTTGCCCCACACTCAAGCCTACACCCACAACCACAACGACAACCACACACACACAAACACAAACACATACCCACACCCAAAACCACAACCCCCAAAAAGAGACAGGAAGCAGGACTTGGGCCAATCGATTTGGTGTGCAGACATGTCTGCTATCCCATAGACAGCATAGAGCACTGTGGGCCACTTTGTGATATATATATTTATAGACACTTCCAGAAAGAAATCAAAGAAATCTAAAATACAGAAGGATACACATACTCACGAGTCTTACTTTAAATACGAATTTTTGTTGACTCAAAATGAATCCAAGTAAAGCTGTGCCGGTAATAGTCACAGTCAAGTGTGATTGTTTCCACTGAAAATCGGTTCAATTTTGACAAAGTTATGGCAGTGTGACCATAAAAAGAGATAGCAAGTGTGCAACAGAACAAGATAGAATCCTCTGGTCGACATAGCTGGACGAGCAAATATCGTAGCCGATTGCAGTTTGTTTAATGCGATTCTGACACGATCTTGCTAACAGAAATCGATTTATATCGATATTTGTGAAACGGTGACAGTTATCAAAATACACTTCGTGGAATATGAAAACTTTTATTCCAAATTAAAAGTCGCTAGTCTGCCTACATCAAGAAGAATGTAGATATATATATATATGTATATATCGAAGATCAAGATAGAAGATGCTGCTTTCTAGCTAATCACACCCTCTTGCGAAAGACGCAGAAAAAGAGGCAGAGAGAGAGAGAGAGAGAGAGAGAGAGAGAGGGTGAGAGAGAGAGAGAAAGATCTTGAAATATACATATTTGTCAATAAGCTAGAAATTCGAGAACGCTTTGAGGTTTTGAGGCACATATTATAAGATAATCGATTGCAGGGCTGATTTCTTTTTTTTTGTTGCTGTTGTTGTCGTTGTTGTATGCCAAAACAAGTGGAATTGATGCGGTTGATGACGGCCATAGGGCATAAGACGTAGCATTCTTTAGGCGGACCTGGGTCCGCACTTCCTGCCCATCCTCTTATCTTGTTGTCATTATCAAGAGCAATGGACATTTGTTCGTTGTGTTTGCCAAACAGAGCAGTGAGGCGTATCAGCTGCTTCAACCAGCAAGAGGAAGAAGCAGATGGAGAAAACAAAAACAAAAACAAAAAAAAGAAAAAAAGAAAAAAAGAGTTTCTATTTCGGTCATTCAAGAAATTGGACTGTGGCGGACAGATCTCGAACCATGTCCATTGTACATTGTGTCAGCATGTCAACAAGGATAATTAGTACGGGGATCTCTCCAGGGCAGGCCCAAAGCGCGACTGTACCTCCGTCTTGCTAATGATCATTGGTTCCGGTCTGGCGCAGCGTTTAGCTACTTCATTGATTAATGAACTTTCCATTTCCATATCCATTTGCATTTGCATTTGCATTTGGCATTTGCCAACTAACAAATCTGTTCGTTTCATGTTGCGTTCACTGTCATACGAGAGGCGCTCAATTAGTGGAAAGAAAGACGCTCCTATAAATTGGTATTTGGTACTGGGTTCTCGGGTTTGGGTTTTAAGGTCTTTAGGACCACTTGCTGTGGAATTGTTTTTCGGACACACGAGCTATCGGCTGTCACTAATTGTTGAGTCCCTTACACTCCACAAAGCCAAAAAAAGAGGCTTGGTTTTAAATACATTTTTGTAGTTAAGCGCAAGTCGATTTCAAAATCGTTTGGCATCATAATGGACATTATTTCATTTATACAGCTATGATTTATAAGCATCAGTTTAACATGAAACGGTTAAATAACTTAATTTCATTATTTTTTAAGCTGAACGATTGTTCTCATGAGAGCTGTTTGATATAGTAGTCCGATGTTGCTAAATCTTTATCTAAATATTCGGAGTACAAAAAAATGCATATTTACTAGAAAAAAGGTCTTTCCTATGGCAGCTATATGATATAGTTGTCCGATGTCGATGCTTTTTTGTCCAAGTGTGAGGAACATAATAACATGCATATTGGGTAAGTTTGGTTTGGATATTTTGGTAAACAAACGATGCATTTATATTTCGACCGACTGTTCACCTATATGATATAGTGATCCGATCCGTCCGATTACGACATATGTACTGCCTACAGCTATGGGACGAATACAGCTAGGATCTTTTATATAAATTTTAAAATGCATTAGCAATAATTTGTATATTTAATTACTTGATTCTAAGTTTATATAATGACAAATTTTGTACTGTTTACTCTGATGAAGTCCGTTCCGATCGCAGTCCGATTTTCTTAAATATATATATGTACATCTATAAATAGTGTGTTGCTCATATGGAGTTGAGTCCATACCACACCGAGGCGCATGAACAAAAAAGGCCAACTCATGCTTAAGTGGAAGGCAGCTTAATGAACCACAGTCGCTGTGTCCAGTCTGTTCAGCAGCTGAAAACTATACAACATATGTGTGTGTGTGTGTGGCGATGTGTCCAGTTCAGTGAAAGGATTCGGATTCGGATTCAGATGCGGATTCGGGCATAGAATAAACAAACGCCACACACACACACACACACACATATAGATACACACACATATCCTCATTAATCTCGAGGGGGCGTATTCGATGCCTCGCGCACGCGCCTGAATGAAGACTCTCAGGGATTGGGAATGGGTTTGGGCATGGGTTTGGGCATGGGTTTGGCTCTGTACGGCACTAATACACAACATATTGCAACTTTATGTAGGGAAAATGAGCACCGAGTTGGCAAGGGATTTGAGAAAAACATAAGTAAATATGCATATTGACTTGGGTCACTATTGTGTTGTGTTTTCTTATTTTTTTTAATGTGAATGAAAACAATTTCCGATTTTGTCGAAACTACACTCAAAGAAAAACGTCATTAGCACAAGAATTTTAGTAGAATTCATTCTTCATATCCAAATCGAAGCATAATGAATCGGATTACATAATAAATAAAAGTCAAAACATTTTAGTTCTCATTGAGTCAAGCTGATTTCGTTTCTTCTGTTTTCAAGCTGTTTCATAACTTGAACACTTCATATAACAACTATAAATATCTCACTCCAAATAATCAAGTTTCCTCATATCCAAATCGAAGAATACAGATTCAAGGTACATCACATGAAAGTCAAAACTTTTTAGTTCTCAATGAGTAAAGCTGATTGAGTTTTTACAGTTTCAATAAAAGTAAAAATATTCAAATGCTCAGTTCGTTTTTCTGAGTGTACCGAGCAACGAGTTATTAAGTGGGCACGTGTTTCTTGGCCTCCTGGACACACAGATGATGAAAACGATTTGTTTTTCTATGTTGAGGCAGACAGGGTCCATCATTGGAAATTTACGGGCTGCATGCGCCGTTTGTTTTTGTCAAAATAAGTACCGTGTTATTATTTGCTTAAGCGCAAAGTTTATGTTCTCGTCCTCGTCCTCGTCCTCGTCCTTGTCCACATCGTATTTTTATTCTTCTTGAGAAACCACATAATACAGGCGCCAATCGACTTGTGGTCGAATCCTTTTGCCTCCTAAGCATTTACAGCTGCACAACGAAAGTGTTTTGTGGTCATCTCAATAATAATAATAATAATAATAATATTATTATTATTATTATTATTATTATTATTATTATTATTATTATTATTATTGTTGTTGTTGTTATTATGTTGACGTCGTCAGTTGTAGTTATTTGATATATGATCCAAGAGGAACTAAACTGCTTAAGCCTTCTATTTTATGGGATATATCCAAGTTCGCTTCAGCTCTAAATTCAAAGATGAGGATTAGAGATAAAATAAACTAGTATCAGCAATGGTACTTTGTATTTACAAGCTGGGTTCAGGGCTCTCCCAGTCGAACTTTCTCAACTTGTTGTCAATAGAAACGCTTTGCCCTTCATTGACCATTAACTAACTATTGCTAACTTATTAAAAAAGTAAAAGTCTCCGTTTTCAAATATTCTACTGGCATAAGTTGATCAAAACTACGCAATGCCTTTTCTGAGCACAGATTAGCGCCTTCAGTTACATTTAAATTCATTCAATAACTAGAAAAATATATCAAGTACATAAATAATTGAAGAAGTATTATGTAACTGGGAATAATAAAAAAATACAGCGTAGGGTCATTAAAAAAGAAACCGCGCACCTTTTGTAGAGCTCGAATGTCTTTTGTGTTGACTGCGGGTTCTGTGGTTCCAAGATGTTTGCATAAGCTAATTGCATTTGAAAGAAAAAGAAAGACCGACAGAGAGAGAGAGAGAGAGAGAGAGAGAGATCGGAATTGCTTTGTAGGTCAGTCAGCAGGTCAGGTCAGGTCAGATCAGATCAGCAGCAGCAAATTGATGCCCTGGTTTCAGTAGTTCATTTCTAGCTGGCCGTGGATTAAACTAATTTTTAAATAGAATTTCAAGGTACTCGGTTCACACGTTCCCATTTTGGCCCAGAGGAGTTTGCTGTGGGCGTGTGCGTGCCCAGGATTTCACACGACGACGAGGTCCGGGAGATCAAGACATGCATATAGGTTTGTCAGCATGACGAAAGGTAAATTTTGTAAACAATTGTGCTAATTAAGCCAGCCCAATAAAAATCGGCTCACGGCGTAAGCGAAATAGAGAGCGAGATGTGTGTAGAGGTACGGTCAACCAGGTCGCGCACTTGAACTAAATCCGGTAGCTTAAACGAGTTAAAGGAACTTGAACGGAACTTAATCCCATAAATTTGGGAAAAATAGAAATTTTAATCAGGTTAATTCGTTTGTAGCGCACTCCGCTAACCCTAAACCCGCACCCGTCATCTTCGGTGTTGCATAGGGTGGTGCAGGCGCAGGTAGTGTTTGGTGCAACACGGCGAAAGGATTAGTAGGCCAGCAACGATGGGATTATGCGTCTTTCATAGCCCCGATTATGAATGCGCGCCTGCGACATTTTAATTTAATCTCAGATTATGCAGCAGACGTCGAAGGGGAACGGGCAGGATCAGGCGCGTACTTAAGATTAGGCCAACAGTTTTGCTCGTGTATTGCCAAATATACTGGACAAAGTATGCGAGAGCAAGTTTTAATTTATTGTTATGCACGACACACAACCAACAATTTTGCAATTTCAAAAGTTTCACGTAAATCCGTAGATTACCAGAAAACCGTAACAGTAACCGTTTGCCGTACCGGCTCTACATTCAATTACCAATACCCAATTCCCGAGCCGTTGTCCGAGGCAAATTTGTATATCAATTGAAAAATCACTTGAGCTTGTCAGCTTGTAAGATTCGAGACCAACCAAACGATCCCTTGAGATTATCAGCTCTACATTTTACGGCTAGGTCGCTAGATCGCTGATCAAGCCCCCGGGCGCGATTTTGCCTCCAAGCGAACTAGATCAAATTAGATCATTTGGATTACCAGATCAACAAAATGGTCTCGCTCACGATCGTCATGCATCATCGAGATGATTAGCTGATAAGCCTACGATCGAGCCCTCGCAAAGTTATGTTCATCAGATTAGTAAAACTGTAATAATAACGATTTGCTAAATATATATATAAATATATTCACTTTTAAGTTTGGTTCACCACACTGAACGTTCCTGAAATTTAGAAAGGAGTAATGATAAAATAAATTCAAATTATATATACTATCTAAAGTGTTTTTGTGTAATATTATAATAATTATAAATAATTTTGTGTAATATTAATCGTATATAATGAAAATACAACTTTTTTTTTGTGAGTGTATAGAAAGCAAAATGATATAAATTTAAATAATTGCTTAACCTTTAAAACATTCTTTAAGATTTCGGACACATTTGAATTATTTTTATTACTAAGCCGTGTTGTAATTTTGTGCTGATTTAATTGCTTATAATCAGTGTTCATTTATTATATATTATCCTTAACAAATCTTTAAGATTGATAGAGTTTCCAGCAGCGTTCATTAATTTCTAAACTTACGATATTCAAGTCAAACTGGAATTGTTCTTCAGGTTACAAGTCATTGATAGAATGCTATGTGGATACAGCCAAAAGATTGTTCTGATAGTGGAGGAACGGAAGGCAGATTGTCAAACAGTTTTGTTTAATTTTAGACACGTGCTCCGGGGTCTTTTTTTTTGGGGTGATTTGTTGCATGAATATGATGGGCATGAAATCGCAACCCCTTTTCATATGCGGCAATTTCAACCCCCTCGTTTGCAGAGCAACCCTTGTTTAAAACCACAAAATGGAGTTACGAACTGAAATTTGATTTCCAAATACAAATGGCGTTTGATTTTTTTTGCCTTTTCCCTTTTCATGTACTAAGCTCCATTCCATGGGGAACGCATTGTTAATTGGAATGGAAAAGTAGGCTGAAAACAAAAGAGCCAAACAAGAGAAGAACGACCTAATTGCCTTGTACATTGTATTCTATGTTTCTCTATTTTTTTACAAGAATATATGTCAAGTCTAATAATGATGCATAACCCGGGGAGACAAGTGTTAAAGATGCGGCAACCCAGATAATCCACAACAAACTGTACAACATCATTTTCTTGTAATTTGCTTGGGAGAATGCCAGAGAACTCCCTAAAAAAGAAAACCTGAACAAAAAAAAATAGAGATCAAGCCTTGGCATTCAGCTGAAATGTGAAGAGATCTCGACGAGAGATGGCCAACAAACAACGGGCGGGCGTTAACCACACAAAAGGTTCGATCGTGTGCCCTACAGCAGCCACTTGTGTGTGTGTGTGTGTGTGTGTGTGTGTGTGTGCGTTTGTTTGTGTGTGTGTGTGTGTGTATTTGTGTTCAATTGAGTCTCTTTAGTCGTATCTTGGCCACGTGCAGCGCACACTCCAATGGCCAGGTGAGAATCTTTGGGTATCTTTGGTGCACTTCTGTTCGATTTCAACCCCTTATTTTAAGGGTTGAAATACCCTCCGATTCGCCACCTTGATCAATTGGTGACATATCTGTTAACTGCGAATCGTTTTGATTTTAAAATTTTTGTTTGCTCATCGCCATAATCCTTCATGTTTGAGGCGGCACGATCGCCAGTTTGTTCAGATCGCATGCCAAGCGTTTGTCGAGCACGTGTCCCAAATTTGACTTGGCCGCTGGTTTTTGTTCAGTCAACTTATTCGCTATCCAAGTCAAGTTAAACGGTAATCATTATACATACATACATACATAAAGTTTGTCTTTAGATCCGGTTGGTTTGCATGATCCGTTCTCATCTGCAGAAACTTCAATTATGATTGTTGCCACAAACTTAAACTTACTTACTAAACATGAAGCCTACAAGAGTGCTCGAAAATCTTAGAATACGTACTGCCAGGTGTGATCTATTGACAATTATTCGAGGGAATATCTGGTTTTATTTTTGGCAAGGTAATGTCGAAATGTCAAAGCTATTCTATTGACTTTTGTTAAGCAATTGATTAAACATGAAGATGAAGTAGCTTCAAATCTCAAATGGGTTTTATATATAGAAAGATCATTGCTACTTGTATATTTCAAAACAGCTGTTTAAATATTCAATCGAAATAATAGTGAAAGCTTACATTAATTAGCCTTGCTTAACCAGATCTCAGTCTACGTCGGTGGCACATTAGATCAAATAAAAGCCGCACAATATAAAAACAAAAACTAACTAACTGATCTATCTCGCTAGCAATAGAAAGCACAACTTTTCCTATAATTTCTTTAATTGTTGTTTAATCAACATTCGCTGATATGGTTTAAGACCCCATAAGATATATATATATATATATATATATATATATATAGTCATGCTGCTGGACACGTTGCCACTTTCGTTGAACGAGGCTTATAATATATATCTTTGTCAAGCCAGTCTCACATGGCATTTTATTTGGAATGTGGCGAGGATAATTGCTAGTGCAAACTATTGTTCGGATGTGTGAACATTTCGATGACAGTCTAACTGTCCAACTATGTGACTGGCCGTTGGCCACCTAATCATTAGTCATGTTTGCCAAATTTTACAGTTATTACGAAAAAACAAAGCCTCGTTCAACGGAAGTGGCAACGTGTCCAGCAGCATGATTAGCGCTTATCGCATATACTACACATAAACTTATACATATGTGTGTATATATATATATATGTATATATGTGTGTGTGTGTGTGTGTGTGTGTGTGTGTGTGTGTGTGTGTGTGTGTGTGTGTGTGTGTGTGTGTGGACAATGGCATTTTTATTGATAAAAATTATGCACGCTTAAGGACAAAGGATTTGTTAGTCAACTTGACTCAGCATAAAATCAGCAAATGACGCTAAAACAAAAAGAACAGGCAGTATTAGTAGAAGAAGAACTTGTCGCTTTCTTCGATGCCGTCTTCGTCATAATGTCTCAATCAGGCAGGCATTGGGTTAACGGTTAACGGCTAACGGCTTACGGCTTGCTAGCAATTGTTGACCGCCCGAAAGGATTTTAACCACAATGCTGAAAATGCTAACGTGGGACCGCAAAGTCAGTCGTATCAGTCGGCTTACATAAAACGATCTGTTGGACGTGTGTTTGTTGAACTGTTTTTTCGCTTCTCTCTCTCTCTCTTCGTCAGTCACTGCGGCAAACGGTTAACCGCTCAATGTTCTGCTTTGAATTGCGCCGACGACAAATTGGTTCTTATGTATTCTGTTTGGAAAATAACTGTAGCTTTAAGTAAAGCTTAGCCATTTTGTAGACGTTTCTATCATTATATTACATATTCGGAGTTATTCCCATTTATATCACCCATACAATTGTCTGATTGTATCAATTACATACGCGGCCGCCATTTTGCTGTCGTTGCCATACTGATCGACTATGCTTATGCTCCACAGCAGTTGCGTAACTCTTTGCTCATTTGTGTAAACAGTTGCGCAGCCGCTGTGGATGGAGTTCATTATTGCCAGATTGGTGCATTTTAGATGCACTACACAGCTGTTTTATTTTTAGTCGCCGCACATTTAAATCGCACACTTTTATCTGCTGAGTAAATATAGGCATATTTTAGAAATGTATGCACGCCATTTTCGCTGTGCCTATGTCAGCTGTTCCTTCCTAATAATACATATGTATCTGTTGAACAACTATTGATTTGTTTCTGCTGGAATCACAAATGTTTACAGTGAAAAGGTGAGAGGTGAAAGGCGTGGCGTTGCCGGACTAACGCCCATTTCAGCTAACGATTATTTGGCATAAAATTTGTGTGCAAATTCATTTAAAAATGCAGGCTGTTTTCACTAAAAATGGATTTGCTGGCCCAGAGTGCAAAAATGCCGTTAACACTGATTATTTCGTCAGGTAACTGACAAAAAAGACTGAGAGCAGCGTCCTGCTGGCTAAGTTGACTTAAGATTACGACAAGGACCTGTTGAGTGTCCTTACTTACGACTAAGCCAGCTGAGCTGCATAATTTTCCATAAAACGGCAAATAATAATAAGAAGTTGAATATGATTGGGTTTCAGTTATTTTATTTTGTTTTGGTTATTTATAGAGTGGATGTAGGTGCAAAATGACAATTGGCAGATTATTGGTTCTTCTTGATGACATGCGCCAGATCGTAGACACCGCGCACTGCCTTCAGCTTGACGCCGGGCACATCTTGCAGCCGTCCAACGCGACACAGGACGATGTTGTGCTCCTGCAGATTGTGCCCGATGCCGGGTATATAGGCGACCATCTCCTTGCCAGTGGACAGACGCACCAGGGCACACTTGCGATTCGCCGAATTCGGTTTCTTTGGCTTCTTGATCAGCGTCTTGAGCACAACGCCCTTGGCAAACGGTTTCCCATCCAGCGGCTGACGCGGCGGACGCGTCTTAATGTGTGGCCCCGTCCGATGCATCTGCTGCAGCGACGCCATGCCCCGCAATGCGCCACTCACACTGACATAACTGCTCTGCAACGCTACAAACGAAAGAGTGCAAAACAAAATTTAATTTCATATTCACAAAATGATCGCGTGTTTCTTATCCGATCTTAGTGCACAGTTGATCAATAATATGTCAAGGTATGTTATATATCAATTGGAAGACTCTGCCTTTAAAATTGTATATTTTATTGCTATCGAAAATCGTTGTGTATCGATGAAATAATACAAAATAAATAAACTTGATTGGCGCGTGGTATACGAGAACTTATAATCCAAATTTTAAGTCTCTATCTTCTAGTATCTTCTAGTCTCTCCATTGCTGAAGAACAAACCATGAAAAGCATGTCAAAGAATCTATCAGATATTTAATACTGACTTAGTTAGCACAATTTGAACGAGTGTTTTAATCTATTGTTTTAGCTAAAACAGCAATTTAACTAAAATATGCGCCATTCGCTGAAAAGCAAATTTTAAACGGAAGGCAGCAATTTACTAATTTCTTATTAAAATGTGAAATGGTCCATTCTTTTCAAGTATTGTGGAAACCCAGAAAAGAGCTGTTCATTAAAAATCAAATAGAATAATAATAATTTGGGGTCGAAGCGGTCTGTGGATATATGCGGACAAACTACAAATAAAATCGAAATTAGAGAGGAATTTTAAAGCTACAGTCACCAAATTTGGTTGGTAGGTTCTTGTCCTTCAAGGATTTTAAATGGCTATTTCTTCCGCAGTTTTTGAGTTGGAGCCGTCCAATTTTCTAGGTATATTACTGGTCTTTAAGAACCGATAACAAATTTGTAAGACCACGCCCACACATCTGAACATAATCGGCAAAGACGATATATCGGAAAGTGTAAACCGATAAATCCGCATATCTCCCACAATTTTAAAGATAGAGTGACTAAACTTGGAACGTAACTTGTTGGTAACCTCCTTCAAAGATCGGCATATACATTTTCAGACCGCTTCCACCCTCAAGAACGATAAAAGCCCATATCTCATTCAATTTAAGAGATATAGTTTAAAAACTTGGAAGGTAAATTACTAAGATTGTCCGCTAACATTTTGTTGTTCACGCCCACTCCTTTCTCCACTTGTTCAGTCACGCCCACTACCGCCCCAAAAATTTCCAAAAGCCCATTTCTCTCGTAATTTGAGAGCTACAGTTACCAAACTTGAAAGAAAGGTTACTAAGAAAATCGTCCATCAACATTTTTTGGTCACACCCACTCTCACCCCAAAAATTCACAAAAGCCTTTCGCAATTTGAAAAGCAAACTTAACCGGTGTTTCTTGGCTAGATCCACCCTGCTATTTGCTACCTATTATCAGCTGGTATTACTTTTGGTATCGAAGTATTTCGCAGCATTCTCTATTGTTTTTGACATAAACATGTCGAAATGTCTAAGCAATTCTGTTCAATTAATGTTTTGTCTTCAAATTTAGTTCATCCATATAAATTTCAAAACAGTTGTTTAAATATTTAATCGAAAAAGCAGTGAAAGCATACATTAAATACCCTTGCTTAGATCTCAGTCTAAGTCGGTTAAAAATATAGCAAATAAATAAATTATATATTATAAACAAATCATAAAAATGATTTATATAATACTAGAATAATAATCATTAGAATAATAATTGATTATCATTATATACAATACTATGCAAAATTCCATTTTAAATAAGAATATTTTAAAATATATTTTTTTTTATATTGTGGTTGGCCAAAAACCAAAAGTCACCACTTAAATGATTGAGCGGAATCAGGAACATATCCATAGATCAAAAGTACCAATCTTAAATCGATTCGAGTACATGGACTGAACTTTATGTGTTATCAGTCTCCTTGAACGCGACTGCCATTTGCGTATTTGGTTATTATTAACTTCAACTGTTGCGTAGACGCAAACCTTACAGGCGTTAGTTGCTTCTTATTGCTTGTTGTCACAGCTTTATAAATAAATTTAAGAAAAAGTAAACAGCAGCGCTACAAAATCGCTATAAAAGGGGCTGTCGAAGCGACATTAAGACATTCAATCCAAAGCATTTGTTGGCATCGAGATGAGAATTCAAACGTTGATTCTTGGCGTGTGCATTTTGGCCATTTGCATTATTAAGAGCAATGGCCAATCGACTGAGGACACCACCGAAAGTAACGACTCCAGCGAGTCTACCGACCAAAACGAGCCTAACGACCCCAGCGAGCCTAACGACTCCAGCGAGCCTAACGACCCCAGCGACAATAACGACTCCACCGAGTCACCTGCTGTTGATGGAACCGACGATACAACAGTGGCCCTTCCTTTAAGAGATACAACATCGGCGCCCAGCACTAATACGGATGCAACGACCAGTAGTGCTCAAGCTACTGTAAATCGCATGAGGCGCAGGATGCAACGTATGCGGAGACGCCAGAGGAGGGCTGCTCGCAGAAGGAGGAGGGCTGCTCGCAGAAGGAGGCGTGCTGCCAGAGCTGCTGCTGCTGCTAGAAGACGTGCCGCAACGTTCAACAATAGGCGACCGAACAGTAATAACAATGGAAACAGAGCCAATCCTGCTGTTAACAGAAGCCAAGGCAGGAGCGGAGCCAATCGTGCTGTTAACAGAAATCAAAACAGGAGCGGAGCCAATGGTGCTGTTAACGGGAATCGCAACAGGAGCAGCGCCAATCGTGCTGTTAACGGGAATCGCAATAGGCGCAGCGCCAATCGTGCTGCTAACAGGAATAGGGGTTAGAATGGAAGAAGAGGTTAAGCAAAGCTAAGCTAAGAAACCTATTCAAATGATTTGAATAAAATTATATATTTCAGTGCATTTCAAAAACAATCATGGATTTTTTTAGCTCAGTAAGAAATGTAGAATTATGAGTCGGGTCTGTACATAGGGCTATATGTATCAGTTGTGGCGTAGCAGTGGAAATTTAAGAAGGCTTGCATAAGAGAAGCTTCCTTAACAGCCGTTAAATATGCAAAAATTTTGTACAGCAATTTGAACGCCTAAAATTGGGCAACGAAACATCTTTTACTTAAAGAACGTTTTCTATAATTCGTAAAGCCACTTTGTACACATCTGCAAACCAGAATATGTCTCTAAATAAACTCCAACTAGCAGTCGAGAAAGCAAATTAAAAAATTCACTGTATCTAAAAATTAGTGTTTTCATTTCTTTTTTTAAATAGATTTCTTAAGAAATTATAATAACTGGAAGAAATAACACTTAAATTATAAAGAGGTTAACAAACAATAAACAAGAAAAAATGTAAAAGCAAGTAAGAATGTTGTAGTTGAGTGAGATCGATATATATAATTCTAGTTTTATTGATACATTTCCCTTTCAATACTTTTGCACACCCAAATGTAAGCATGCGATCAATATGGGAATGTAAGTAAGTACGTATAACTGTAATAGCGAGCATGTAATGTGTGAAAGCGGCCGCAGCGAGCGGCGTATAACATTTGACGAAACAAAATAGCAACAAATAAAAATAAATAAATTAAAAAGAAGCAGAAGGAGAGGAAGACACAGTGAAACAAGCGCAAATGACAACAAAAGGGTCAGCAGAAGAAACAGTTGGGCGAGAGTCCATTTGCTTTTAACAACAACAATGCCCATTGGCCTTTTGTTGTGGCTAATCTCTGTGAAAATCGCAAAATAATTGTTCTGCTGCCGCACATCCATATCACATATATATATATATATATATATATATATGCATGTATGTGACCCCAAATAATTGCAGCCAAATGACGCGGCTGTGGGTCAGCCACAGCCAGAGCCTATGTAGCCAGCAAGCAAGCAAAATAGCCATTCAAGCCTTTCACAGGCATCAATCAGAACAAAAGCAATGCATGCTAAACCCACAGATGGTGTGTGTACTTATTGAACGCTATACGAAACCATGCGTCGTTGACTACTTGACCATTAACACAGATGACAGTTATGCAGAGACACAAATATATGTGACCGACGGGTGAGATACTCATTAATAGAAATGACACGGAACGCTCATTAAAAAAGTACAAATATAATTTGTGTTGACACTTACGATAACTGATTTTCAGACATGAATCGTATATTTATATAAACATATATGTAAATTTTCGGTTTAGTTGGTAGACTATCCAAGTCTGTTTTTGCATCTGCCTCTTTGAGCATACACCACGTAGCCATTTTCAATTGGTATAGCTTACAGTGTGCAATGTAAAGCATAACTGTACCTGAGCATTTAGAGTTACCAGATGAATTTATTAAATGCCACACACGCACATACAGACCAAAATAATTACCATAACGCTGGACAATTGCAAACAATGGAAGCGAACAAAAAGTGTCCCAATAACCAGCACACCTGTGCAACTGTGTGTGTGTGTCCATTTTTCGTCCTTTTCTTTTGTGTGTGCATCAAAAATGCAAAAGTTCTTATTGTTGTCAATATTTGACAGCATGTTATGCGCATTTGTATGCGTGCATTTGTGTGTGTGCGTGTATTTTAATTAAAAACACAACCAGAAACACACAAGAACATACACATGAGAAAAGGCCTATGAAAATATTCACAGGATGCTGCGCACAATGATTGAGCAGGCAAGGAGAACGGAGTAGGGAGGAAGGTGGAAGGGGCTTAAGTGCGCCAGCCACGCGCGAATGGAAAAGAGTTGCGATCGATAGACGAAAGTCAAACACACATATACACATACTCAAACTCATATATGTATGAGTACAAATTATTGCCCCACTGTCCACACACAGGAGTCAGCAAGATAAATACAACAGCAAGAAAGTTAAGCCGAAATTTGTATACGCTTCCTTGAGATATTCTTATTATTTTTTTGTATTATATGATATATTTAGTTGACCGACTCCACATAGTCAGCAGATATAAATCACTGATTGACTAGACAGATCACAAAATTCGGCTACATTTTTTAAAGGATATTTAAGGTAAGTTAAGGCAACTGTGTGTGTGTGTGGGTGGGTGTGTGTCCATGCTAAGCAGGGTTTGTTTATCTTAGACTCGGCAACGGTTAGAGTTAAGTAAATTCTAATTGGATTTTCGTTTACCTTGGGCCGTCAATTGTTTCGTAACGTTGAATGTTTGACGCAAGAAGTTCATGTTGCCAAAGTTAATGTTCTCAGTTACTATACAATAGTTCAGTTCAACTCACAAGACGACAGTATCGAATTAACTCTCACTTATGAAATACAACAAAATAAACACTTTAATGATAATAATATTGAGGTGTACTGTTTTGCATGCTGCGGCCGGGTGAACAGCTGATTAATTCGTGTGCACAGTGCTGCCAACTCATCATCAGGTTAAATTAGTGCTGCCAACTATCGACGTATATACATATGTATCGACCAAGAACAACACAATTTAAAAATAGATATAATATATGTTCAGACGTGTGTATTATAATGCATGAATTAAACGCTATTTGTGGTGATTTCTAAAGTGGAAGGTGTTGGCGTAATCGCCGTACCACAGGCACTCCCATTCCGATTGCTCAGAATACGCGAGGAGACATTCGAATCGCTGTGCTTCGATCGCTTTGGCAGTGTTGCGGCGCGCAAATACGGATTATCGATATTGGGATTATCGAGTATCGCTTTATTCGTAGTCGAATTTGGTTTGATTTCCAGTTCGGGCTTCTCCTCCTTGGACTTGTCGCCATCGAGCTCCTCATTCTCGCTATCCCCATCCTCGCCATCCTCTTTGCTGGGCGCATCCTCAGTGCGATTGGCCACCAAGTAATGATACTCAAGTTCCTCAAAGTCAAACACCTGATCCGTGGGATTTAACGCAGCCATATAAGCGGGAAACACCGGCTGGCAAGCAATCACTGAAAGCAGAGGCGATTGAAATGGAATATATAATATAATAGCATAGAATATATATATACGTGGAAACATGTTATCCTCGGTGGGGAACAGATTGTTCGTTTCGCTCGTTTTGCAGAGGAACTTGGTCAGGGCCTTCTCCACGTCCCGCTTCTGGCTGGCTGCCTTCTTGCGTATGGCCTCGTATTCGGTGACTGGCTGCCTGTAGGTGGGCGTCCTTATGTACGTATGTGGATCGGGCATCGGCGGGAAGTAGCTGGGCACATAGTGTGGATGCGATGCCTTGGTGCCTGCCTGCAGCAGATTCAATTGACGCTGTTGTGTCTGCTGGGCGGGCAGTGGAATTGTTGCCACATTGGCGCGATGACTGAACGCTTCCACGCTGCCAACGTAGATGCCCATGTTGATCAGTGCCAGGTTGACGTCGCCCACAGTTGGCATTGTTCGTCCGCCAAGCTCGCAATAGTTGTGCGACGAGTTGCCAATCTCGACGAGCACTAAAAATACATAAATATATATTATCAATGAGAGTTGCAAAATTGTTTGGTTTTTTCTTACGCGACTGCATCATTTGGATGAGAGTTTCCAGGCATTGATTACTAGCGAGGACGGCGCCCTTGTCGAGCAGCATCTGGGATATAGTCTTGTTGAGCACACGCCGATATGCATCGCTGTTGGGCATCGAAATCGCTTCCACTTTATCCATTTTATTTTATTTTGTTTTATTCAGCTCGATCGTAAAGTTTGTTGATATTTTGGCAATGCAACGATAGTTGCATTCAATCGATAGTACACCTTCTATCGATAATATAGCGAAAGCAGCATTTTAAATATCGGTTCATTGCATGCATAAGAATTAATAAATGTATGAATCACAATTAAAAAAGAAAAAAAAACTTAAAGCAAACTAAACTTCATTTAATGCGTTCTAACATAAGTTTTACTTTTTTACTTTTGCACAAGATCGAGTTGGAGCTAAACGAAATCGAGTCATCGAATCGGAATGCTAAACGAAAGGAATTCGTATCGAATGCGGTCACACTGACCCTTAGTTGATTTAAACTACCTACAGCTGACGGACAGAGTGAGCGGGCGGCGGGCGCTAGAAAATTCCGGTGTTCATTTTTTTCAATTATTTTTCGTGTGTCTTCTGACAAAAAGTGCAGTTGTGTATTAAAAATAGCAACAAAGCTGACAATAATTGCGTTTTCAAATGCAAATTTGCAAACCTGACGCAACTGCAGCAAAAGGAAGTATGTGAAAATAGTGTGCAACACAAATAAATATTCATTTATTTATTGTATTGGTTCTGCTGCTGCTGTTGTTGTCCATATAGCTTTCAAGCTTAAATTTCAATTCTGTAAGAATAAAAATAAGCAGCAGCAGAGAATGTTAATTACATGTATGTGTGCGTGTGCGTGTATATATCTATCTATGCATGTTTGCAGCCGCATTGTGATGCTGCCGGCGCAGACGCTGACACCGACTGTGATGCTGCGTTTCCTTTCATTTTCAATTAAAAGCCATGCAATTTACGTATCTAATTTGAATTGTGTGCGACAAGAACTATAAAAGCCCATAAATATGTATGTATGTGCGCTGCACGTATATGCAAACTGTTTCTATTTCGGTGTGATTTCCAATTGCGAAATGCGCCCAAAAAAAACTCGAAATATGCTTGCTGTATGTGTGTTTGTGTGTGAATGCATGCATATGCTTCCGCTTGAGTGTGTGGGTGCGAGCGAGAATTTGTTATAAGTTTATTGGCTGCTGCTGCTCGCCAGCTCTCCCTTTCACACACTCGTTCGCTTTTTCTCTGTTTGTCTTGCTCTCATTATTTTGGCCCTTGTCACGAACTGCAGTTTATGTTTCTTTGTTTGGCACTTGCCATTGCTATTCCCATTCCCTCCCACTCCTCCGCCCCCCTTCCCCTTGCTTCACTCATATTTGTCGGCGTCTTTCTTTGCTTCTGTGTGCGTCGTCCAGCTGCAGGTTTTTTTTCATAACTTCGGTATTTGATTTCCATGACTCAAAACTCTTAATGCTTCTCTATGAATGTGTGTATAAGTGTGTGTGTGAGCGGAGTATGAGTGTCTCTGTCTCTCTCTTGTTGTTTGCATTATCTGATATTTGATTAACACCTTGACTCTTGAGTTATCATCGTATGCTATAAATTACATAAAAGATGCCTGCTCCTTCACTTTCTCTTCCTCTTCACTGAGTGCGCTTACAAATCGGTACTTATCGAAGCTTCGATATTATTATTTCCTTCCCTTCCCCGCCTCAACTGGACTATGCATTTCTTATCTGCACCCATCGCTATTGCATATTAAATTTGTTAATAATTGCGAGATAAATGCTAGAACCACTCAAAAATAAACTTTACTCGTCGTTTTTTATTTACCCTATCTTTCGATTGTCTTACATATTGATATCGATTTAGTTATAGATTAGATATAGTAATATTGTCATGCTAACTGCTTAAAAAATTTCTCTTTGAAAACACAAAATCAATATTTATATCAATTGCTAATCTTGTTTGGGAAAATGTGAAAATTGAACTGACTTTTTTAATTAACTGCTCCAACATAATTCTACGTATAAATTGCAGTTTTTAAATGGTTCATTTTATTTGCCGAGTTGCCGAGTTTTTCTTTTGTTTTTGGTTTTCCCATGCCAAAAAAAAAATGTGTAACCAATAGGGTCAGCAGCATTCATCAACATCAGATCTAGATTATCTTTCGTATACGTGTTGAAGCCTCAAAACGTTGACGTAATCATGACTATTTTGCCTAATGTCTTTTGTTATTTGCTTTTTCTTAGCGTGAGTGCTCTGAGAGAAGTTGACAATGATAATGCCAAGAAATAGACTTAGAACCACTTCAATTTACATTTTATTGCATAATGTTTACTGCTCTTTAACAAAATTAACTAACTGTATTCTCAGCGGGGCTGTTCTTTAAATACAAATTGGTGACTTTTTAAATTTATTTTTATTTATTGACTCTTATCGCGATTATGTATTTTTTTTATTATTATTTGTCGCAAAGCTAAAAAAATATTTTTTTATTGTTGTTTATTTAATGTGTACTGAGAGCAGACAATTTTTAAAAATTAAAAAGTCGGTCAATTATAAGCAGGGAGTCAAAAATAACCGCTGGAAACTCCGAGCCAGAATCCAGACGGAAATTGCATAATAACTAATACTAAAATCGATGCGATTTAATTAGCCACACCTGAAAGGCTTGTTATTATTTAAATTACAATTAAACCTAAAGCTACTAACTTATGTGATTCCCCGACCAAGGTTGATAACAAAGTTGACAAGGCACTTTTGCCAATGGTGTTATTTATATATATATATGTATGTATATGTATATGTGTGTATTTAGGTGGGGGAGGGTGGTGGTGTGGAGTGAGGTGGGGTATAAATATTTGTAGTGCTTGCATTGAGTTTGTTTACTTTCCGATTCTGATGATCAATGGTGCCCCTCTCTCTTTCTCTGTGTGTAAAAGAGAAACTCTGACACACACACACACACACACACACGTGGACATGTGTATTTATGCATATGTATATGCGAAAAGAGAAACGTAAGAAAGAATCAATGTGCAAACAATGTGTAACTTTTGCTCTTTTTCTTGTTGTCCACTTCTCCATCTTATTCCAATATGATTGTGAATCAGAGTTGGGGGAAATGCCCAGCAAGAAAAAATTTATTGCTTAAATTAAGTTGACTGCGTTGAAGTTGTTGTTATTGAAAATCCGTTATTGACGTGAGTGACGCATGTCTGTGTGTGTGTGTATATATATATGTGTGTGTCTACACTATGTCAAGAAAGTGTTTTGACAATGTAACAAATTCATATATTTCCATTCCTTTTGCATAAATGATGTACTTAAACTTTAACTTAAGCAAGCAATATTGAAGAGAATTTAACACTTAAATATTGGGTTAGCTATAAACTGAAAAAGCAGACATTAAATTCTTAACATTTATGTTGAAATGGTGGATCTGTAACACTAGTCGGGCTCTCTCGACTAGAGCATTGTCTTTTTCATTATTGTAATTATGTCAAAAAATACAGATTAATTAATATATTCTCATATATATATTTTTTGTGTATTTGCCAGCAGAGAAGAAACGATAAGTGAAGTTTTGAGCGATTTCACTTGTGGCACTTATTACTATTGTTGTTGTTGTTATTGTCGTTGTTGTTGGATATGAACAAGGCGGGGAAGCACATCCAGAGTGGAGGAGGCACCGCTCTGCTTAGCTCACCGCTGCTCGGCTCTGCGGGAGTCGGTGGTGGAGGAGGTGGATTGGGATCTGGTGCGCCCGCTGGTGGAATAATAACGGCAAATGGCAGCGCCACCAGTCCCATGAACGTGTTCAATTCGATAATGAGCTTCCTGCCGGACAATCGTCCCATTACCTCACTCCACATTGTCGAAGATTTTGAGCGGTAAGCTGCACAGGAAGAAGATGAAGTAGTAATAGTAGTAGTAGTAGTAAACGATTTGTAATAAATAATTGTGTTGCAGCTGCCCAAAGAACTTTAGTGCTATACATCGGACATACGATCAAGATGCGGACGCGGATCTGTGGCGTGAAAATAATCTACTCTTTGGACGCCAGACGACACGCTATCTTTGCCTCTCGAAGTCCGAGGGTCTACCCGAATATGTTGTTGAGACACTCAAGTAACTATATACCTATATTATATATTCCATTGATTCCATTCGATTATAATTAATGATCCTTGCACTTTGCACCTTTGCAGAGTTATTGCGGAGAAGGTGCCACCGCCAAAGGAATTCTCGCTGCTCTCTCGCACCGCCGACAGCGATCAGAAGGCGTGGCGCAAACGGCAAATCGCCTACAAGTTGTCCAAACGTGGCACCGTCACCCAAGCGGTCACAGACGTCATACTCTGCTCCAAACTGAAGATAGCGCCCGATGGCTTTAAGCTCGCCGGCGATATAAACGGTGTCCTCATCTGCTATAAAACCAGTGCCATCGCCACACGACTGCCGCCACCAATACCCAGCATCCCCAGCTCCAATTCCAATGCCAACGCTAATTCCAATTCCAGCTGTGAGGTGGAACAGGCACTAAATCGTCTCAATTTGCATGGACAACAGCAGCAGCGTGCTGGCGGAGCACGTGGTCCAGTAAGTTTGGTTTAATCCTGTTGTTGGATTGTCGTTGTATCCATTTCTATTCTTGTATATGTGAGGCCCAAGATTACACAAGGATCATCTGCTTAAAACAGAATCTGTTGCTGGCATACTAAATTGAATGAATGTCGCCAGATTAGTTCCATGGATGCAACGTTGCTCATAGAAATGAAATACGCAAAATTAATGTGCAAACAGATCTTAAAAATACTTAAAAATACAAACAAACAAATAAGTAAAACCGAGCTTGCAGTTTTGTAGTTCGGTTCGGGAAGTACAAGGAATTTTTCATCTTCGTGTAATACGAACGATGCTATCCGCAGCGTATTTCGGATCTTAGACTGCAGTTATATTTTCGAACATATTTATTGCGTTTATATAAAGTTATTAGTGTGAGATGATTGGGTAGAAATACTTCTGACTGAATATTTAATTATTATCATTTAATTATGTCCAATATATATGGTTAAATACTGGTTAATGTTGTTTCGAGTTTCGATTCCCTTCGAGATATATAGATACTAGTGCAGTTCGTAATGTTCAGTTTTTGCTGTTTTGTATAATGTAGTATTGAAATGATAATGATACGAATTATTATTAAAATTGCAGTTGCCGCAGTTGCCCGCAAGTGGAGAACATCATGACTATGAGGAGATACAGGCGCACTATCAAATCAATTCGCCACAGCGACCGGCGCCGCCGCGTCCAGCAACATCGTGTCGCTCTGGCTATGGCGGCACTGGCACCCTGGGCACCTACACTGAACTCGAAGGTGTGCCATTCATCTTGAATCCGTTGCTGCAGCGCAGCCAGCCCATTACTGAAGTGAGTGTATGCTTTGAACGAACTCTATATATACCATTAATATATATATATATATATATATATTATATCTAATGTATATTATATTTTTGTTTTGTTAGTTGCCTACACTGCCCGACATCTCAACGTTGCTGAAAACGCTGGATTATGACTTTCAACTGGAGCGCCAGATCCTGTGCACCATGAAATCGTCGGCCTCCAAGAATCCATTCTTCAAATAGTTAGTTAAAAACTTAATTAAATTGCACGTATTAAACAATAAACAAACTAATCTAAAATCGAAAACAATGCTTAATGTTTAAATAAGCATACAGAATGTACTTAATCGTTTGTGAATGAATAACAACGAGTGCACGAAACACTCAAACTTGTATATTTCAATTCAATTCAGTTCGATTATGGTATACATATATATATAAATACATAGATATGTTCTTATAATGACCTCAGACCCATTTGTGTGTGTATAGATTCCTGTGCCTTTAATACATACATATATATATATATATATATATATATATATATATACATATAATTTGATGTATGTACATTAATCATTCAGTTTTTGTTATCTGACTCGTGCATGCCTATATACATACATATAGTTTATATATATATATACATTATCCCCAGCATTGTGATCGTGAAACGTATGTTTCTCATTATTATTTGTAAATTTTAATATCATCACCAATCGAAGGAATATGCCGATATCTATAGCCCCAATATACCCCTGATAAAAACAAACGATTAAATTAAATGTCAATAATATCTATATATATGTATATATATATATATACATATATATATATATATAGTGTAATATATATACACAACTGAGACACATATTTATTATTAACTTAGTCTAATGTTAAAACCGAACAAGTCAAAACAAAAGCCAGTTTAAGTATTCAAATACAAAGCAAACACATATACATGTAATCTACAAATATATATATGTATATATATATATATATATATATATATATATTCCAACTATATATATTATAGCCAGTTGGTATTTTAATTATATTATATGGTACTTATCTCCATCGACGCGTAGACTGTACGAATAAATATATGTTAAACAAATCATAGACTCTTCCCTTCCCCAAACCCCATACTCCCACTCCCCCCTCCAAGAAAATCATGGAATGTTATTCAGCTGTTCTATATAAAATATTATATACAACTATATGTATACTCATATTGTGTATTATTTTAAGCAAATTTTTAGGGTGAACAATAAAATCTACAGTGAAAACCAGTTTTAGCAAATTCAAATTTTGAGAGCAAACTTTTCGGTTGGTCCAAAGGACTTGCATTACGGTTTTTTATTGCAGAAAATGTCGTAGTGCGTTTGCAATTACAAGGATCAGTTCTATCGTACTGCATTCAAGGATTCAGAGGTCATCGAAGAACCCAAACACTTGAAGACGAAGGGTAATGAGATGACATCAGTAACTCCTTGTTTTCTCAGAAACCACAAGGATGATTCGGATGTCCTTTGTTATCAATAGATAACTGTTGAATTGAGACTCTCAAGAACTGCAGTTGCTAGAAGGACTATCATCGTTTTTATTGCTTATCACGAATTGGCTGGCCACTGACTATCTCCGATCCAAAGGACATCTGAATAGTCTTTGGAATGAACCAGTTACGCTGGACTTTTTGATTTTTCATATTTTTTCTCCAATCCTGTAAATGCTTGAATGCGAATGGATAGTCCTTTCTTGTGTGAGCTTAAAATATATTCCCCTTAAGGATATGGCAGAGTTGTCCCTTAAAAAATAAATAAGCAAATCATGACCGATTATCGCAGGATAATAATGTGCATACAAATCACAAGTTCTTGCTTGCTGGAAGGACCTCCCTACTTCTCCACTAGCTAAAGAATGTTGAATGTTTTTTTTTCTTTTGATTAATTGAATTTATTTTCGTCCTAAATGCAACTATGTACATTTAAATCTGAAGGACTTCTTGGTGGTCATCGATCTGGTCAGCTCCGTCAGTTGTCTCAGAATATGTTATGAAATAGTAAATCCGGTTGCGAGAGCGTCTTCTTCAGATTGCGGACACTGAGTCGCTTCAATCCACGATCGGCCGTACATCTGTGTGTGTAGAGGGAGGCGGGAGGGGGTGTAGAGGAGACGGGAGACCAGGTACCGATTTGGTTTGAATTTTGGTTAACATTAGCAAAGAGTTTATCGGCCATTACTGAGGAGCATGAGACATACTAGCTGAATATATAGCTGAATATACGGAATACCAACACCAAAACATACCACAGGCACAAAAGCTTCTCTTTTTTCTAAATTTTTTTTTTATTTGCGTGGGGGAGAATAGGAGGCGGGGTGGGGAGGACAATGACGATGACGGGTGCACTTACTCGAATATGCGACCCTGATACTCGATCATTAGCTTCACGCAGTCGGCCAACATTTCGCCCTCGTGCAGCAGGGCCTGTATGTCATTCATGTGAACGCCCTGTGGCACCGTGTGGAATATCGTTGGTGTTATCGATAACGATAACGTCTCGGCGCTTATCTGCTGCAATGGCACCTTTGTTAGCCTGAGCGAAAGACAGAGAGAGAGAGAGAGAGAGAGAGAGAAATTATATATTAATTATAAATATATTTCACTTAAGTCTGACTGAAGGAATTTCAAATCGAGTCAATTTTTAACAGTTTATTTTTAATTTTTTCTGAAATTAAAATATATATATATATATACTTTCTGGGTATTCTTCGATAGCTAAATCTTGCATTCTTCGCGCTTCTTCCTTATGCAAAGTATTTATAATAATGATAATATGTATATAATCGATTAATCGATAGCTCACCGATTGAAATGGGCGAACAGATAGTCCATGGTGTCGCGATTGATCTCGGGCAGAGATCGTATCAGTCTCTTGAGTGTGTCCAGCTTCTGGTGCAGCTCAGTGAGCACTTTTGGGGCAATCCAAAAAACCAAATTAAAATTAGGTGGGGATGTGTGATTTGAGGATGGAAACTTACGCCATTGATTGGGCGGACCGATAAATGTTTTGGCCTCATTGACGCTAACCAGTGGACTCTTGATCTCGCGCAGAAATAGCTTGAGGACGCCAGTTAGTGTGTGTATATCGACGTCCGGCTGACGCAGTGCGTCATAGTCATTCGCATCGATATTGAAGCGCAACGTTTGTATCCGATTATAGTCGCCACACTGCCGATAAATACCCTCTACGGGCTGTGTGGATTGACGATATTTCGTTTCTATTAAATCACAACAATCGATTATAATTCGTGGCACAGTCCGATGATGTTCGTGCTTCAGCACCAGCTCCAATTCCGTATTGAAACAGTTCTCATCGAAGAAGATGCGCTGCTCCCGCAACGTTTCAACGCTGGGACGACTCTTCCACCAGTTCGATAAATTCATCCAGGCAACCAGCCGTGAGGGACGCACTGGCCCACCAACAGCCGGACGCTTCCCTTGCATTTGGATAGGTTGTGGTGGTGGTGGCTGCGCGCGTAGCTCCGTCAACTGACGTGTCAGCTCGTTGACCTTCTGCTCGAGCTCCTGGCTGTGTATGGTCTGCGACTGCAGATCCTGTTCCAGCGTATACATGCGCTGCTTGAGATTTTGCCAGCGCTTGGCACAAGTTGGACAACATTTGGCATTGGCACTGGCGCTGGCGCTGGCATTGGTCGAATTGTTCGAGGAGGATGAGCATTGATCCAGACTCGTATTTGAGACCAGCACCGTGCTCTCATCCAGCAGCAGTCGTGTCAAATCTCTGGTGCTGCTGCTCTTCAACAGCGTCAGTTTATTTGGCTTGGTGCGCAGCTCCCGCAGCAGTACAACAGCCTCGGGTCGACCACACTGATCCACATGATTGCTGGAGCTGGCTAAGTTTTCTATGCGCAACAGCTGTGCTGTGCTTGTCGAGCTTTGCGAACGATTGTATTGGCCACCGGATGCACTCGTCGATGACGTCACGGTGCGATCACGAAAACAGTTCATCAGTCGCTTCGGCTGCTGCTGCTGCGTCGTTGTTTGCTGGCGACGCTCGTGGGCAACGTAACCAGCCGCTCCCAGTATGATGTGCGCCGAGTCTGGTGTGCCGGGCGTAACTGGGCGTAAATCCCTCGATGATCGTGTGCGCTGCATTCCGTTCGACTTTAGACTGCAGACGGCGAACTCGAACTCGAATTCGAATTCGACGTGGAGTTTGGCTTGGCTCAGCTGCTCAGCTTATCAATTGTTTTGCATGCGTGCAAAGCGGCAGCAGCAGCTCCTCCTCCTTCTTCTACTTCTCCTTTGCTACACACACTCTCTCTCTCTCTATCTCTCTCTCTCTCTCTCTCTCGCACTTTCTATTCTGTTCACTTTTTCTTCCACTTTGCCAGCCTGACGTCAGCGCGCCGTGGTGCAAAACTGTGGCGAAGGAAGCAAGTCAATTAAATGCATATCGTGTTTCAATTTTAACAAGTATTTATTGCTTGCTTGCCACAGTGAAGACTGGCATCAAGTGGACCGAGCTTGATGAAATCTGTCCTGTTGAGCAGCAATATGTCAAGGTGTATTACATTTGCCAATAGTTGGTCTACAGCATTTGAGATTGTTGCTTTTATTGCTATCGAAAAATCGATTTATATCGATCAAATGAATCGAACCTCATCTGCCTATGATGTATAAGGAGCTTACAAATTCCCTAGTCTTATGGTCTCTGAGATCGGGCTAGATCGACTATACTTTATGTGGTCATAGGAAATGCTTGCTTTTGCCTGTTACACACACATTTCAACAACTTCTAATTGGTTATAGAAATCTTGTCAGAAAACAATTAAAAAATGTGGATTAGTTTTCACTTTCACTGCCTGCCTGCCACTTGATGGATGGTTCCACTGTAAGCAGTCAGTGTGTGAATTTTACCACTTGCACTTCAGATGTTTTATGTAACTTGCACCACTGTGCTAAAACATTGTTAACTTGTGGTTGTTGCTGTTGTTCGTCTTCTCTTTGTTGTTGTTGTTGCTGTTGGTTATGCTTCAGTTCGCTTCGTGTCCGTCCGATGCACAGTCCAGAAATAGTCCCTTCCCAACAATGACGCAGTGGGATCTATAAAAAATTGCCTTCACATGCAGCTCGGATTTCGATTTCCACACGCTGCTCGACTCTGTGAATCAAACTATTCGAACAGTAAACCTAATGAAGGAAATAAATAAATAATTCTATATGTATACATGTGTGTGCGTGTGTGTGTGTGTGTGTGTGTGTGTGTGTGTGTGTGTTATCATTAACAATGGTTCAGTTTTTAATCGGCAACGGCCCTCACAACTCTCAGCTTGGAGCAGCACAATTTCAGCCCATGATAAGATAAAAACCAGTGAGAATGCCTTGCAAGTGTCGGAGCAAGTGTAGCCGACTGCTTAATACACTCCACAGCTACACACAAGTAACTAACGAACAACCAAAAGTGTTTAAACAATCAAGTTCTCATTTTGGTCAAGTTTTCTTTGAGAGTTTTAAGTTTGTTTTAAGAAAACCAGAAATATTTATTCATATATTCTATATGCAATTGGAATGCAATAGTTTATTACAAGTGTGTATTTTATTTAATTATCAGAAATCGATTTTAACCGGGGCAGCTATCGATAAAATTAAATCAACTTTATACAGGGCAACTTATACTCCAAAAATTAAAAGTCCCTTGTTTCTTTGGCTTATTAATATATATTTATGTATTTATATGTGGTCGCATATGCAGTCCTCTGGCCCATAGCTAAAGAGTTCACTTTATAATAACATCATTAAATGCTTGCAGAGTATTTATTTTTTATTCAATCCAAGAATTTCGCTGTTTATTTATGGAATAAGAAATAACGATCAATTATCATAATCAAAAATTTATTTTATTCTTTATTTATTTATTTATTCTTGAGGAAGCACATTCAGTAATGAATTATTTTTGATTGTACTCGAAGTTCTCATTTTATTTCTGTTTAATCTTCACAATCTATTTCTCTCTCTCTTGAGAGCACTCTCGTGCACTCTTTCTCTCTCTGGCATTTCCCCTTAATTGAGCACTACTTGGTATTAGCCAACGCCGGCAATATCACTCGGTGTTTACACTTGCTACCACACACCAAATATACTGTGGCGCACTCATTCAGAAAATCATATTTATGCAACAGGCAGAAGGAAGCATCTCCGACCCCATAAAGTATATATATATATTCTTGATCAGTCTGTCTGAACATGAGCGAGTACTAGAGATTTCAAATTTGGAATATAGGTTCTCGTATACCTGGCGCAGATCAAGTTTGCTTTATTTGATCGATAACTGCCTTCGTTCGGGTCTCCCTTCTTCTCAAACATATCAGAGCAATACATCTCCAACTATTTGGAAGAGGTATGGGCTCAGAAGGGTACACACCAGATCTAAAAGGTCGCACAAAGTGCATAATAACAAAAAAAAAAAAAATTTTAGCCCAATATTTCTTATGGTGACTACTATATGATATAGTGATGTGATTTGAATTTTCAAATAACTGCCAAGTCTTTGGGTCACAGATTTAGATTTGGAGTTACCAAATCCATTTCGTTTCGCTTACCTGATGTTTTTGTTTTTTTTTTTTTTGTGTAGAATGTTTGGAGTCGCCTTTCATCTTTCATCACCTGCAATTAATTAGAAAGAAATATGTAATGAAAGGATTGAGTTGAGCGAATTAAACACATTGAAGTTGAAGACAGAATTCAAAGTGATTACCTGCTGCACTTAATTGAAATGAGTTCCGAGTTGAGTTCACTGATTGTTGTCAGCAGGCAGAGAAATCATTTGACCAGCTGGATGAGCGCATCTCTCCGCACAAATTTAGTGCTTGTGCTCCGACTGGATCACATCTTATACTTCTCACTTCTCTGCTTGTGTCGCACACTCGAGATGGCACTCTCCCAGAGAAGCTAAGCAGCTTCCTGCCACCAGCAATTTTGGAGTTTTCGGCGTCTTGCTGCTCCAACTTCATCCGTTGCCAGTTGTTGCAAGTCTTCAATCGCTGCAGCTGTAGTTGACATTGCTTCCTTGCCACGCTACACAAGTGTGCAGACGTCATCTCTTAATTATCTTGTATTTTTATTTAAAAAAAAAACACAAAATTAAAGCAACAGGCGAATCTGGCCATTCAATTCGATATCGATAGCTGTAGCGCAAAGCACTTATCGATGTTTTGCTGCGCAAAATTATGCTGCCTATTTTGCGGCTGTTTCTGGAAATTGATTCTTTGTGGTAGTCAGATTCAGTTGCTTATTTTGAAATGTGCATTGTTTATTGAAAATGTACGTAATTGAGTGGCATGAATATTAGAATTATTTGTATTCCTATTTTCGTTTTGGTAACCGATAGTTGGCTTCCACAAGCTTTTGTAACATTTGTTCGCATGCAGCACTGCACAACCCGCGCATATTTTTGCATTTCAATTAGAATTTTACATCAAGATACCCGATGTCCTGTTTGATTGCAATAACAACGAAGCATTTACATTTAATATTATCTGTTACATAAAATGCACTCAACAAGCAGTTGGAATGTAAGTTTTCGAGATCATATCATGCCATTAAGTCTGTATGTGTGTGTGTGCAAGCATATTTACGCATGTATTTGGAAGAAGCATGTAGAAATTGACTTGTAGTTATTCTCTCTTTCACACGACTTCTTGGCGACTTTCATACGCAAGGGTCTCCTACTGTGGGTCAAACAACACGCACACACACACACACATACTTAATGTACACATATACATACATACACACGATGGATGCGTTGCTGTTGGAGGCGTTGACAGCGACGCGACGTATTTGGAATTGACCGTTGCCACCTGATCACCTGTTACTTTCACTGCGGCAGCAGCGCAACGGTGAACACCGAACAGCGAACACGTTTTGTCCGTTTTGTCCATTTGCCCATTTGGCCAAACAATGCAAAGTTATTAAAATCACAAAAACGTGTCTTTGGCGACAGGGGCAGCCGCCGGCAACATTTTATTTCTTTTATACCCTGCACTAATTTGCAAATGTGTAAAAGTGCTGTTTTAATCTGCTCTCTGCCTCCAACAGAATTAATCTGAAATTTAATTAAAATGAGCATGCATGTGTGTGTGTGTGTGTGTGTAGATGCATAGGAACTTGGTTCCTTCGTTAAGTTTTAAGTATTGTTGTCAGCTTGTGAAATGCAAATATGATAGAAATGTACATATAAAAAATGCTTAACATAAATAAAAACTTTCCAAAAATAAAGTCGTCTTCATAAATAGAAAAAAAACAATGAAATCATATGTTTGTATATTTGAAGTTCATACATATGTACATATGTATTTACATTTGAGTGTATGTGTGTACATTCATCCTTCGTTAAGTTTTATTGTTGCCAAAGTGGAAGAAGTTTAATAATTTCGCAGCTAAATAAATACATAATAATAATAAAATAAATAATTAATAAATCAATACATAATATGTACATATGTATGTATGTATGTGTTTGTGTTTTTTGTGTGTCTGCGTATTAGAAAGTGTACAGGGCATTTGCTGTTCGGTCATCCTGCTGCACTCATATCTTTTTTTTGGAGTGGATGGCCTTAACAATTTGAAGAAATATATGCATAAATTAGCGATTCTTTGTGCAACAGCCAAACGGAAGTCTTTTCACTTGCCGCTCTCACTTTCGTTGTCGCTGTTACTCATACACACACGCGCATGCACACACACACACACACACACATGCATGCATGTGTACGTATGTACATACATATCAACTACCGCCAAATATTTAACGATTTGTGCTAAAATTGTGAATTAAGTGCCCCCCATCCGCATACATAATAATAATAATGATACTGGCGACAACAACAACAGCAACGTAAAACTTGACGCTGTGGAATGCAAACGGTATGCGAATAGAAAATAAAGTATTGGACAAATTGACTGAGTGACTGACTGAGTGAATGACAGGCAGGCGCAGACTTGTTTTTTACCAGCCAACAACACAACGACAACAACCATTACAATTGCCTATCCTGCATGTGTCTGCTTTTATTGTTGCTTATCTATCTAGGCAACTCTGGTATTTGGCATGCATACACACCAAACCACTCACACACACACACACGCACACGGTTGCATTTTTGAGCGCGCCCAAAAATGCAATCGAGAGGAGAAAAACATTAAGAAAAAAAACCCACGCAATAACGAAAACCCAAAATAGAAGACAACTATAAAAACTGATGAATACAACAACAACCAAATGGCATGCCAATGCCAAAACACACACACAAACACAACTACCACTTGCTGGGTTTATGTGCTGCTGCTTACCTGCGCCGACGCAGACGTTCACGTCGACAGCGCAGCCGCAGCATCTTTTACTACACACAGCTACAATGCTATTGCATTATTTGGCAGTACACTGCAAACAAAAAGTACGTAACTTTTTTAGCAAAGTCAATATAACATTGACAAAAACTGATTACACTCATTGCAATTATAATAAATCGTCTGCAAAATTGATTTTTTTTGTTTATCTTGGTGGTTTTGTGTGTGTGTGTTATTTTTTGTCAGTGTATTGTCTTCTTGTCCGTTGGTTGCCCTGCTGTCCGCGTCTTGCTCCAGCCAGCTTCTTTAACATACCAAAGCAAAAATATCAACAGGCTGCTACAACAAAGAGAACAACGATAGTTTCAAGTTATTTTTGTTGTTATTGTGATTTTCTTCTTGTTTGCCAGTTGATGTTGTTGTTATCCAGCAGGTAGACGAGCCGGGTTTCGTTGCACTGCGCAGCGCTGTCGCTGCTTCAGCTAGCGTCGTCGTCGCCCGTTTCGTTGTCTGAGCTGAGCTAAGCTGTTGAAACTTGGCTCAAGAGTTTTGGCGTTCAGTCCGTTGGCGAACGTTGTCTTGAGCACAGTTTGTCGTTGTCGTAACACGCATTAATAACAACAGCAGCAGCAACGTGTTGCGCGCGGGTGTCTGTGTGTGCGTGTGTGTGTGTCTGTGTATGTGCATTGGTATTGGTGTGTCGGTTACTGTGCCTGTCTTACTTCTTGACTGGTCCCGTTCCCGTTCGCCCGTTCGCCTTGCGCTTGCTAAATTATACACGTCGTCGTCGTTGTCGTCGTTTTTTTTTTGAGTTTTTTTTTCCTGTGTTGCCGCAGCAACAGCAAACTGGTTGCTGGCATCAGAAGTAGCCGTAGCAGCAGAAGTTAGCAAAAACAGCTATCTGTGAACTACAATAACAA
Source organism: Drosophila glabriapex (assembly GCA_035042305.1). NCBI lineage: Eukaryota > Metazoa > Arthropoda > Insecta > Diptera > Drosophilidae > Drosophila > Drosophila glabriapex. Next base: position 3,357,943 of record JAWNLN010000012.1, read on the forward strand.
TAATAATAATAATAATAATAATAATAATAACAGCAGCACCAACCGTATTTATTTTTTTGTTTGGAAAATCGTCGCAACCACAAAAAAAACCGTTTTGCGGTAGCAGCAGCAAAAGGAGCACACTTAACAGTAACAGCAACAGTAGCATTAACAGAGCAATTACAGTAGCTGTTGCCAGTGCATGTAATCGGTCAAATCGAATTCAATTGCAAGAAACACAGAAAAGGATAACAAAAAAACACAAGAACAACAACTATGCCCTGCTCGGCCGTAACTCTTTCAATAGCGACAATCTGTGCGATAATCGCGACAGCGCTGCTCGCGATCGCCTTCTCCACAGACAATTGGCTGCACTATGACGTCAGACGCAATCAGATACAGGTTGGTATTTAGTATTTAATTTTTAAGTGTCAACAAAAATTATGCCAGCTCAGATACACACATTATCCGCTTGTGTGTGTGGGTGCATTTATCTGACACCCTTGTCAAGCCAACACATAAACAATGGGTTCAAATCAAGCCAAGGCCTTGTCACATAGAAAAAACAAAAAAAAAAACAAGACAAACTGCAGCAGGCAAGAATCAAAACAGCAGCCGAAGACGATGTTAAGAGCCAAAGTCAAAATGGATGTCGAAATGAAACTAAGACACACTGGGTACACACTTGAGAAAAACAAACACACACATGTGCACAGCGTGCACCAGATGACGGAAAATCTAGAAAACAATGGGGAAAAATATCGGAAAATTATAATTGTATAGTGAAAGATTCAAAATGGCAATCTATATTATTCCTTTTTTTCGCAACTTTTATAATTGCTGAATATTTCGAGCAGCTTCAAATTTACTAAATGTGTACATCACAATGATTTAAAATAAATCTTAAATCTTGTAGAACTTTATTAAAATAGAAAATTTGTCCCACTGTGCCTGTGCATGCATGCTGCTTGGCTGCAACGGTCAGCGTCGGCAGCGGCAGCGGGCAGAGCGACAGCATTAACAGAGTAACAGTAACAGACGCGCGTGTTGCTGCCTAGCGAGCTACATACACACACATACATACAAATGTTGAAGAAGAAGATTAAATAAGGGCATGGCGGTGCAGAGTGTGAGGCATACGAAAAGAAGAAAGGTCGAAAGCAAACAGCGAGTTGACGATCAGAGAGAGAGGGGGGGGGGAGGTAGGCGCTTGGGCGGGCAGGCGGCTGGGCGGGCCGTTAACGCTAAAACTTTCTACGCGAGTGCTTAGCCAGGCCAAGCGAACGCAGCTGAAGAAGACGACAAAGGAGACGGCGAAGTAGAAGAAGTAACAATTTCTCATTTTGCATGTAATATACACAAAACAACAATAACAACAAGTGGGGGTTTTTGTGGGTGCAGCCCAAGGCAGTGAGAGAGAGAGATAGTGAGTATCATATGAAAACGTGTGTGTGTGCGCATAGCTCGCATACCAAAACAAACTAACAGCGACGCCAAAATGCTGAACATATTTGCACGTTTTTGACATCGTCGCTTAACTATCGCCTTGCTTTGCGCTCGCTTAAAGGTTAATCTTGGCAGCGCTGTGGGCGAGAGGGAGATAGCAAGAGTGGTGAATTTTGTTGATCTGTGCTCAGCAGGTACAATATGCATCTGTATGTATGTAGAATAAAAGTAATTCAAATGTTCGCTGCGCACTTTCGTCTCAGCTTAACCCGTGGCAAATCAATTGATACGCCCCGAGTTTATAGGGCTATAAATGGACGAAATACAAGCTACTTTTCTGCTATACCCTCTTGCTCATCTTAATGGTTAGATAGGTATATTCACATATACATGTACATATTTAACAAGCAAAAGCAGACAGTCTTCTTACCATATTTGGTATTTTACCAATTGTTACTAAATAGTTTAATAAATATATATATAAATATATATATATATAAATTTATATATATATATAATATATATAATTTAAATATATATATATAAATCTTGCTTTTAACTGGGCTGAACTGGATATGCACTAATCAGACACTTTCGACTTGCGGCATTCTTCTGTGGTTTGTTCTACTACTAACATCTGAAATAGTGAGCTTGCCTCCAATTACCAAGCGACTTCTACAGTAGTAGTAGTATTTAAAACTCGAATTTTAGAAGGGCCATTTGCAACACTGGCTGCATTGTATCCATTGTGCTTGGCTTCGATGCTTTTGTAGAACTCGCTCTGGGCGGATTACTGTTATCAGCACAATACAATTATGCGTACAATAGTTCTCTCTCTCTCTGCGCTCTTTCTCAATTCTTTGTTCGGTTCAGGCCAAACAAAGTTCAAGCGCTTTATAGGAAAACAAGAACTACAACAACAACAAGAACAAGAACAAGAACAACAATTGCTGCTACTATTTTGTGCTTGCTGTTTGCCCATTCTGCTTCTGCTGCTGTTTCTGTTTCGTTTTATTCTACTTCTATTTTAACTACATTGCCTCTCTTTCTAGCTGGCTGCTCTGCCTCTATTTCGTTTTCTTCTTCTTCTGGTTTCCAGTACCTGTCTGCGTGCCAAAGCAAAAAATTGTTTTATTTTGCTGTTTGTGTGTGTGGCAAACCTGTTTTGAGTTTTCTCTCGTTTCACGTTTTCAGCTCACTCAAAAATTGGTATGCGAGATACCCGCTTGAAGCCCAGGCCGCGCTACCCTCCCATTCCCCTATGCCGTACACATTCTGGTTGCCAGATCGCCGAAAGCCCTAAGTCGCCATTGTTGTGTATTCATTATTGTCAAAGCCATGTTGCCAGATGCGAAACAGATTGCAAATTCAATTGATTAAACTGTTGCACTTTTTTTTGGCCAACTGGGCCAACAGGCCGTGGTCAAAAGTTAGTGTCCGACTAGAAGATAATCGATTCTTATCGATATTGTGGAAATGGCGAAAGTTGACGTTATGAAATAATCTTGAAGACGACTAACTTTAATCTCCAGCTCTTAAAGTCTTTCAGGTCTAGACTGGGCAGATCGACTCAACTGCTCATAGAGTATATATATACTCCTGCCCTCAGACTGTTACATAGTATCGATAATCGATTTTTGTTATCGATATAGTGTAAATGGAGAAACAAAATTGATGACGGACTCTCTATGTCAACTTCTCCAGTTCTCAGAGTCATGCCTTTACATAACTGCAATATACCCTGCCATTTTTTGCCATTTTCAATGGGTATACACATACAGAAAAAGAGAAACCCTTATCAGCCATATTGCATTTGTCTGCCGTTGTTGTTGTTGTTGAATTTTTTTTTTTTGTTGACTTGTTTTCATGTTTTCTTTTCTGCGTTTTGTTTTGCTGCATTTGGTAGCCGTCTGGCGTTACTTTTTACCTCCAAATGCAATGGTAGACGTCAACTTTTCGAAAAAAAAGAGATGAAAAGCAACAAGAAATGGAAAAGCTGAAAACTTGCTGTTGTTGCTTGTCTGTTGCCCATTTGCCACTTGAGGTTTTTAAAGTTTTGGATCTGTTTTTTTTTTTTGTGTTCAATGAATGAATTTCATGTTGTTTTTTTACGCTTAGTAAGCGCTTTGATTTGTCATACAAACCAAAAACAAACACACATGTTAATTTGATAGACGAAGTAACAAATATATAAAAATTAATTAGGCTTTTGCCAAATTACTCATACGCCATGTGCGGCCAAGCAGCGAACGCATCAGATTTCTTTCAAGTAGCATTACGTATATTTATTTTCTTCTCTTTTTTTTTACACACACTTGGAAAATAATTAGAGAAATTTTTATATTTCCAAACAAGTTGAAACGTTGTCGATCAGCAATTCTGGGACAAGAGCCTGGATATAATATTGATATCAAGAACGTTTTTATTGTGTGATAGCGAATCGTCTGTTAAGATATGTTTTATTATCGATTTGCATTTATCGCTGTTATCGAGAGCAACACAATTGATCTTTAAAGGTCGTCACCAGCAATCTTCCCTCCGAATTTTTTGACTCTAGTTGCAAAATTGTTGAAAATATGTTTTATTATCGATTTGCGCTTATCGATGTTATCGATAGCAACCCAACTTCAAGTTTCAAGTGCAGAACGAAGCACTGGAGTATATATAGAACGTATAACATGTGGATTTTCTAGCTATAGTTTCTAAAGTTTCTTGGCTCATTGGTGCAAACTGAATATAATTGATATATCGAGTGTTCACTGTATTACTGTTTTACTTATTATATGTGGACAAATGTAACCTGAACAACTGTTTGCTTATTATTAAATCGTAAATCATCTTTGAAAATTGCGAGTGGCAGACTGTCTCTTTGTCTCTTTGTCTGTTAGCCATCATTAGTTTGGCTAATGTTGTATTTTATTTGCTGACATCATGTGAAATTCCAAACTGTTGTCTCACCTATCCAAAACAACCGTTCTCTTCTTCGTCGTCGTCTTCTTCTTCTTCTTCTTCTTGTTATTGTTGTTGCTTCAAAATATCCCAGTCAAGAATAAAAAAAATCAATTTGCATAAAGTGAATTGCATTTGGCGTTGGGTTTCATACAAATGTGTGTGTGAGTGTCTGTGTGCGTCAATTGTCTTCATCAGCATAGCATAGGGCGAAGCGGGAAATACGTCTTGAGTTCCTTCAGCATGTCGTAACTGTTTACTAAAAACAGCTGAGTGATTCAAATCAAACAACACTAATTAATAATTCAGCACTTGTTATAGCCCTGAACCCAATTAGCAACAGGGTATAATAAAGTTGTTCAGGAACAGAAGGAAGCAACTGCGTACCCATAATGTATATTTATATTCTTGAACAGCCGAGTCCATTTACCCGTCTTTAAAAGGGAACAGAGAGAGAGAGAGAGAGGTATTCTCAATCTAGTATATAAGTTCTCGTACACCATCGCGAGATCAAGTTTATTTCATTTCATATCGATAACTGTGTTCGTTTCGCCCATATCGATACAAATCGATATGCGATAACTGTAAGAACTTCAATACGATCGATTAAGCAACGCAGATTTATTAGGGGAAAGGGCATTTAATTGTCGAAGTGCCCAAAATAACTGTGCCTTCTACTTGTTTCTGGTTCCCATGAAATTAATATCAAGAGCGGTTTTATCGATCTCTTACGTAACAGCTCAGAAAATATGATTCTAGTCAGAGATTTTCTTAGTACTTTGTTTAATTGAATGCATCCTTAATCAAAAAATTATTATTTGTTTTGTTTTCTTGGATGCGATTTGCACGCTTTCGCCACACTGATTATTAAGAGATGATGTTCAGTGATGATGTTCTCGAGATATGAGTCTCTTTCTAAATGTTTCTCACACGACTCTGTTGTAGTCTACTTAAATCTCAATTATTTTGGTCACTTGAGCATGCGATTTTGAACGCTTTCGCTTCCTAACGAACTCGATAAGCATTTATTTTTGCTTCTTCGTTGAATCAACAAATTGTTGAAATTTGAATCATTTACATTGGACTCGCGTTGGTTGGATTTTTTGTGCTCAATGTTTGAATTTGTTTTGTAGAGTTGGCTTCCGCGTACTTTTTTTCCAGTGCATTTACGCATGTGCTTCTTAACTTGTCATAATTATAGCTATTACTAATTTAATTTGAATGTTGAACTTGGCGCCAAAGATTGAAGACCTGAAGATCTGTTGTCAATGTCGTGCTCCCACGCTCATTTGTTTGGGAAATAATATTCCAAATAATGAAAAGTGCAAAATTACGAAATAAAATACGGTCAAACCAGAAACCAGCTGAAATACTTATGTACAACAAATAACAAATGCCAATTATCACAAGTTATTTGTTTGTCTACATAAATTTTTTTTTTTTGCATACACTTTAAAAATTTATTAAGACAACTTGATAAAATATTGCTTGTTGAGATTTATGCTATTGTTTAAACGATGTCGGGGTATATTGCCATTGAGCCAAAGTTTGTAACGGACAGAAGGAAGCAAATATATATATATATATATATTCTTGATCAGCAACGAAGAGTCGAGTCGATCTAGCCAAACTAGGTGACTAGTGACGTCAAATTTGGCAATTTAGTTATCGTATGTCATGCGCAATTCAATTGTATTTAGTTGTTTCGATAAATTATCGATAACAACTCGATTACTAACAGCAATAAAAGCCACTATTATAAAGATATTCACTTCATATTGATCAACACACCTAAGTTCAGAGATTCCCCTTGTCGAGGTCTCTTCACTAAATGCATTTTTGGCTATTCCAGCCAAGGAGGCGCTCGACTTACGTACCTGTTTACAGGGTACCCCCAAGTTGAGCACTTTCGATTACAGCATTCCAGTTTTGTTATTTTTTTAAGATTTCTAAATTTGCCGCACCTAACAAAATACACATTGACAAATGTACAGATGTGTACATATGCACACACACACACACACACACAAACACACACACACACACACACGTGTATGTTTCCATCACCTGCATTTTTTGACAGCTTCTCGTTGCGTTATTCCGCTTCTTTGTTTTATTTTTCCTATTTTCTTGTTTTGCATTTTTGATTTACAGTTGAGTTTAGTTGAGGTTGATTAATGTTACAGATACAGATATTGCAGATATATGTATATATATAACGTCTGTATATGTATATATATATATATATATATTTATAAAAGAGTTGAAAACACGACGGCGGCCTTGGGTCTGTAAAGTTGTACAACTTTAAGCTCGCTGGCATCCTGCATCGATGTAGTTTTTTTTAGCCAGTTCTTGAATTGGATATATATATATATATATATGTATGTACTTATGTAGTTGATGTTTGGTGGGGTAGGTAGATGCACTCGCTCGCTGGTAGGTGGATAGGTTGGGGGGTTCACAGCACATGCTCGAGCGAAACCCGTTTGTGGTCTCTGTCATAAAAATAGTTGCGCCTTATTAATACATATCTGTGGACAAACAGTCGCAGCTGCATATGGCGCCAGACTACGCTCTAGAGTCTAGACTCTGGAGCAACTGGAAAACCCGATAGTCGAGTTCGTTAGGGTTTTACCTACCAACCTACCAAACACCAAGAACAATATGAGGAAGTCTACCAAATTCAGACAGACAGACGGATATGACTATAACGACTCGATTAGTGTTTTGCTGATTGATCAGTAGTAATTTAAAATACCCTCTAGAAGGATAGTAAAATACACTCCTACCCCAAGTTATCAAGTTCATGCTTTGCTCATTTGACAAAAGATTGGATTATCTGTCTATCTGTGTATCTCTTTATATATTTATCTATGTATCTATATCGATTTGTATACATCTAACTATATCTACATCTATCTCACTATCTATATTTATATTTATCTCTATATATATATCTTTCTATCTACATTTGTCTATCTTTCTATCTCTGTCTCTATACATTGTCAATATTAGCTCTCTCATGATAATCTCGAGCTGGGCATTTGGGAACACGTAGTCTGTTTTGTATCCAAAATTTTGAAATGGCCTCACGTTTCACACGTTTGCCCCGTGAAATTATATTTCTTTATGGGGAATTGTTAATCAGCTAAAAAAAAAATATCACCACAATTCAGATGTGAAGTTGCCTCTTTCCCAGCAGCTCTAGTCAAGGGACAGAGAAAGATAGGGAGAGAGAGAGAGAGAGAGAGAGAGCTTGCACGACTCGATGCTACCCTGTGGCCAAGTTATCAATGAAGTGAAGAAAACATGTCTCTGTCTTTGTTGCACAGTTTCATCATCATACCCCCTTTTTAAGCATTTTTAATGGGTACTCGATGTAAAAAGAGAAAAGCATTTTTTGCTGTCAGTCACCAAAAAAAATTAAAAAAAAAAACACGAAACGTGTTTAACTCGATGTCCGGTACTTAAATAACAATGCGATAGCCCAAAAGAAAACTCAACAAGCTAACAAAATGAGCAAGAAGAAGACGAGGAGAAGTCGATAAACGTTGAGCTTGGGCTAAGAGGTGGTCTGTAGGGATTGGAGGGTGGTTAGCGGGGTGAGGGAAGGGGAATAGGGTAACTCTCTTTTGGCGCATATTGAAACTGCAGAACTGGACTTATTATGTAAATTTCGGGATGTTTGTCAGAAATCTATGTGTGTGCATGTGTGTGTTGTTGTTGTTGTTGTTGTTATTGTTATTTTCATTGCTTACGCAATGCCCTGCTTTTGGTTAGGGCATCAACACATGTAAACTGGGAAGTGGGAAGTTATTGGCCCCTACCCCCGATCTCTCTCTCCTTCTCTCTCGCTCTCTCTCTCTCTTTCTATCTATCTCTCTCTATCAGTCCGCTCCCAGTGATATCGCTTATGAAATAGGTTGGTTTTCGCTTGGCTTGCGCTCGGACCTCCTCGTTATTTGGGTTTTCTTTTCTTTTTTTTTTGTTAGGTTTAATGTATTAGCGCATTACACACTGGCCCAGCCCCAGCACCAGCCGCAATCCCACCCCACCTCAGCCCAACTCTCTCTCTCTCTCTCTCTCGGTGTACCTGTCTCTTTCTCCGCCTAACGGATTAATTTTGTTACTTTCTTATGAAAGTGTCTTGGGTGTTTCGGGGGCAATTAAGGGCTCTAACTTTGCTGCTTTTGCTAAGGTGGGGCGGTGTTTTCTTTGTTTGTTGTTTGTTGTTCGTTGTGTGTTGCCCGTTGTATGTTGTCCGTTGGCTTGAGAAACCATTCAGCTATAAAGCGGCTCGAGAAATCAGTCGTGTGCACCAGGCCGCAGAGAGCTCCTGTTATAAATGAGAGCATCAATTGGTCATAGCCATGGCTATAACTATAACAAGTTAGAATGCTCGACTCGAGAGAGCTCGATGCGAAGATACCCTTGAAGCCCAGCTGCTAAAGACAATAGAGTATATCGATTTGTATCGATATTCACACATCGCATGCAGTTATCGATCAAATTAAACAAATTTGATCTGACGATTTTACGTGTTTTTTTTTAGCTCTTATAGTCCCTGAGTTATTATACAGTACCATACAGGACAGACATCAACTTGGACATTTTTAATGGGTACAGGGTATAACTAGCCGAGCTAATTGCTCAGTTACGCCCAAATGGGCAAGTCGAATAGAGGAGCAAAGAGCGGCGTGAAAAGCGTCCAAGTCGAAGGTTGATTGTTGTTGATTCATTTCTAATCCCGTTCGAAACATCAAATTATTTATATATATATATTCTTGATCAGCATCAATTGATGTCTCTTTATAGAGTTGCTCTTATTTTTGTAGCATTTAAAATGCTTAAAAATCCCATAGTGCTTCACAAATTTAATAACAATTGATTGAATTAAGCCAAAGCGTAACCTTCTCGACAGATTATGGATTATATATGTATATATATATATATATATATATATTATATCTATCAATATATGTGTAATGGCTCAAGCAACAACAAACAAAAACCTTAACGACAACAAACCAATACTGAGAACAAGTTTTTCATGTGGGCGTCTTTTAACAAAAATGATTCGGCCTATGATTTCAACTACACTTAGAGAAAAAAGAAACGCCCTTAAATTTACAAAAAATCGCCAACATTTTATTCAGCATGAATATGAGTATGTACCCGGCAGAAGGAAGCAACTCTGAATCCCATAGAATATATATATATTCTTGGCAAGTAACAAAATTTAATAACTTCTTGCTGAAAGAATGGTTATTTTTTTAGAAACTTAGAAAATAATTGCAAAATATCAAATAGAAAATTATGGAAAAGACGCCTCTCCTATTGGAACAAAAGCTTTGGTTCGCTTTTTAACATTTTAAGACGATTTTTTGTCTGAGTGTAGTTCAATCACAATTATTCCAGTTGTTGTTGTTTGTTGCTTCTCGATCACCATCCGGTCATCTTTCGTTTTACTATTGTTGTATTTGTATCTGAATCTCAATGAGACGCGGATGCACATAAATATGGATCTGACAATGGGCGTCATGTGCCATTATTGTAGGTGTCTGTCTGGCTGTCTGTTTGTGTTGTATTCATTTAAGATATATGTATAGATATATGTATATATAGTAGACTTATCAGATTAAGTGTTGCCGTTGAACACGTTCCCGCGTTCGCCGTTCGCAGTTGGAATACGTCATTACATGAGAGCTTCAGATACATTGCGGATTGAGCAATTTCAAGTCTTACAATTGAAGGTCGACCATTGCCAATAAAAACGTTGCGTAAAGCAACAAACAAAATGCACTGCGAAAAACACCTAAAAATCAACAAAAACGAAACTGAATAAATACTGCTGATGGTTTCAAAAATATCAAAATAGTTTGCTCAAAGTTGACAATTTCTTACAATTTATAATTTAAAAAAACAACAACATACTGTGAATAAAATTTAAAAGTTATGGTTTTGTTTTTTCTGTTTTTCATGCTTTAAGACAGTTATTGATGTGTTTGATTGAAAAAAATCTGAGTTTTTGAGGGATAAGAAAAGTTATTCAAAAATAAAAGGGAAATTTCAGAAATTTGTATTACTGAATTATATACATATATATATATTTATTTGGTACACTTCATCAAGTGAAAATATCGATAAAACCATATTTTAAATTTGAATCTTAAGCAAGTATTGATTTTTATAGATTTGTTTTATTTTTAACTTGATTATATTATATTATTAAAATGAATATCTGATTTAATTTTGAACGTGCATTGATTCTTTATGGAATTTGTTTTTTAATATTAATTGTGAGTTAATGTTTAAACGTATTTTAAACTATTGGTTTTTAAATGAACTCCTGGCCCCCTCCTAATTTCTATATTTATGCTCACATATAATAATGTATATGTATATATATATAGCATATGCTAATCCCTGTATTCTCCATCATTGTAGGCCTTTGCCGCCAAGCACTCGGATGCGGAGTCGCTGCTGCATAATTTGAATGCCAAGTATTATTATTATACGAGAACCCGTGGACTGTTCAGGATATGCTATCCCAAGGAGCGACCGCCGGCAACAGCAGGTAAGTCTCCTCCCGCCTCTGCCCAAACTATGAACTATGCTTAATTTTTGCTTTGCATTCTAGTGCCGACGTATTTGTCACCGATTGAGACACACTGCTCGAACATTGACTACTTCCCCCAGGTGGATGACGACAAGATATCGAATGAGGATGCCACATCGCGTCTGCATTTGGCACGCTCCTGCATTGCGCTCTTCATCATCAGCTTTGTGACAATCTTCTGTGCGTTCTGGACGGGTCTATCTGGCTGCTGGAAGCGATCGTCGGGCGCCATAACTGCCACATCGATACTGTTGCTAGTGACCTGTCTGCTTGCCGCCGGCGCCATGGGACTCTGGCATACCGTTGAATTCTTCGAGAAGGAGAAAGTTGTCGGCGAGGATTACTTCCAGCAATGGAATACGGTGCGTGACTCCAAATGAGAGTGACTCCAATAGTAGCTTAAACTCTTCAATAACATTTCTAACTAATCTCCCTCTCTCTCTCTTTCTCACACACACACACACAGGTGCTGCGCGATAATACAAAGATTGTGTATGATTGGTCGTATATTGTGGCCTGGACAGGCATCGGCACCTGCCTCCTGGCTGCCATTCTATTGTCCGGCGCCGCCGTCTGTCTGCGCAACGAGCGCGAAAAGGAGGAGCAACTCAATCTGCAATATCTGATGCCCGGTATGAATGCTTGAATTGTTACCAAGTTACATTCAATGCATGCACTAATACTCTTATTTCTTCATCGATTTGCAGTGTACTCGCAGAAGCAGCCACCGTATCCGCCCTATGCCAACTACGCACAGCCGCAGATCTATCCGGGTCCCTACTATCATGGCTCGCAATACGGACCCTATAATTATTAATAACAACGAATGTGCAACAACAACAGCAACAACAACAGCAACAACAACATCAAAATCAACAACGAATGAATGAGCAAAGAAGGCGAAGAACAAATAATGAACAAATAGCATTTTGAAATCATTTGATGAGATCGCAAAATGTGTAAAGAGCTATTTTCGAAAAATGTCGGGTTGGCTCGAAAGTCTCCCAGTTTCTCAACCTGTCTAAACCTTAACTGTAAATGGCGAAAAGTTGTTTGCTATTTTGCTAAACATGAAAACATACATGCATACACACATAATATAATATACATACAAAAACAGACAAATATTTATATATATATACATATATATATATATATCAATTTTTTTAAAAAAACTTAGTTTGTAGCATCCTATACACATACATATTTTGATGTATAGAAATCGTGGGTGTTGAGTCAAAATGCGTCTAAGAATTATTTGGTGCGCAAATGTTGCAAAAATTAAGAGGAAAAAACAAACAAAAAAAAACGAAAAATGTTTAAAAAAATAAATATATATGTATGTACTTACAGCAGAGAGAACAATAAAGATATAATTTATTGTAGCATGTAACGTACACATGTAGCTTATAATATTATAATTTTAATGAATCTTATAATAATAATGTATGTATCTATCTAAGTATAATTTTTTGTATATGTATATGAATACGTAATGCGTATAACTTTACAAATGCGCACTAAGCGTCATTTTGTCTTCCAAGTATATATATATACATATATATATAAAACCGAAAAGTGCGTGTGCATGTGTTAAGCTGTATTTTTAAATTAATAAAAGTTTCTTACGTTATACAAATATGTGTTTGAATTTCGATTTTGAACTGCGCTGATATCGATAACAAATGTTAGCCGAGTGCTTTTGCAAAACAACTTTGCACATACGTATCGATACCATATCGATATAAACATTTTACATTTGGTATTTTATTTTTATGAAAGAATACTGCATTTACACTTCAACAGTTGGCGCATTCGGTCACACCTCAAGTCGCGCAACTGGTCACATTAAATTCCAAAAAAATCGTCACTCAAAACCAAAAGCGAGAAAAAAAGAGCCACTAGCAGATAAAAGTGCAAATTTTTTTGCACAAAAGCGCAACAACAACAGCAGCAACAGCAACAACAACAACCGCGACAACAACAACAACAGTAATATAAAATGTCCAGCAACGGTTTCGATGAAAATCCATTTGGCGAGCCCAATCTGGATAATCCATTTGCGGTAAGGCTGACAACAAAAAATTTCTGCTGCTGATGAAAACCCCACACAAACGCACACACACACACACTACCAGTCATTTATATATGCATTTGTGTGAGTGTGTGTGCGTAGGTGCAACGACGACATCACGTATGCACATATGTGTGCGTGTGCTGTGTGTGTGTGTGTGTGTGTGTGCATGTGTGTGTGTGTATGTGTGCCGCCTACGATTTGATTAACGTGTGCTTTACAACATTTTCCCTTTATTTATTTTTTGTATTGTTTTTCATTTTGTCGTTTGTCGTTTGTCGTCTGTCGCTTGTCGCTTGGTGTTCAGGATCCCGCCATACAGCAGGCGACACGAATGTCGACAAATGTCTCGCTGGAGGACTACAATCCGTTCGAGGAGCAGTCAAAGCCCCAACTGCAAATTAACTCAACGAACACCGCTGCCGTCGTCCAGCCCCTATCACAGAACGTTGCCACACCACAGCCACAGAGGGGGGCACTATTCGCTGAGGGGCCCAGCACCAGCATACAAATCACCTCGGAGGAGCTTCAGGTAACAACACTCAACAATCAACAACAGCGAAAATGCAAACAAAAGAAGGAGTAGTTAAACTTAAAACCTTCCCTTCCCTTCCCTTGATATACTAATTTGATTATGTTGAATGCCTGTTCTGTTTTAGCCGATAGGCGATTGTTTCTATACATGCCACATGTAGTATTTCGAGTTGGATACATATACGTATATATATATATATATATTCTTATGTGTATAAGAATGATATCAAACTCAAATTGCAACTGTTCCAGTTAACAAATAATCAACATTCAAAGTGTATATCGATTACTTAAGCCAATCTGTTTTATATATACACATGCTTGATCAGATCGGTTAACTACAGCTTAATATAAGCAATCAATGATTTCTTTTTGGAAGTTAAGTTCATTCAACTTAATCTTATTAACTTATTGATTTTATGATAGTTACTCATTGATTCTACGATAATAACTTATTCAAAGTTTATATCACAATTGAGTTGTACTTCAAGATGATCAACCAGTTGAGAAGTTAGTGTAGCTGTTGTTCGACTATTCTTGCTTGATGTTGCATTGTTGCGGTTGCACTGTTGCGGCTGCAGTTGCAGTTACAAAATAGATACTCCCATAGATACAAATATATATTATTAAGTTTGTCATAGTTGAGTGATTGATTTATCATTGTCTTTTTTCTGTTTTGTTTTGTTTTTGTTTGGTTTTGTGTCATATTACAGCGCCGCCAGGAGGAGTTGGATCGCAAGGCCGCCGAACTGGATAGACGCGAACAGCAGCTGCAGGGTGGCAATGTGCCCCAGTTAAATAACTGGCCACCGCTGCCGGATAACTTCTGTGTGAAGTCGTGCTTCTATCAGGACTTCGAGGTCGAGATTCCGCCCGAGTTTCAAAAGCTTGTCAAGCACTTGTACTACATCTGGATGTGTAAGCAGCTTTCTTTCTTTCCTTTCTATTCATTTTCATTTTGTATTATCGCCTGCCTGCCTGCCTGGCGGTTGTGTGTGTGTGTGTGTGTGTGTGTGTGTGTGTGTGTCTGTCTCAATATAAACACATTATTATTATGATTATGATTATGGTTATATTGAGACGCCCCAAAAGGCTGATAAGCAAACAGCACATTTGGTATTAGTCATAATGACCCGATTATGTGTGTGTGTGTGTGTGTGTGTGTGTGTGTGTGTGTGTGTGTGTGTGTGTGTGTGGGTAGTTGTAGATAGAGCAACCCCCATACGATTTAACTTTAGCTTAGCCATCGCAATCGGAACGTGAATTTACAATTGGTATTCGATAAAAGCTTACTCATATTTTATAGTTTATATTTGTGTGAGAGTTTAGTTTTTCTTCTTGGAATTTAATATTCTGCAACAGCAAGAGCAATATTGAAATGTTGTATTGCTATTGCTGCAGCTACCAATTTGAACAGAGCAAATAGCAGAAAAGTGAAATCAATGAATGCTTTTTTACTCGACTCCGTTGTTTGCCAAAGCAGAAGCAATTGCAAGTGCAGTAGCAATAGTAGTAGGAATAGCAGTAGCAATAGTAGTAGAAATAGTAGTAGAAATAGCAGTAGCAATAGCAGTAGCAATAGCAGTAGCAATAGCAATAGTAATAGCAATAGCAATAGTAGTAGCAATATTAGTAGCAATAGCAGTAGCAGTAGACAATAGCAGTAGCAATAGCAGTATCAGTAGCAATAGCAATAGCAATATTAGTAGCAATAGCAGTAGCAGTAGACAATAGCAGTAGCAATAGCAGTATCAGTAGCAATAGCAATAGCAATATTAGTAGCAATAGCAGTAGCAGTAGACAATAGCAGTAGCAGTAGCAGTAGCAGCTACGCAGAGTAAAATACGGACAACTTTTTGCTCTTGCTTCTGGCAGAGCTAGGCAGATTGCATTTGCTCTGTTAAAGACATAAATTAAAGCTTTAGAATTTAATTTGACATCCTGTTTTGTTGACTTGACCAATTTCGTATGCTAATCTTGATCGTTATCCTTTGTAATTGCAGTTTACACTCTGACGCTGGCCGCCAATATAATTGGGTGTTTGATTTTGCTGTTTCACGAGGGCCACGTGGCCAATTTTTTTCTAGCCATTTTCTATATGATCCTCTTCACGCCCGCCTCCTACGTCTGTTGGTGAGTAACAACTATCTCTCTCTCTCTCTCTCTGTCTCTCTCTTAGTCATTCACTGTCTCTGCCTTTGTCTGTTTGATGTGTTTAGGTTCCGGCCCGCTTACAAGGCATTCCGCAACGATTCGAGTTTCAATTTTATGGTCTTCTTTTTCGTGTACTTCTTCCAAACGGTGTACACGATTGTCCAGGCCGTCGGATTCCAGCAATTGGGCTATTGCGGCTTTATAACGGCGATCGTTCAGTTTGATAACACCGCCGCTGGCATCGTTGTTGGCCTGTTGCTGTTGATCGTTGCGTTCTGTTTTGCGACCACCGCCGGCGCCAATGTGCTGATGATAATGAAGATCCATAGCATCTATCGCAGCACTGGGGCCAGCATGGATAAGGCCAAGGCGGAGTTCACCACGGAATTTTTGCGTAACCAGCATGTGCAGGAGGCGGCCACATCGGCTGTTAGCTCGGCGGTTAATTCACAGTTCAACAATAGCAGATACTAAACGGGGATCGACTGCGATCAATCATCCACACATTCAAACAAACAAACAATCAATCAATCAATCAATGAACCAAACGCAAGCAAAAGCACAGTGAATCCACACACACACACACACACACACACAGTCAAGCGATAAATCGATAATAATCTAAACTTATATATATATATATATATATATATATATATATATAGAAAAAGGCTTGAAAGCATAGCTAATAACTAATTGCTTTGTGCATAAAACACACAATTCCTAAAATGCCGTCGTCCTTATTACAATTTAGCCACTGTAATAATCTAAATACACACACTCACACCCAATATATATATATATATATATATATATATATACCTATAGACGATTTCTAAGTGTATCTGGATAAGAGGAAGAAGAATTAACCAAATCTTCAAATGGCGCACGTTGCCTTCGTAGACATTCTGGCGTAAAAAAGGAAAGCTAAAGCACCAACACAACAAACAACAACATCAACAAAAAACCAGATATATATATATATATATATCTACTATATCTAATATATAAATATAATAGGTACTTACTTTAGTAGTACGCATTGAGATGGGAATGCTTAAAGATTTAACACCAATTAAAAGTGTCCTAATGAAATTACTAAGTTATAAAACAACAACAACAACAATAAAAACAACATCAAAATGCTTGCACAGCCAAAATCGATAACAATTTCGATAACTGCTCGAGCGCTATGTGTATGTATAACGATAACGATAATGATGATGATGCGATAAGGATTATGAAAAAAAAGTTCTGCTGATAATAATTATGTTTTCTAGTTGTTTAAGTCCGCTATATATATCTATATATATATATATATATATATATATATATAGGCTCTATATATACACACATATGTGCATCAGACATCATACATACTTAGCGTACCACATACAAATATACATACATACATACATACATACATACATACCATCTCTACATCTAAATGTATTTAAAGTTTAAACACAAGGCATAAATTATACAAAACAAGTTTTTGATCTTTATCTAGCTGAAAAATTGCGCATTGTATCTCCTCTTGCAACTATGAGTTATTATTATTATTATTATGATTATTATAATTATTATAATTATAATTATTGCTGTTGTTTCCCCAACTCCTCCTCTTCCTCTCGTGTATTTTGTAATTGTAATTGTTAAACATATATATAACATATATATATATATATATATATATATATGTATATATATATACCATACATAGTATATATACATATATATATGTATATATATGAATACAGCATATAAATATTAACGAGTAAATGGTGTGTGTGTTTTTTTAAACCTACCTTTTTGTTGTGCACATTGATTATTTGCTTCTGCCTAGAAAACAAATCGAAAAAAAGACAACAAAAAAACAAAAAAACGCATTACAACAAATTCAAATAAAAAATAATATTTATAGACGTAATTTTGTTCAAATTTTTGGCATTTGGTATGGCTTATGGTGAATGGCAACTGGTGAAATATTAGTATTCTACTTTTTGACTTGCATTCAAAGAGAGCGTAACCGACTGTTTCGAACACCCTGTTATACCCAAGAACATTCTCGTGAAAGCAGTAAAGTTGTTACCAGTAGGCAGATACCTTTCGATTTGGTGGATATGGCTTAAACAGGAATGATCTCGGCTCTTTTAATGGCAAGTTAACCAGCCGATTTCGAAATGTTGGTCCGGATTACGAGAAATCATGGTTTAAGTTATTCTTTTATTTATATATTTGTTCTCTGTTTCTGGACTAACTAAATATTCCAAATTTGTGTAATTAAATTCAAAGTTTCAAGTCTATAGCGGAGGGACAGATCGATGGATATGGCAGAGAACTATTATATTCCACTACCTTCGGTACCAGAGTGTGAAAACTTACAGTTTCCAGAAAATTCATCTAGGCATATTAAGCAACTATTCCTGGTAGATTACGAATTCGGGAAAAACATATTACAAAATAAATATTGAATCAAATCGCACTGTAATGTAAGCCGCGGTTTGGATTGGCCTAATATATAATTATTGTATGCCAGATACCTAATAATTATATTCAGAGGATAATCAGCTAATTTTATAATTAAAATGACCATGAACCAGATTGATTCTACTTCAGTGACTCAATCTATATACTGCAATTGTATATGTTACTCAACAATATTAGTGATTCTCTCAGGCGTGTAATGTCCTTACTATTATCGAATAAATTCATTGCCAGTAGACCCATAAACCAATAGACCCATAGATCTATAGATCTATATTTGCGTGGTTTTATCGATTGCAATTATCGTTGTTATCGATTTCCTAGCGCCTCAGATGTAACAATTTTATATTTAAGAGTTTTTTTAATGTTTAAAATGAATATGATTTTATACGTTTTATATATATTATATATATATTCAATGCTATATTATTTGTTTTATATTTCAATTCAACAGTTTACTTATTATATAGTTTTGTTCTACAAAATAAGAGTTGTACTTTATGGGATGAGAGATGTGGATTCCCGCAATTGTAAGAAAGGAAAGAGAAGCAATTTAAAGTGCTCGACTCAATAGTGCCCGACTAGCAGATACCCAGTACCCAGTCCTAATACACGGACGATGTTGCTAATTTCTCTATACTCTAAAAATAAGTATTAAAAAGATTTGATTTGATTTATTATTTCATTTAAGTTGAATTCATTTTTAATCATTCCATTCTAAATATATATCGCTTAATTTCTAAATATAATTTTGGTTTAACTTTAGGCAACATTGAAATATATATCTACAACTTTTCAAGATTGAAGAAAGCTCATAAAATCATAGAATATCCTCTCTGTCCTATTGTTAATGGGTATAAAAACTGTATAAAAACAAGCTTCACATCATTTTTTGAAATATTGCCAAAAACATGTTTTGTGTGTTTATTTTTAGAGGAATCCTCTAAATGCCTGCACTTGTCACGACTGCAGTTGTGGAGACAGCATCAGCATCAGCTTTTTATGCGGGCAAATTTTGCGCAAAAAGTGGGATATGAGGGTTGTTTGTTGGTTGAGGGGTTGCCGCATTCCTACACTCAGAGAAAAATGCTGTTCATACTGTTCAAGTACAAGCGTTCAAGAATATAACTCCAATATGCATATTGCTAGAGTCTTTGGATTGTGCCTCTCGCCTCTTACTGTGCCTTGATTTTGGGATTCGTATTCTGATTCTGGTTTTGATTCTTTCTGGCAGCTTCCTCCATAGTCCTGATCGGAACTGCAAAACTAACTTGACTGTTTAATTGGGAAGAATCAGTGTACTAAGCTTAAGCCAAGCATCGTTCTACGACCAGAAAGAGTAGGAATATGGATGTCTTAGTAGGCAAGTTAATATTGGTATTCCAGGTAAGTTAACTGCAAATAGCCGAAATTCTTTCTATACAAATTATATTTTCCATCCTGGATCAACCAGGACCATAAAAAGTCAAATATAAAGTGTGAAAATTGTTCTTTCAAAATATATTTTAGTACATATCATAATCGTAAGCAAAGCTAGTATCAAATGCTGGGCTATAAAGTGTCCTATGGCACAATGGTACATTGGTCTCTTTGGCGCTTATCCTTTGTTGCAGTTGGATAATGTTATATACACAAATATATATATTCACTTGATGGTTTCCGTTTAGATTTCTCCCAAGTTCCATTATACCACTTTGAAGAGGTTTCATTTAATTTGAACTTAAATATTTATAAGCGTTATAATTCTTGACCAAATATGCTCAAGTGCGGCTTGCAACCACCACCCTCTTTCGCTAGCGGAAAATCCTTTTTTGGCACACACTTGACGCTTGGCAAGGAGATAAAGCAGCAACAGCAGCAGCAGCAGAAGAAGAAGAGAAGCTGACGTATTGCAAGCAGGTGGCAAAGTGGCAGCTTGGCATTTAAGCGCTAGTTTGGTTGCTTGGCGTCGCTAATTGCTGCTTGACAACAAATTGCGGTTGATTGCATTGCGCCGCAGAAGGACGGCAGACAGACAGACGGACAGATGGACAGACGGACAGACAGACAGGCAATCGAACAGAGCCTTTAAATCAACCGTCACTTAACGAGTGTGTGTCCATCAAGTCACCCCCTGCCCCTCCCCCTCGTCCTCCCAGGCCCCTCTTCAATACACAACATATCGATTTAATGTTCCCGCCCCCTTCGAATACCGCCCCAAATGCCAAGAATAGCTGACCTGACCCAAGACAAATTCAACTCAACTGAGCCACCGTACACTCAGAAAAAAAAAAATGGCCAACTGGAATCTAGATAGTTTAAAAGAAAAATCCTTAAAACTAATTTGAGTTTTTTGGGTGCCATGAATGTTTAGGGATAGCAGGAGTAAAGGTAGATGAAAGCTGCAGTCAGTTTTTGAATGTTTTTTCAATCAGAGTGTTTTTTCAAAAGAGTTTGTTTTTGCGATTTCGGTAAATATCCAAACTCTTTTACGGTAGTAGGAAATTTTGAATTCATGTTCCGATTTCGATTCTGATTCTGATTTTGAGTTTCAATTCAGTTTCAATTCCAATTTCGATACCGGTTTGACAATCTGTTTAAAATCTTTATTGCAATTTGAAGTGCTTCGCAATACTTAAACGAACTCAATGGAAGTGCAGAGTTTAATTGTAATCAAGTTTGATTGATGTACATTGATTAATACCAATACTAAAACCCTTCGTTTCCCCCTGCACATTCCCTTGACTCTGTAAGCTGTCGATGCAGGAGCTCTGCAGATCCTGTTGCTGCTGCTGCTGGCTTGTCGCGTTGCGCTTCCAATTAAGCAGCAACTGAGCGAGTGGGCAAATGAGCAAAAGGGGGCGTGGCGTCAAGTCGGTCCAATTTTTCACACTATACGGAAGTATTATTTGGGTCACATTTCCTGCTGATTTTAATTAAAATCTTCTTCGGCCAGCGTCCTCGGGCGGAAGTACAAATTTCCAGCAGTTACAAATCTCGCAGAAATATCCTACTCAGTGCCCCTCTACCACACTCCCCCTCTCTCTTCCTGCCACACTCTCTCTCTCTCTCTCACACACACAAACACACACAGTGCCCGACTTAGTGACTTTAAATGTTGCCGAGGCGCAGCCGAGAGCGCAAGTTAATCAGTGATGCCAAATCGGCATCTTTTCTGCTCTGAAAATATTTAGAAAATTGACAAAAACTAGAAAAAATGTTGTTATTTTATTTGTAAATAATTTCAAAATATTCAAAAAGAAAACAAAACTTGTTTATATCATAAAAGATTTTTCAAATGTTTTTTTAAGTATCTAAAAATTTCCAAAAAAAAAAGAATTCTTTGCAATAGAAAAGTATTTTTTTCTAGTCTAATATATTTTTAATAGTTTTTCTATTTTCTTGGAAAGTGATGTGTGAGAGGTTACACCCTAAGAAAATAGTCCTGTAATTTAGAATATCGGCCTCAAGAGGAAATATCCATATTATCTAGAAAATGGTTTTATTTTCCAAATAATTTCTAAATCAAATAATATTCTTTGCATTAACAAAACTGTTTTTTTCTAATCCTTTCTATGATTGACAAATAAATTTCCAAAAAATAGAATTGAAAACACTAATTTTAAGAACTAATAAATAAAATTCAGAAAGTAGTAATAAATTTTGGCAAAGTTTTGAACCATCCCTACAAAAATTTATTGGTTTAGTTCAGGAATTTCGAGTGAAGTTGATAAAAAAACGCAAATCAAGTTTAGTTAATTTAATTGCGCACTCCAAAATATCGATGGAAATCGATTACCGATAGAAATTTGGCTTGTGATGGGAAAAGATTTGGGTTTAGGGTATCTCCTAGTCGAGCTCTCTCCACTAGATCACGCCTACTTGTTAAAAGTAAACCTTTCCGACGTTACAACGAGTATTCAATTCAAATGTAGCTTTTTTTTGTTCAATTTTCTAAAACTTTTGGGACAACACTGGCGCCACACGACCGCACAACCTATTGCCCTTCATAATGCCAAGGTAGTTGAGTAGTTGAGTAGTTGAGTTGAGGTGCTCCAGAGGGATTAAGGGACGAGACGGGGGATGGGGGTGGTGAAAGCAGGAGCGGGAGAGGGGAAATAAAGAAATGTTTCGTTCATTTCGTCAGCGGCCAGATGATTTTAACTGAGATTGAAGATAAAACACATGCGCGCATCACATTTACCGTTTTGTGGCGTTCTGTCTCAGTTTGGCTGTCTTCTTCTTCTTTAATTTTTTAGTTGTGTTTGTGTGTGTATATTTTTTAGCCTTGTAGAGGGTATTATAATTGTATCATCACGTTTGTAACTCATTGAAGATGCCATCTCCGAACCCACAAGCTACAGATATGCATATACAGTTTTGATCAGCAGCAGCATAATAATCATCATTGTAACATGTCAACAATCGTTGTAAAAGTTATGGCTTCATATATTATGATAATATATAACTTGGCAAATATGGAATATTCAGTTCACAGACATATAAATCAAAAGGACTTTCAAAAGTATAAAAGCTAACACTTCGGCTGGCAAGGGTATCGAATTGTCGGTGGGCCTAAGATAACTATTCTCCCTTTGTTGTTTTTTTCTGCTTCTGCTCAGTTTCTGTTTCTATTTGTGTTTGCGTTGTTTAATGCTGCTTACTGCTGTTTGCTCTGCTCAGCACAGCATCGCACTCGCAGCTTTCCAAAGCTCACACACAACTGAGAGAGCTTGAGCGAGAGAGACCGACAGACAGCGTGGCCGCAAGGCCGCACAATGCTGGACACAAACACACATACACTAAATTCTCGAACTCACACTCTATACAATTACACTCGCAGTCAGATTGAGCTTCAGATTAAAACGGCGCACATGGCACTTGGCGTTTCCTTTGGGACATTGGCTGCTGTCTCTGCTTCTTTTCTTTTCAATTTTTTTTTTGTTGCTGCTGTTGTTGTTGTTGTGCTTCTTGCTTTTGCCGCTTTTTGGTCCCCAGTGGGAAATGCGCAGCGCCCGCAGTTGGCAAATAATATTTAATTTCTGTTGTCTTTTGCAATTTCTCGAGAGTTTTTGTTCGGCAAACTTGGTGATTTTGTTTGATTTATAGCCAGGTGCATGTTTGCGTGTAAGTATACATTATGAATATGTATGTATGTATGTCATTTGCTAAAATATTGCATATCTATAATAAATGTTTTAAAATGTAAATTAGTGACAGCGAGTGCTTGGAAATTCCAATCGCAATTTTCAATTAAGATTTAATCTTTGCCGAAGTCCTTAAATATAAAAGCAAGTATATTTATTTTTATTTAATTTAAAGAAGTTTCTATTCATATTTTGTGCGGGCAAAGCTCGCTCTTTTGTATGCTACCATTTTTTTTCAAATATTTTCTTCCCAGAATAAATTAAATAGTAATTTTTTTGATTTATGTATTTTATGCGTTACAATCATTATATATATATATATATATATATATATATATATATATAAATATATGAATTGTTTTATTTAAAGATTAGATGGTATTTTATATAGTTAAAAGCTTTCCGCAACGATCAGAACTCAAGGACTTCAGCCGTCGAAAGCTTTCTGCTAAATGCAATCGTTAAATATTGCATCTGAGCGCACTATAAATCTCGAATTGCAACGATGCGCTCGCTCTCTCCCTCTCTCTCTCTCGCTATCTCTTTCTTAATCTTTCTCTCTCTCTCTCTCTCTCTGTGTTTCTCTGCCGTTACTTTGGCTATCAACACATGCGCGCCATTTCCCAATGGGTTGTCAGTGGCTACTTCTTGTACTTTCTTCAATGAACATGAGAAACATGTCTATAGTGCCTGCTGCTTTACTTGGACCGTTTGGCTAGAACTTTTGTAACAGTCGAGCACATCTTTCGTCTGACACACACATACACATACACACACGGACAAGCACACACATATGTACAGACACACAGTAATAGCCAGCATCGTTGAGTTGGGCTGGCTCTCGTCTCCTTTCGGCTACAACACGAGGCTGCATGCTTCGTTCAATTTTGGTCTCCGCTGAGTGATAAGCTCGCGAAGCTCCTTCAGTGCCAAACTGTCAATCGTGTAGAGCGGTCATGTGGAGCGCTTCTCGTGCGCCTCTCCAATTGTTTTTTTTTTTGAGTAGTAGTTTCTTAAAAGTTGAAATCAGCAGCCGCAGCAGCAGCAGCAGCAGCGCAGCAGCCGAAGAAGAAGAAGACGGCGAATCGTAGCAGAAACAAAAGTCCAACTATTATTTTTTGTTTGTGTGCTTGCAACAAAACAAAAACAACTAGCGAAACTCGAGCTGAACTCAAATCCCAACTAACTCACAGAAAAAAAAAATAAAAAAAATAGTTATAAAAATAAATAAATAAATAGGTAAATAAAAAAAGAAGAAAATGTAACAGAAATAAACAGTTGTGTTTTTTTGAATTCCAATCGAATTGTGAGTGCTTCTGTGTCTGTGTTTTGTTAATTGTTCATGTGGAAAGTGTTGCTTAATTTCTTTTTTTTTTGTTGTTTGTTGTTGTTTTGAAAAACCAAGTGAGCCAAATACCAGAGAGAGCGAGAGAGAGAAAGAGAGAGAGAGAGAGAGAGAGAAAGCAAGAAAGGGAGCGAACGAGCACACAAGGATCCCTTGCCAAAGGAAGCTGCTGATGATGATGATGTTGAACTGCCGCAAAATGTGCGTGTCAAATGTGTGAGCCAAAAAATTATATATACAGAAAAAAAAACGTAGTCAAATTAAAATTATATTATATACTTTTTGAATATATGTACACACTGTTTATTTTGCGTGTGTATGTGTGTGTGAAAGGTGCAAAACAAAGATGAAATTGCGCGAAGTATGCAAAGCTTCTAGCTAGCTGTGTTTAAGGGGGGGGTGGGGGGGGGGGGTGTGGGAAGTGGGTAGAAGGGGAAGCTAGTGCTGAAATGTCAACGTGCTCGTTCTAAAGCTGCCTTTGTATTTTGTACCGTTAATCCAATTTGTATGTGACACAGACACACACACACACACACATGTATGCATATATATGTGAATACAAATCAAGTCAAGGCTCGTCTGTGTGTGTGTAAGTGTGACCAATTAGTTGTCAAATTGCGCAAAACTAATGCCAAACAAAAACAAGACAAAACAAATATCGCATTTTAACAGTTAAATTTCATTTTTTGTGGTTTTTTTTGGGTTCTATATATGAGGATGTGTGTATATGTATTTATGTAACACAAAGCAGTAACAACAAATTGTCACAAAAAAGAAAAGGAACCCAAAACCTATTCTCGCTTTTAATGAAGTTGTGTGTGGCCAAAGCAGCAGCAGCAGCCAAAGAAGAAGAAGAAGCAGCAGCACCAGCACCAGCACAACTTTCACACACACAAACAAAAAAAATTACTCAATCGTTTTTGGCTATGTGTGCGTGTGTGGGTGTGTGTGTGTTAGTGTGCGCCACCCTCGGGCTAGGCCTTTGGAGCTGTGAATGCTGCTGCTGCTGCTGCTTCGTCTTATTCTTCCACCTCTTCTTCTGTGTCTTCTTTTGATTGTTGTTGTTGTTGTTGTTAGTGTGGCCGCCTCTCGTCTGCGCCTTGTTATTTTTTTTTTGTGCTGCGGTAGCCTTGCGGGCACGCCATAAGTTCGCTATTTGAGAAGGGGGAGCGGCAATAGATAGCTAGCGGTGTTTCCCTGCTTTTCGTTGCTTTTATTCGTTCTTTTTTTTCGAATTCTATTTATTTATTTATTTTTTTGTTGCTGACCAGAATACGATTATCGGCATGTATTTGATTGGCTTTTCGCATTTTGATTTCTTGCGTTGCATCACTGAATTTCAATTTGTTGTTCTTGAAGAAGACGAAGATGCTGAATATATCTCGACAGAGACAGAGAAATATGTATTTAGTGCCCATTTGATTGGTATTATTATAGTTGGCCGTTATCGATTTATCGATAGGCAAAGCATAAAAACAAAGCTTTAAAACTGGCTTTACTTTTGCATAAAATTGAAATCACTCCTAAACAGCTGATTGGTCACTTTTTGAATCACTTTCTTTCTTTTTTATTATCATATTCATTATTATTGGTTTGCGTACGATCTGAAATAGAATTACTAGAAATATTTAGGGATATATGGAACATAACTGTTCTTCAGGAGAAAGCCTCGTTAAAAGTGGTAAAAATATTTACAAATTTGCAACCACTTTTTATCTTTTATATCAATGCATATATACATTTAATAATATTAATATTATTAATATATTTATTAGATTAACATAGGTAACAAAATTGTAAAATTATGAATTGGTTACACTCTTTTTTTTCGTTATTCGGTTCCGATATAGTGCTATATGAACGAATTCGATTGGTTCGAGTAACTGAAATTTCTGAAATTTCAGTTCACAATTTATTTACTACCTACTTTTTTATTTATTTATTTTCTTTTAATATTAAATTTGTAATTGAATTTCTCCCTATTAATTTCATTTACTGTTTGTGGTCTACATTAAAAGTATAGTAATAAATAAATAAAGTATTATTAGAGAATTTCGATTATCAACACAGATCGTCGCTGATCGATAAGCGATAATTATCGCAAGCTGCAACTGATCGATAGGCAATACAAATCGAAAATCCATGATAAATAAATTGAGGAAGCTCTCGCCATTCTCGATGATTTGAAGCAGCACCAACACACACAGAGAGAGAGGGAGAGAGAGCGAGAGAGGAATAGGTAAGGTAGAGGGATGGAGAGAGAGAGAGAGAGTCAATTGACTGGTTGGCTGTTGGCTGGTTGAGTGACAAGTGACACCAGCCACAGAAATGTTGCACATACGCCCCGTGTGCTCGGGTGGCACAGTTAATGCTTGACGCACCGTACCGTTTCCCCCATCCCCATTCCCGTTTGTTTATTTGTTTGCTGGCATGGACGCTGGCCAAAAGGGACGAAAGCGAAAGAAAGAAAGAAAGATTCGCTGTGCTATTTTCGTCCTTCGTCGTAGCCAAGAGAGCTGTGAATGAATGTCATAATCGATAATTGAATGCTGAAAATGTGGCCAAATGGCTGGCCATCTCTTCTAGCTGCGGCTGCTGCTGTCGCTGTGGCTGCTTTGGTCAATCCACTCCATAAATTTGCTTAATTAATGCCAATGACACACACGTCTATATATATGTATGTACATTTATCGATGTGTGTACGACATAAAAAAAAACAACAAAATGACACTCGCAGTCACATCCGAAATGACGACAAAATAAACAATAAACGCCGCCAGTGCTGTTCACTTTCGAGCTGCAAAAATGCACAGCTTTGCAATGTATTTATGTTGAAGCTATTATTCATATTATGTCAGTTTTGATTGTGAAAATATAATAAACAACAAGGCAAATTAGTATTATGTCTGATTGAGAATTGTGCACAAAATCACAAACACCGAACGGAAAAAAAGGGGCTATTCACAATACGAATATGCTTAAATTCGAGCTTCTTCTTCATTTCATACGATGCGAAATACATATATATGCTATATAGTATTAAAGATATATCATATACATATGCAATTTGGAATAAATGCCAAGTAATTGTCGCAGAAAAAGCTAAATTGCCAACACTGGCCAAAGCACAAGCGGCAAAAATTAGACACGCACACAGGCGCAGACACAGGCGTAAAAGAAAAATGGCAAAACAGGCGACGACGACGACGACGACGACGACGAAGGCGACGGCAAAGGCGTCGACGCTGGCGATGAAAACGTAGCAGCAGCAGCAGCAGCAGCAGCTGAAGACGCCAGCAAGCAGCAGCGATGAGTAGGACAAAGGCGGCGACATGTTTGCTCTTTGTGTGAGTGTGTATGTGTGTATGTGTGTGTGATTGCGGCTGCTGTGGCACTCTCTTCTGCGCTGCCTTCGTGTTAGTGTGTGTGTGTGTGCGCTATAATAATAAAAACATAGCAGCGTCAGCAGCAGCAGCAGGCAAAATACATGCTCATGCATAAGTATGTTTGTGTGCTTTCAGCCTGTGTGTGTATGTGTGTGTGTGTGTGGGTGCGTGCGTGTGTATGTGTGTGTGTACGTTTGCATAGTCCAAGCAAAAGAAAATGCCAAGAAATAAAGTGTCTCTCTGGCGCTCTGTTTCTGTTTCTGTTTGTGTGTGTGTGTGTCGTCCTTTTTGCCTTTGCCTGCCTTCTTGCTGCTGCTGACACACACATATATAAATATATATACATATATATGTGTACATATGTGTGCCCTACAATTACATAATATGCGCGGCGCATAGCTTAAGACGCAAAGAGAATTGTTTAAGTTTTTTTTTTTTTTTTTAACAAATCAACACACAAATTTTTGTCTATTTTGCTCTGCGCTTATACCCTGTGGCAGGTGCCTGCCAATTTAATGTTCTACATATCTATATATATATATATATATACGGTATATATATATATATATATATATATATATATTGATCAGCACTTAAAGTCGAGTCGATATCAGAGAGCAGCTCAGATTCGCTATCTATATACATATATATATATATATATATATATATATATAGCATATATAAGCTGTGTATAGGGCATTTAGCAAGTCGACTTTTCTTACTTGTTTCTCAATTTCTTTTTTTCTTCTTATTATATTTCTTCTTCTTTCATATTGATTAAAGCAGCCGGCAGCTGCGAAAGTGAAAGGTCCTCAAAGCGTTCTGTGTGTGTGAGTGTGAGAGAAAGAGAAAGAGAGAGAGAGAGTCTGAGCGTGTGTGTGTGAGAGAGAGTTAACTCAAATGCAGTTTTGATGCTCCCACATGTCGGCCTGTGTGTGTGTGTGTGTGTGTGTGTGTATGTGTGTGTTTGTCCTATTGCCCTAATGAAATTATATGCGCGACACAACGGTTACTAAAGCGCACACAAAATGCACCACTCTATAGTAGTTTATGCTGTGGCACACAGCCACTCCACACACACACATATTTACATACATGTATTATAGTATTTGGGGTGTGTGTGTGTGTGCGTGAGTGTGTGTGTGAGGCGGGGACATCATGTGCAGAAGAACATCGCGCTTTATTGTAGTTTTGTCAACACACACACACACACACACACGCACACACGTACACACACACATACACACATGTATGCATATGTGTACTTATATGCAGTACAGTGTTCGTCGCTTTGGTGAGTTTTTCTAAAAACATATTTTTGCTTGAAGCTCTTGAAAACTCTGTCTTTAGATCATTTGAGTGAATTATGCAATTGAACAAATATTCTACAACCGGCCGGTGATACACTCAGAAAAAAGTCGCTATGATATAAAAAGGATATTTCTAAAATGAGAGAAAAGGTCTGTGCAAAAGACCAGCGTTTTTCTATGCTTAATTCCAACTTCTGTTTTTGTTAAAATTTTTATGAATAAAATAATAATATCAGGGTTTGTTTTTTCTAAGTGTACAAGGCATGATGTCAAACCAATTCCGATTCTGGTTTGAGAAGTATACAAATTCCGGTAGATATTCCGGTACTTTTTTTTTAGGTAGTGGAATCTTGATTATTTCATGATATGCCCTGAACTCATTACAAATCGGTAATAAAGATATATTGAGGTGGTGCAGAAGTTAGTAAAAGGCAGAAGGATTCCGATTCTGAATTTTAATCTGTAAGAATGCGGTTCCAATTCTGAATAAAATATAGACAACTGGCAATTGACTGCCCTATTTCTCCATGAATTTTTATATAGATCTTTGAATGAATACGTAACACACAATATATATTTTATTTTTTAATTTTTCTGTCTTTTCAATTTGCTATTTTCAAGTTTTCCAAAATTTTTTCTCGCATTTGGAAATCGCATGATGTTTGTGTTAGCAGATTGACTGACTGATTGATTGACACTCAGTCATGCCATCGATTTGAATGAAAGAAATTTTGAATAATTGGCAAGTTAGAATTCATATCGCACTTATAGAGTTATCACTGTACTTGTACTTGTACTTGCACTCGTACATTGTACATTGGAAGTATTTTCACGATATTCACTCGATTTCCTTGGATTTTTGTCGGGTGCATTTTCATAAATTGCTTTCAAGTTTTTTGACACTTTTAGTTGATTTGATTTTCATTTGATGGCTGTGCCAGCGAGCTGCGATGCCAAGGCTATACACACACACACACACACACACACACACACACACACACACACACACACACACACACACACACACACACAGCTACACACATTGCAACACACACACACAGCCACAGACAAGTATACTAAGTAAGACGAGAGTATTTTGTAATGCAATCGTGGAGTTAGTTTTGTGCGCAATTTGACCCAGTTGGTGGTTTCTTTCACCCACACACACACACACACACACCCATACACACACACAGATGCACATTAGGAATTACTTGGTGCTTCGTCCTTTTCACAAATCCTTCAGTGACTACAAGCTAAATTACACACAAATGGCACATGCAACATGCCATTTACCGTTTTATTTCCTCAAGTGGAAAACTACCTTTATTAACAATTTGTGCACAAGTTAAATTAAAAACTGAAAAGCTTTGCGTGTTAGCTATTACAAATCTTAATAAGCTCATATTTTTCCCTTTGCGGTATCTATTAATTTTTAGTTCACTTCTTTCTATACGCATATCAAATCAATCAAAAGTAACAATTGTTTGTCATTACCAAAGGTATTTACTGGAGAAATTGAAAATGGCTACAATAAGAAACACTCAAAGTGTGCACAAAGCGAAGACAACAACACCGATCCCATAAGGTATATATATATATATATTCTTGACTCGTATCAAAAGCCGAGTCGATATAAACATGTGAGTCTGAGACTTCAAATTTTGAATGTAAGTTTTCTTTTCATTTTAATCGATAATCGATTTTCGATTGAAATACAAGATATTATTGATCAACTGCGCAGATTTCATCAGAATCAGATGGGAAACACCCAAGTTGGATTTCAAAACGTATAAACCACTCATATTGATGATTATTACAATAAAAAGGCTTACATTTGAGTGTGCAAAACCTTTTAAAACCTTTGAATTTGTACATTGAGCATTCTTACTCGTTAATTTTTCTGAGTGTAGTGGGTAGTGGGACAGCACTTGTTGTGTTGTATTTGTTATACAGCGATTTTGAGAGAGCATCATGCTCATCAACATCATCCAGGCGGGCTATAATGTCTAATCCATTATATCGTGTGGATGAGTTGCGCGCTGCTTGCCTCTTGGCAAGGCTGCTTGCCACCGCGTGGCTGGCTCCTTGTCCAAGTGCGAGGGTTATTTGCACGTTCGGCCCGTTTCCTGCTGCTTAATGTTGTTTCTATTTGTGTTACTCTTGTTGTTGTATCTGCATTTGCTCATTTGCCACGTTGCTTTATTGCCATCTTTATTTGGGGCTGTCATCGTTCCCAGCTTCATACCCAATCCTCATTCCTGACATCGTTGGAGTTTGTACGTGCCTATTAGCTGATACGTGCTGTACTTCATTTGACTTGCCAACTGTCTGCAGGCAATGCTGAGTATGCCCCAAATGGGTTTGTAATTCTCCACCTAAAACAGATTACACACCTGGCTCAAATACATTTTAATCAACACGAGCATTTTTCGATGACAAAACATATATACCTAATTACATATGGCAAAATTAGAAGCTTAGTATATCTATATATATATATTACTGATCCATCATTAGATGATCAGATCTCTTTTGATGTCAATTCAGCATTGCCCGATAAAGATGACACATGCAAAAATGCAGTGGAAGGGGACAGTAAAAGTGTCCGATGAAGAGTAGGAGGAAAAGGAAGAGACAGTAACAGAAGCCAAGGAGTAGGCGTTAGTGTGATGAAACCACAAGGAATCACGATGCAACCTTGACGAAGAAAAATGTTAGTTTCAATGTAAGCAAAACACTTCTAAGTTTGACTGCGTCTGTATATTTGTATCTGGGTTACATGTTTGTACATATATAAATAATAATAGTCTATGACCGCTTACGATTTCGGCTGGGTTCGAGTGGTTTATTTGTAGAACGATTATAAATATCAGAAATTGAAGGCTACATACACCTATTCTACCAATCCAACTCATTGAATGCGATGTCTAAAGAGAGACATTACTCTCTAAAAAATGGGTGTTACACACTTCAAGGCAAAGCTTGGAGCACCAAACATGCCCAAACATGCAATTCTCCATGAAAACTCGTATCAGGTTTACTTTGGCCGGTTCTTAATTTAATCAACCAAAATTGCATAACATTTAGAAATTGTAAATATAATCAAAACATATTATTATTAGCCACATCATGAACCAAGCCTTCCTGGAAATAGAATGTTGTTAAGCTCACACTGACTGATAAGTTAAACATTAAATCTTGAAATACCTTTGAATTTGCCCACACATGCAATTCTCCATGAAAACTCGTATCAGGTTTACTTTAGCCGGTTCTTAATTTAATCAACCAAAATTGCATAACATTTAGAAATTGTAAATATAATAAAACATATTATTATTAGCCACATCATGAACCAAGCCTTCCTGGAAATAGAATGTTGTTAAGCTCACACTGACTGATAAGTTAAACATTAAATCTTGAAATACCTTTGAATTTGGTTAAGGAAGCTCCTCGGTTTGGGGACTGCATCGTCTGCATCGTCTGCTGGAATCGCTGGGCGCTTTCGATATGCGCGTTTTTTTCGTGTTTCCACATAATTTGCAATGCGTCCTGATCGCAATAGCATCTTTTTTTCGAAGTAATATTTATTTTGAAAAACGATTTTTTTTTTCCAAATTTTTCGAAGCAAGTATTGTTAGCTTCAAAGTATATTAATATGCCTGTATGAATTTCCTGCTATGTGAACTATGATGAGGAATATATAACTTTTTTACTCTCAGGCACACTAGATCTAAAATGTCGCATGAAATGCACAGTTAAGTTCATTTAATTTAATCGATAACTGGGCATCTCGATAAAAATATATTTCCGATAGCAATTAAAGCTGCAATTTCAAACTGGTAATTTGACTGTTCACAAAATGTAACTAAATTTGTAATTTTCACTAAAAACTGATAATTTGAGCTTAGTAGAGAAATCTTAAGCCAATTTGGCAACTTAATTTTAATTTATATTAATTTAATTTAACTACAATTTTTATATTTTTACTTTGCCCGAATTTGTTGAAATTGAACTTTGCCTCTTTTGACAACTTGCCAAGATCTGACAACTAAAGCTAAATAAAATTGTTTTTGTACAGCTATGGGCTAAGAATGAAGATTGACTTGGGTACAACGATAATAAATGATCTGGCTTATGTCTATTCAATATATATATATTGTTGAAGTCATTCACTCGGTTTGTCTCTTTGTTGTTCTTGTTGCTGAAGTCTAATTTTGTGTTGCTTTCGTTCTTCAAATTTTGCAATTCAATTTGAAGTCCTTTTTTTATTACTATTATTTTGTGCCGAAGTGAATCAGATGGGTTGCAAGGAATCAATCAATTCAATTTTGTTGCCCCTTTTCATTTTTTTTTTTTATTTTTATTTTATTTCTAGCTGGGCAACAATTTTCGTTGAATTTTCATTTAATTATGAGCATTGAGCGTTGTTGCAACAGCAAATTGATTATATGTAGTAGTCTATATTTTGTTGTTGTTGTTGTGTTTTGTGTGTGTGTGTGTGTGTGTGTGTGTGTGTGTTCTCTTCTCTACAATCAATCACGTTGATTTTTCGGTCAGTTGAGGGGGGTTGGTGGAGGTGGCAACGGCAACACATATATGTATATATATATATTCAATACAATATATATATATATATATATATATATGTGTACATTTATATTTGGGGCATGGGCTCGCTAACCGGTTATCATGTGGACCCAAAATGAAAGGCATAAAAGCGTCAAATTGTAGACTTGTCTATACACACACACGCACACACAGCTGGGGCTATTAAATTGTTGGTAAATGCACGCTGGGGACTCTACAGCGGCACACAGCTCCCTCTTCTTTTCTCTCTCTCTCTCTCTGTTTCTCTCTCTCGCAGTCTGTGTCCCTCTTTGTCTCCCTCTCTCTCACTCTCTCTTTCTCTCTCAATCGCTGTGTGTTGTATGTTGCATGGCCTTTTGCGTGTCTCTGTCGGACATGAGGCATGTCAAATAGTTGTCAATTATTTTTATTACAATTTTCCTCTTTGTGTGCCGTTGGGGCGTCTTTTTACAGTCACGCCCAACGCACATTCAGGCAGCACCACCCATTCCCCATCCCCTCCTTGTCCACACTTTTCCCCCTCCGGCTCCCTGCCCCCACCACACCTTCTTTTTTAAAAATGTTGTATGCCATCTGCTTGTTTCTTGGTCTCCTTAGTTTTTTTTTAAATTTATTATTTGGTTGCGCGTCTTTTGTTGATTGCCAGGCAGGCGTTGGGCGCCCTCTCGTCCCTGTCGTCCTTGGCGTCCTCAGCATGCACACACATGCCGCATAAGTTCAAGCATAGGCTTAATTGGCATTCAGCTAGTGTGTGTGTGTGTGTGTGTTCGTACACTCTGAGAATGTTCCTTGTTCGTAATGCAACTTCAAACCAAGCCTCTAACTGGCAGCCAGCCCAAGTAGCTAACAAAGACAAAGACAAAGACAAAGAGAAAGCTTAATTTTTTAGTACTAAATAAAACCATATACAATAATTCACAAAGCAGTTAGAGATCAGCATTTTTTATTATTACAATACAATACTTAAGAGCCAGAATAGTAGCTACAAAGGCATACGACTCTACCGCTATTCAAAAATAGACTTTGTTCCAATTTTAACTGATGAAGCTTCCTTTTTAGAAACCTGGATGGCTGGATGGTTTTAAAAAAGGGAGACTCTATTTCCCTATGTGCCCTAGACTAGATATATATTAATATTTAATGAAATGACTGTATTGGGGCTATTTCAACAAGATAAGAAGCCCAAAAGCATATCAGAAACGATGGCACTTTTGAGCTTATTGTGCCTGCTCTTTAACTTTTTCAAATATTATTTTTTTTTTGCCGTCATCAGATGAATATATCGAACTCGTCTTCAGGGAAAGATTCACAGTGTCCGTTCAGTCAGCTGTGAAGTTCCGATTTTTTTCTACTTATCTAGAAACAGTTTACGTTACGTGAAGATAAGAGTTTTATATTTATATATATATATATTTTTTAAATTTTGATTTTAAAATCTATCCTTAATGTTACAAGAACAAAAGTGCATGAAACATGTTCGTTATACTCATTTCAAGAATTTTTAGATTTTATATATTATTATTATATTTTATTTTAACAAATATCAGCATGAACTTAAGGAACAAGTTGTGCACTCGCTATTTTTGCGAGTGTATATATATATAGATGTATATATGGTTGTGTGTGTGTGTGAACTTGTATATATATTTTTATAATTTTACCATTTCTTTGCGCCTCGCATTGCATACATTTCCATTTCCATTTTCTTTGTCACTTTTTATGCTTTCATGCGCATTGTGAGCGCTTTTCCTGTCATTCGCGTAATTGTATGAGTGTGCGTGTGTCTGTGCGTGTGTGTGTGTGTGTGTGTGTGTGTGTGTGTGTGTGTGTGGCATTTCAAGCAGCTCAGATTGTGAAGCGCGTTACCATTTTGTGTCGGCAGCCTTAACAACAAATTCAAATCCAGCGGAAGTAATTTGATGCACACGCGAATAGGGGCAGGGGCAACACTGTGGAGCGGGGAGTGTGTAGAGGTATGTTAAGGGTGCTTGAGTGTGCGGGGACCTTGCCCTCCCGCCGGCTCGCCCAGCGTGCAGCAGCAGCAGCAACTGTGCACGCTGAGCTGTTTGAATGGGAATTGACAGGCAGCGTCTGACTGACTGTTGGCACTTGCAACATGAGGCATTGAGGCATTGAGCCCGCTGACATATTGAGCAGTTAAGCAACTGCCGCATGGTGATGCTGCTGCCAATTATATGCTTGCCACACAAATTGCCCGTAAATGTGCGGCTCACAAAAAAGAAAAAGCAGCACGTCGAATACTCTGACAGACAGACAGATAAATGACAGCTTTGTAGCACGAAAATAAAAGATATTGCCTCACTGTGTGGCAAGTATTATGCTACTTCAAATTTTATGAGCCAATTGCCACGGTCGTGTTGGATTTATTTTTTAATTAATTTTATGTATTTGATATTATATAAATATTTTTATTTTTAATGTATCATATTTTAGTTTTTATATTTTATTTGTCATATTTTACACTTATGAGATCTTGGCACATTTGCTGAATGGGATGAAATGTAGTAAAATGGAATAGTTGATTGAAGATTGAACGTGTCTCTTAAGTTCAACTGAAAACAAATCTAGTTTAATCTAAGTTTTAGGACTAACAGATAGAAAACATTTAATTTGATTATAATATTCGCTTAATATTAAGTGATTGTCGATAATGGATAAGAAAATATATCAATATTTAAAATCGATTCTTAACGATATTTATCAGGTAATATAAATGATCGATTATCGATATTTGCTTGGTGTGCGATAGCTTTACTTCCAAATCTCTTTAGACTTAATAGTCTTTCTTCGGGCAGACAGACAGAATATATATATATATTATATATATATATATACATATTCACAGATGCACCCTGCTGTATGTTACAAACTTTGGCACAACTTCATGATGCCCACACTTTAATGGATGGAGGGTATGAATGGAATACGCACACACACACACACACACACATGTTGCGTGATACAGTTGAAGTAGCCGCAGCTTGTGTAGACAAATGCTGGGCTGCATACTTTCAGGCGTCGCTGTCAGATTTTATTTGCCTCAATTAAATATTTCAGCTAATTAGCCAACACTTTACACTCGCACACACAAACACACACACACACACACACACGCACGTACGTGCACACACTTGATGATTGATGTGAAATGCTAAATAATTATGCCAGGCAGCCAGCGCCTCAATCAGTCAGTCAGTCAGTCAATCAGTCACTCGCTTTGTGCGCCTGCTGCTGCAGTGGGAAAGCTCTTCGCTGACTCGCCCCTCGCACCCCTTTCCCTCACCGTGCCCCGTGCCCCGTGCCCCGTGACCCTTTATATTCCAAATGAGGCGTGCGGAATGCGCATACATTCAACGAAAGTACCGTTGGCTTTAGCCTTGCGTATTGACTTTTGCCAGGCTTCAAATGATTTCATTCAAATTTGATGAGCACACCAAAAAAAAAGAATAAGGCAAAACGCACGACTGAATGTTTTTTATTCACATTCACATTCACAGTCATATTCACAGTCACATTCACGTACTGATTAGCATATCCATACCCATACAAAATATGTTTGCTTAAGTGTTTAATTTGTTTGCTTATCAACAAATAGAGCTTGTGTTATATTTAATCAATTTTGTGTTTTAATCACCCAAGCTGGGCTGAGTGGGTGCCAGGACAACCAAAGTACTCCAGGCATAAACATATGGAGTGCTTTCTCTTCGCCGTCTTTGACAGTCTGCATCCAACGATAAGAGAGATTCAGTCAAGGGAACGCAAATTGAAATTAAAAACAGGATATGTCCTTCCTTTGATCTATCGATATTTAAAAGAAAGTAAAGTCCTTAAGCTCATTGAAATTCACATCTTTTGTTGGGTTTTCAACACAAAATGCCAACGGCTGCTATTTAAACTGACTGTCTTTTAAAACACAAACTTAATCTTCTGGGATTTTCAAATAACTTAACTTCCTTGCAACTCAAACCAAAGTTTGTTTCAGAGGCTCTGTCTCAAAGTTCATAAATAACCTTCCGATGAAGTAAGGCCAACTCATTTCCTGATCAAAGGTTACAAACTGTTGTTTGTGAGTTCTAATACTGTTAGCTTTAAGTAGCAAGCAGCTTGGATCAAGGCAACTAGCAGCTAGATAAAGATAAATATAAAAATATATATATAAACATAGCGAGCCTTTGCAAGCAGGTCTGCTCTCCATATTAAATAAGTACACACTATAATCAGAATGGCAGCTCCAAGTGAGTTGCTTAACTATTTTCCCCTAGGGATTTAGTAGATTTTGGGTCTTTTTTACTGTATGCCTCTTGTGGGTGTAACCATTTCAAGATTGCATTGTTATTGTTGTCCAAAAGTGAAGTATCTGTATATATATATATATATCTTTTCAGCTGAACAACACTGCAATATATATATATATTTGCATTTTTTGTTGCATATGTCGATAAATCGCTTCAAATGAATTGGCTGTCGCCAGCTTATGGATTGTGAATTGATTAATTTAATAATAATTGAAATTAAAGTAGATTTATGGTTTTAGTGTGAATGGTTGAGCTACCTGCGCTGACAGCTGTTATCCTCGTTATCCTGGTTGGTATCCTGGTTGGTATCCTGCAACCTGAAACTGCTTTAAGCCTGCCAGCTGCAATTGCATTAAAGCAAATTCTGTGCAGAGCAAAAGCTGACTGGCTGCCTGGCTGAATGGGTGGCAAGGAGCGGCCATTAATTCTCATTGCCGTCGCCATTAAAACACTTTTCAATTTTTCAAATGGGGGCACAAATTTCTGACATTGAAAAATTATTCGGGCAAGAGCTAAACGAACAAGGGTCAAAAGCAAAACGAAACAAAGCACGTGGCATGCGGCAAACGGCTAGCGGCAAGCGGCTGCTGATGAAAGAGAAAAGCGAATAATAAGCGAAAAGTAAGCTTCGACACAAAAAACACAAAAATATTAAGCAAAATATATGAGAATGCTTTAGATGAGTGAGCTCAACTGCCCAAATACCCTCATCGCCTAGTTGTTAAATGTATTCAAGTTTTATTTGTGCAGTTGCTCAACAATACGTCAAGATATATACTATTTTAATTAGAAGCCTCTGCCTTTGAAGTTGTGCCATTAATTGTTATCGGAAATCGATATGTATCGATATTCGCGAAATAATAATAAGAGTCTCCAAGATTCACATCCTAATATAGACGGGCCTGGCTTCAACGACTCGGCTGTTTGATCCTGTTCAAGAACAGGGTTTGCAGATGTTGCCTACTGCCTCTTACATACTTTTTGCAGAGCACCCGTTATACCCATTTTACCCATTTTTAATGGGTTCAGGGAATATAAAAATAAAAAAAACGGTTTTGTTGCAAAATTTATGTGACCCACTGTAGCTCATAGCTCGTAGTTCGTAGCTCGCGCCCCTAACGAGCTGTTCCCGACCCGATAATAGGTAAATAAAACCAAAACACAATCCCCAACTCCCAACCCAGCACAATTCTCAAACCTTAGTTGCCTTGGGGCTATCGTCTATCGAGTGATTTGAGCTGACGACAGAAAAAACAGCAGCTGTTGAGATATGCCACCCCTACGTCCACCCCATCCTCTGCACACACACACAGACCCCCCCCCGCATATCCCTAGTGTCAGTTTCGCACTTTCATCCTTTCGCCCTTGAGTTGAGTTGAGTTGAGTTGAGTTGAATATTTACCGACTTTCGTGTGCTTGAAGCACACTTCGCATTGCGCTCTGTTTCACAATGCGTTTTATGCTTTTACAACACTGGATTTCGTTCAATAATTAAGCAAGCCATCATCAAATTTGCATGGCTCAATTTGCTATGTAAAATATCTGGGCATAACTTTTATATAATCAGGGGTAGTGAATTTTACACAACAAAAAAAGAAAAACAAAGAGAAAGATGAATTTTCATACAGAAAAAAAAATTGGTTATGAAATCGTTAGATTTCTATAACGATTATGCATATCATAAAATAATCACAAAATAATGTTAGACTATTTACTGAGTATCGCTTTTAAATATTAAGTATACGCTATCGGGCAAGTATATTGAGTGCTGCAGACAGCAGCAGATTGTAGACAGCAGCCGATAGGCTGGCAGGCTGTTGGCCATAAACATTCCACTGACACTGACATTTGGGAAAAGATACAGACACACACACACACATACATATACACATACACTGTCGGCACTTACAGAATTAGAGAGAGAGAGAGAGAGAGAGACAACTGGCACAGAAGTGCCATCCATCCATGCAGGCATTCAACCCGCAGCAGCTGCGAATCTGAGAATCTGAAATTCACCGAGGGAAAGAGAGAGTTTGAGTTGACCCAAACCCAAAAGCCAAATGCATTAAGAATTTAAATATAATCAGAATGGCATTAATTTTGCTCACACACACCACATACACTGAGAGAAACATAGTACACAAATCAAGTTGCCAAGATCGCAAAAGCCGAGAAAATCGGAATCAAATTTTGATGGAAAAAAAAAAATTTGAATTTTAAGAATTGAAGGACTTAAACTTATTGAATTGATTGCAAGGCAGCGTGTTTCGCCGAATGTATGTGTCACACCTATGTATGTGTAGCAGCCTCCCACCTCCTCTCGAACATTGCTGTGTATTGCTGTGTATTGCTGTGTATTGCATCAAGCCTCAGGCGGCAAGCTGACTGTGAGAAGTGAGAATTAAATGAGAGACAGACATAGGCCCAAAGGCGAGACACGAAACAACGAGCAACAACAGCAGAGACAAAAGGGGTGCAGAAGGAAATCAGAAAATCAGGAAATCAGGAAATCAGTTTAAGCAATATACAAAATTCAGAGATAATAATAATTGTATTGTGTTCCGTTTCGGTGCCTCAATGCATGGAGATCTTACTGCCTGAATGCCTCAGTGCCTCCTGCTGGGAAAATGTGTCCACACGCCTGGGGATCTAGTAATTGCATTAATCCTTACTCCACACACACAACAGACACACTCACTCACACACACACACACGCACACATAGTTACACACGCAAGGAAACAGTTTTTAATTGAATTTCCCATGGAACTGGTGCGTTCCGCTTATTTGCATGCAGAAAAGGGATGAAATGTCAGCTCACACAACAAGTATACACGCACACACACATACAGACATACACACACACAGACACACACACACACACACACACACACACACACACACACACACACACACACACACACACACACACACTACCTACACACACGCACCTACAGACACGCACATATACACACACACGCTACATAAATCAACCTCAACTACAGTTAAGCATTAATCAATGCGGAGAGACAAGTCGAGCGACACTTTTATACTCTCAGTCCATAAAAAATTCGAATAAGGGCATGAACATGTGCCAAAGTGTATAAAAGGCAACAA
This sequence comes from Drosophila glabriapex, assembly GCA_035042305.1. Taxonomy (NCBI): domain Eukaryota; kingdom Metazoa; phylum Arthropoda; class Insecta; order Diptera; family Drosophilidae; genus Drosophila; species Drosophila glabriapex. The sequence continues at coordinate 3,399,377 of JAWNLN010000012.1, forward strand.
AGAAGCAATGGAATATATTCGTCTTATCGATAACTGCTCGTCTGCTCTGTGCTTATTGATACAAATCGATTTTCGATAGCAATAATTGACACAGTTGAAGAATATATCTTTTCTTCCAACTGATATACATATTATACCCAGACATATTATTGATCAGTTACTTTGATATTGAAGAAACTACTATCAGCAATCCTGCTTTGTATTTAACATCTGGATTGAGGGTAACAGCGAGTCGACCTCTCCCGACTGCTGCATTCGAACTTGTTTATGTTTGATTTGCATCGGTTGAAAGGTGTTTGCATATTGAAAGTAGTACCTACATAGATATATATGCTTTATACTATCTATTGACATGACACACATGCGTACCTTGTATAATTAAAAGTTCGATGGGGATTAAGAAGTTCATTAAGTTGAAGCTTCCACTTGGGCAATAATGATTTATATCTTTAGTTTTAACAGAGACATAGTTTGTCAAGTATATTTGTAAATATGTGTGTATATTATGGATGTCATAAAGCGCGGCAAGTGTGTTGACAAAGCCATCAAACTCCAAGGACACAAGGGCAACAAGCAATAAGTATTAAAGATATATGGCTGTAAATAAACGTATAAATGTATGGGCTTTGGCAGCAGCCGGCTTCAAGTGCCAAAAATTGATTACGAGCCAAACGGAAGTAAAACCGAAAGCGGCCAAGGAGAGGTGGGTCGGATGGGTCGGGGGCTGCTTTCGCCGCGTATGAGCGATTTTTTGTGGGCTTCAGGACTTACCCGCTGGCAAAAGCAATTGATACAAAATCATGGTCACAATTTGCGCAAATTGCTTTATCGTCGAAGTGCCGGGCAAAAAAAAAAAAAAAACGCAGACAAAATGTTGTCATGCTTATGCAAGAGATATCACTTGTACTCTATCTCTCTCGCTCTCTCTCTCTCTCTCTCTCTTACTCTCTTACTCTCTCTTACCTGTCGTATAGGATTCAGTGAGTGAGTATTGCAAATTAATCGCTTTTCATCTTTCGAGGGGACAGCGAAAGCATAACGCCTAAAGTTACATCTCAAATGAGATGTTTTCTCGTTTTATGACTTGTCGATGCTTAATAGAAACGATATCGCCAAATTATTTTGGAAAATGTTCATGTGTCGCCGCAAAGATACGAGAAGTAAATTAGAAAGACTTTTTTTTAAATTGTTTCTATTATTAACGGTAGAAAAGTTAGAGCCAATTTTTGAAAAAAGCTTAAAAAAAAGAACTCATTAAGTTTGCTCTCTTAAAATACCGATGTTTAATAATATAAGTAACAAAAACAGGCTTAAAAAACAATCTGGAATTTGACACAATTTTTCCAAATTTTAGAAAAATCAATTCTGGAATTAAGAAAAGAAAACCCTATATTTTACAAAAGACACAACCTTTAGTTGAAGAACTGTACTTTTTGAATAATAAGCTGGTATTTTGATGCATATGTATATGAATATGGATATGTATTCTGTGTTGATGTTGCACGCTGAGCGTTTCGCCCTTTTTATCTGTTCGCGACTCTCGAATTTATATACAATTATGTTGATAAATTGAAAGAGTCGACAAGGTGGCTGCTTCTGAGTGGATTGCTGGCCGTGACTGGGTGGCTGGGCCTAGGCAGGGTCAAAACGCACCTCTCAGCGCTCTTGTGGGATGGCCATTTGCAAGTTTTTGGCTCTGGCTCTGGCTCTGACTCGAACTGTGGCCCTGAGCACATGCAAATGACGATCCTAATTTATGCTGCGGTTCAGCTACACATTTACATAGCACTTCCAAAGAGGCACGGAGACGGGGAGGGGGAACGGCAGGGGGAGTAAAACACTCAACCAAAAAATAGACACGCTTGTCTCTAAATTAAAATCGGGACAAGGTCAAAGCTGCTACACAAAAAAAAAAACGAAGCAATTCCTTCGTTGGAATTTCGAAATTCCCAAAAGTTCTATTACTTTGAAAATATTCATGAACTTGACTACTTTGACTAGGATACTCGGCTCTTGTTCTCAAAATGAATCTTAGAAGTCATATAATTCTGATTCTGAAAAAGAAATTGTTTTTCTCTGAGTGTATCGTATACGGTGTGAACTGTGTGGGAATTGCGGCCAGCTGCTTGACCTAGTGCGGCATTTGGAATCACTTAAGTCGCCGTCTACATGCACGAGTCAACATGTTGGGCAAGGGTGGTGGGAGGGGGGGGGGGTGCTGGCAGGATGGCTGGTTTAGTTGAATCTCTGGCTGCAATCATATTCATAACCAGGCTTAAGACAACCAACTGACAGCCATTCGAAGCCATGTAAGCCGCCAGCAACAAAACACAAAATACACAAAAACACAAAATATAAAGGCCAAAACAAAGACAAAACAAAAGGACAATAGCTAGACAGGGCTAAGGGTGGCAGGGAAACGGCGAAACAGGGTAACAGGCAGCAGTCGACAGCCGGCAGTCGGCAGTCGGCATTTGTGGCTACTTAGTGGCCAGCGTTTGACATAAACGCTGATAAGGGACTCCATTCTAACTTCCCCAAGCGCTTAGCTAGATAAACAGTCGGTTCAAGTTTATTTCAGCAAGTAATCGAAACGATATTTTAGCTGAACTTAGGCTGAGGCCCGACTTTAAGTGTGGCAATATATCAATGTTATAATTCAAAAAGTGCACAAAATGTAAAACAGGGTTTCATTTAAATCTTACATATAAATTACGCATACAAATTAAATGGCATTAAATAAGAAAGTGTGTAAATCTAGGGCCATTCAAATGGAAAATGGTTCAACACTTAATGCAGTGATTGGGGGAACCCCAAAAAAAGCCAATCAGATGAAAATTGTTGAACATTGGTGGCCTAATAATAAGGAAAATGAAAAGTTAAGAAGGCAGAGATAGAACTAGTGAGAGAGCAAGTAAAGAAACGATTGGCACATCTCGAGTAAGATAAAATAAGATTGGCGCAGCTAAGCACGCTCAGAGATTTCCCAGAGATATGTAAGTTTTAAGAATGAAATTAAGGGAAACAAGAGTTTCGCAGAGCAAAACTTGAGTTAAAAGTTAGAAAAGTTAAGACGGCCTAATAGAAAAGTGGAATCCATTTTGCAATTAATTAACTTAAGTGGGAAAACCACAGAGAATAAAGTTATACGGTCAACCAACGATGGAAGGTTGAATGAGGAAGCAGCCAACGAAGATTGGCCAAAGCCAAAGAGAGGGAATTACTTTTATTTGGCTGAAATGAGATGCAAAACGATTACAAGTGAAGCTAATTTACGAAAAGATTCAAATATATAAACATATATATGATAATCACAAATCATATAAATTGAAAAGCCAAATCGAATAAAGGACAAAACTTCGATTTGAATGCGATATTTACCGCAAGGAAATCACTTGATTTTTGATAAGAATTAACGCGCCAGTCGCAACAGGGGCACGCCAGACCATGGGGGGCAAGTGACTACAAGGATGTTGGGGAATGTGCTGAGGATTAAATTTTGATGAGACAATTTCATTTTGATGTTAAGCATAATTTGTAAAGTCTGAACGAGAGCCACAGGCCACATTGAATGGACTTATTAGTCAACTAAGTGTATCCTGTATTCTCAGCTCTGTGGGGGGGGGGATTGGCAATTGCCATGCGGCATGGAACAAGACAGGGGCAGGTCAGCTGAAGAGGGCGATTAGTGGTAGCAGTGTCTGGCACTGCGTGTGTGTGTGTGTGTGTGTGGGCAGAGAAGAGACTCATAATTAACCTCAGCAATCTCGGGCGAGAAGTGTCGCTTTGGGAATATTGCGCATACGCCGCGTGCTGCTGCCACTTAATTTTTTTGTGTCTTGTTGCTTGTGGCGAGGCAATCTTTGACCTGCTCCCATCGCAATACGCAATAATGATGATAAGTTTTCCCGGCGAGATGGAATATGCACTTGAATAAACGCACTGCTGTTTGTATTAAGCACAAATTGTACTGAAATCAAAACTTGACGCTGATTTAAGTACAACCATCTATAAGTTTGTCTCAGTGTATGCGGCTGGTCTGGTTGGTCTTTCGTTTTTGCTGTTTTGTTGCTTGGTATCTAGTGCTCAGTGTCTGGGGTCCTCACAAGGGAAACGCACAACTTTGACAAGTGGTTACCATTTTTTAATGTCACATTTTGTGGCCACGCAGCACTTGATTGGGAATGCCGGGGCGAGGGATTGGATGGAAGAGGGTGTACTGGGTACTGGGTACTGCTTTTCACTGACCAATGAAGCGTAAATTTTAAAAATTGTAATCAATAGTAGCAGAAATTGAGCTAGCTGCTTGTTTGCTGGCCTAACTGCTTATCTGCCACATGGAATGCTTCATTGACTTTTATGTTAAGGGACAAACAACAACAACAACAACAACAACAGTAACAGCAACAGAAACAGCAGCAGCAGCAACAAATACGAGAAGGTTTCTTGGGGTTTTGGGGGAGCAGTTTGTGAGTTTTAAATTTCAAATATCCTGGTCGACATATGGCGTTTGAATATTCCAATAATATTCATAAGTTTATGTTCAAATTTTCGGATGTTCGTTCGATAGTTGCATTTTTGGCTAAGCAAAAGGTAATTGGGTAAATGGAGACCAATCGATAATTATCGATTTTTATTATCCATTGCTGTCAATAGTTATAATTAAATGTAATTATTAGTTCGTTTTCGTGACTCGACATCGATTGTTGTCGATGGCACGAGGCTTGCTGTTGTTCACAAAATCGATAATACTCCACCTCTACACGACATCCAAAACAATAATATACTTCCAGCCGGATTGTACAACATGTCCAACATTTCCGACATTCACATTCTTAGCGTATCGCGATTCCATTATGAATCTGCATTGACTTAAGTTGAACAGCTGATAAATAATAAAACAATTAATTAAAATATAAGACAGACTGTAGCTACTTTTTGTGTAAACAATCCAATAAATAGGAAAATAATTTCAAAATTGGTACATATTTCTGTCTATTTGCAAAATGCTTTCAATTCTATTAAGTGTACTAATAAGAATTCCTAGAAATAATAATATTGACATACTCTTCAAAGCAGCGATAAAGACACAAAATATTCTAACATTCGCCGCATACGTAACGAATGTTGAAAATGTTCGCACTGTAAACATTCAAGAATGTAAGAGATACCGCCAATTAATCTAGTACATCGAGCACTGGAATAGGTGTTCCTGCCTCCCTTAATGAACCCATAAAAATAGTATACCAGTGTATAAATGCTGTATGCCAATATTATGTATATACTCTACTCATGTGTATATATACAAAAATATACAGATATATATCGCACAGCACAAACAGCTCATAAACTCTGAGAGCTCAGAGGGGGGAGGCAGATAGCAGTTTCGGGGCTAAAACTCATAAAGGTTGCTGCTCGCTGTTGTCCGCGCAAACTAAGCCGTTTAAGCGGTTGCGGCACAAAGTGTTAAGACTTTGTTTAACCTGTGACGCCCTCGCCCTCGCCCTAACGCGTCCACCCCCAGTCAATGGCAGCGAGCGTTGAAATGTTTGAATGTTTTATAATTACATTTTATGCGAGAGAACGCGGAATAGAGAGAGAGAGAGAGAGAGAAAGAGAAAGACTTGCCGTCTTTGCTCTGCTCTGCTCGCTTATTGCATATTGTGCTCGTCTTTGCTTACACGTTATTCGCGTACACTCAAAGAAACAAAAACACTGTTTCAATTCCTGATTGATTACAAAGTAACCATTTAATTTTGCAAATATTTTGTATGCAAATCTTTTTAATCTTCATTAATGAACTTCTCAATCTAACTGATTTAATGACATTTTCAAATATAAACTTAATATCTTAGTAATCAAGCTCGCGACTGTTTTAATATGTGGAAAATCATAATTAACATCACATATTGATGACAATTATTGTTTTATTTTATTATGTGGAATAATTTCAAATATCACATCATCATATCTTAAAACAGACGTTTATAATTGTTGGTCCATCTTTTTTTTGGCTGAGTGTAGGCAGCCTTTTAATGTTGTCGAAGAGACAACAGGTGCAAGGGCGGCACCCGACCAGGGACATGCGGTGGCTTATTTGGTTTTTGGAGTTTTATTGAATGTTTGCTTTTTTGGGACTGCGTTTACGTAATGGATTTTGTTTTGTAATTGCATGAGTTTTATGTGTTCGCCCAACTTCCGCCTTTTAATGGTCGTTTCCCATAAGCCTTTGTCTGCTTTTGTGCAGACTGTACTTACTAGCTGACAGCCCTTTAATGTCAATGCACATAAATCAAACCCCATCGAGCACCTTGATCAGAATCTTATCTGGTTACAGCTCGACCAGCTAACCAGCTAAGCAGCTCAGCTCAGCTGCTCAGATGCTCAGCAGCGTTTTTGTTTTAATAAATTTGTTTGCCATTTGGGGTCGGTGAACATGTTTCAGGTTCAGTCCCAAAAACCCTCAACTCACTTTTTCAGCGAGTGCGGTAACCGTAATAAATCCCGATGTCTGTTTAACGAATGTGAATTGTTAGACATAAAATGAAAGGCATGTTATGAATACGGCTTACAAGTTTTGCAGTTTACATCCCTATCCCATTTCCATTTCCCTTTCCCTTTCCATTTCAATTTCCCCTGCGCATTTCCATTTCAATTTCCAATGTCCAATATTGAATCCCTCTACTCTTTATCCGTATCATTGTTTCAGTCAACAGCTGTTTATTTGTGTGATTGAGCTGAATAGCTCGTTGTATTTGCCAACGGTAATCGGATTGATAAACATTGATGCATCTACTTCTATTGTACGCTCTGTGTTGGCCTGTCCTTTGGGTTCGTTACCAATAATAACAAGCTCATGCTGTACTTGTTGACTTAATCCCGTCTAATTAGCTCCTGAGTATATGATTGACTGCGACTCTGCGAATGTACGTTGATAGACAAGTTGTTAATGCGTAAGTAATTCGCTTATGATTGTTGATAAAGTGAGATGATTATTAATGGGTTGATTGATAACGATTAATCGACAAGTTGTTTATGCGTCAGTAATTTGCATATCAACTATTTTAATGTGATGATTGACAAGTGATTGATGAGATGTAGGCTGATTGATTGTGATTGATAGAAAAGTTATCAATGCATAAGTACTACTATTGTTGATGAAACGCTGGGATCCATGTTTTGGATGGTATGAGAGACAAATGATTGATAGACCCCCACTTTTGATTGATTGCGGTAGATATTTCTATTTAAACGACTGATTATCTTTTATAGAAGGTGACAAGAAAATATAAATCTGATAATTATCTGATTTGGTCCACAGTCCGATTGACGAGAAATGAAATAACAGTCAAACAATTGGCTGTTTGGTGATTGACTACTAATTTATGGAGGCATACACATTTAATTCATGTTGATTTACTGCAATTGGGTGCCTAATTAGTTCATAAAGCCGACTTAATGGTTCATCTCTGATATGCTTTAGTTGATGGCCGTTTGGCTGATGGTTGATGGTTGATGGATTAATGACATCAATCAAATCAACAATTAGTCGCTAAGTTTAGGAATTCAACATGCTGTTAACTTTACGAACTGCCCAAACTGTAAATGCTGTTGCCTGCTCATGCGGCATGCGGCATTTGTGGCAAATTCACAGCTTGAGGGCAACTTAATACCAGCTTTGCATTCCATTGCACACTTTACGTATAATTTGATGCCTAATTAAAGCAAACATGCGTGCAAAATGTCTCTTTTAATTATCAATTCGATGAAATGCTGTATTCTATTGTGTATTAATGACGACCATTGACTAATCTTTTGTAAATGCTTCTTATCGTCCGCAGGTGACAACAAAAACAACAGTAACAACAACAACAACAACAACATCTACTTGTAAATAAAGTGACATGAGGCCTAAACAACAACACCAACAACAACAGGCAGCAGCAGCACAAAAAACCCAAATCGCAAACGATTAAAAAACGAGCACAGCGAAGGATCCTCGAAAAAAAATAAAACAAAAAGACGAAAAAAAAAACACCTCGAACAAGAAGCACAACAAAGAACAAAAAGGCAACATACGAAAAATACGCGAACAAAGCAACCCAAAAACTGAACAGCGTCGGCCCAAGAAACAGGCCAAACAGATACCCCCCAGTAGGCAGCCGCCTCCCCCACCCACCCAACCTACTCGCTCCAAACCGCCCACCCGCAAAGCATAACTGCAGCTTCCAACTTCAGCGGGCGATAAAGAAACCCAACAAGCAGAGCAAACAAAAAGTGCCCATTGTTTTTGGCATTGTCATTCAACTGGCCTACACCCACCCCCCCAAACCCCTACCCCACACACACCCCCTACGTCCACATCCCAACGCATCACTCTGCTGAGAGAGTGTCAACAGTGTTGGGCTTATTGTTCGAGACGCCTTTGGGCACTCAATTAAGCCCCCAATTCAAGGCAAGCAAGTTGAAAGCTTTGACAAGCCTTGCCACGCCCCCACACCCTTAAGTGGGTGCTGAGGTGGCTGAGGTTGGTGAGGTACACACACACACACACACACACATACACGAGACGAGGAGAGGAGAGGAGAGGCAACGAGTGGGGTGGTGGAGAGTTGGCCCTAGTCAGCCCTGGCATTTGAGTTGATGTGACAATGAAACTGAGCGTCAGCGCGTATCGGGCGCATGCATCCGCACACAAGAAGATCCTCTCCAGCGGTTATCATTCGCAGCTCAACTACGGCAGCACTGGAGCCGCCGCAGCATCCTCATCATCATCGGCGGCAGCAGCGGCGGCAACTGCAACGGGCCTATATACGGTGAGTCCAAACGCCAGTACAATCCTAGACTCTAATCAACTCGAATCGAAAAAAAAAATGCCACACTGACTCCACTTGAATTCAAAGCCCAGACTGAATCAACTCGAAGCAAAAACTGGACTAGGTAAAGCTCAACAGAAGCACAGGCCCAGACTGAGACTAGATATCGCTAAACTCAGTCCCAGGCCCAGACCGAATGAACTCGAGTGATGAATTAGTGTACTTAATTGTTATTACTTACCTCAGCACAAAGTACAAGCTTTTAATGCGTATTTGATGCTTCATTTATAAAGAGCACCATTTTTTTCTTCGAGTGCAGACTTTATATCCGCTTTCGTCCTGCAACATAAACAGCATCATTAAAGCAGACCAATTCTTTGTGGCCCATAATTTCATTTAATGTAACTTTTTTGTTGTTGGCCCCCCTGGGGTTGGCTAACCTTAGGGGTCAATCGATTAGATTGGGTAGCTGATTGAGTGCCTAGTCGATGGAAGTGGACTAGGCAGATGAGTAACGATAATAACGATGAATTTCGAGTGGCTTTATTGACCAAAATTTATCTCTCTCTCTCTCTGACGAAAATATGATAAAAGCAAAACAAAAATTAGTTAGGCTCAGAGATTCTCTGACCTTAAAGAAATCTTTAACGAGTTTATGTATAGAAATGCATTGATTTTAAAAATCAGTTCGGTTGAAGCCAACAAAGGCTGAGGTATTATTAACAAATAAATCAAATGCATTTATATAATTTTAGCTTTTTGATGCAGTGGAGCTTGAAGCCACTTCCTTTTCAGTTATCCGACTTAAATAAATTAATTGGTTGTCCCAAGTTCACCTTACTTACCTTTTTTCAGTCAATCAAGCCGTAAATCTATCACTCAATAAATGTTGACTATGTGAATTGGTTACTAATGTTCTGTGGGATAAATTAAATCGAAATCGAAATTAATAAATCATTTAACTGGAATTCAACGGCATTTTCCATTAGAGTATTTGCTTTTCGTTTTGTTTGACTTTGGGGTTTTTTGTTTTTGAGTTCTTGAGAATAAATGATTATTAGACAATATTGTGTAAGGGGGAAATCGATGTACTTTATATGTACTTCAATATCATAAAAAATGTGCACAAATCGCTGGCATGCAGTCATGCAGAAGTTGTGTGTGTGTGTGGAAGTGCTTATGCTACAGGATATGGGTAAGGATATGGGTCGTAATCGTGAAAGTACTACTTGTATAAATGAATGGACACTTTCCGGGCATATCCAATTTGAAATCAATTTCAAGGAAGAGAAAGAGAGCTGGAGACACGAAGAGAGGGTGAGAGACTGAGAGTAAGAGAGAGAGAGAGAGAGAGTGAGTGAGAGAGAGAGAGAGGGAGGGAGTTAGCTGGAGAGCACGATAAATGCTTTCACTTTTAAGCACATAAAGTTGGGATCGTCAACATATTTATGGAATGGTCGCCGTTAGGTATATTCTACAGCTGGCACCAAAAGTCCGTCTAAAAGCCACAACGGATTCCAATCAAGTTCTGCGGCACACTTAATTGCCCAAATATACCCCAGAATTGCTCAACCTCAACCCCCCTTTTGCCCGTCCGCAACACACACAATCAAATTTCCAATCCCATTGGCTCAATGGAGTAAATGAAATGTTATGTTTAAATGTATATGTTATGCGGTTAGATGCCCCATTAGGGAACACATAATTCACACACACACACACACAGAAAGAAATCTTGTGTGCATTTCATCAGTTTTTGGCAATTAGGCACACAATGTTTCCCCATTCCCCTCGCCCATCTAAAAGCGCACAGATTGCTTCTACGGCTTGGTAAATGGGTTTATTATTGTGTCAGACTTGTGAACTTAAATATCACTTAAATATTTGCTGAAAATTTCGTATTGATTCTTATACTTGATACAAAACGTATCAAAGTATATTGTCCGTCATGTGTGTCTGTCAGGCTGTCCTTAAACCTATAGAGCCTTGAAACATGGAACATATGCAGGTCTGTGACCATGTCAGACAAAGTGATAAGATTGGAGGCTAAAAAAATCTCGATAAAGCACAATTTTAAGGCTAAACTCACAAAATTTGTTTGGAAGGTTGTAGACGATGTCCTTCAAAGATCGGCATTGGCCGAGCTTAGCTGTAATCCGAGATTTTGGAATAAATTTGAATTTTCGCTTCATTTATATTACATATTTGAGAATGAATGCGAAATTCGGTTCATTCTAACATTTGGAATTTTCAAAATTTATGCCTGATTGTGGACTTGCTTAATTAGTGGGATCAGAAATGTCTCCATTCACACACACACACACACACACACACACACACATATATAAATATATTTAAACACACGTTGCAGGTGACAACTGAACTTGTTGTGCATTTAGTGTTTAGTCAACTTGCATTAGGGGACACTTTAAATGCGCTTTCAATAGTATTATAGAATAATAATTTAATAATAGTTTTTTATCTCACACCCGCTCCTCACCCGCCTTCTTGGCCACTATAACGATCATGACCAAGTCAACGCCAAAGCCCCCACTCCGACACTGGGCGCAGAATAATTAAAATTAAATTTTGATTACTCCTGGCACGCAGCCGAAAAGTATTAAAACTTTTACTTCAACAGACTGTGTATGTGTGTGTTTGTGTGTGTGTTTGAGGGTGGGGGGAGAGAAGCGTCGCTGGGTTAAGCGAGAAGCAAACTTATTATGTGACGGCGTCACGTTGCAAGGAATTTAACTTCTGCCCTCGGTGTTGGCCATGGAAACGAACCCACTGAAATATCATAGGCAAGCTTTTAAGCTTTAAGTTTTTGACAGCGTAAAGTAATTAACAACTTATGCGATATATATAACTATTTTATTGGAATTCCATTTGCACTCCTCTGTCAAGTCTGAAACTGAAATCGCAATTGGAATCGATTAAAATACACAACTAAATTCAGCATTCAAGTGCCGGAACTGGTATTAAGTAGATCATTATAGTCGTACCCGTTACTTGGGTATTCAAGCCGATTTACGAGAAATAATACATTGCCAATTTAAAGTCTCTAGCTCTTAGACAGACAAGGCTAGTGATGCTGTTCACGAATATATATATATATACATATATATATACGTATACATCTTCGATTTTCTTTCTGTGTCGATGTGTTATGAGTTATCCACTTGCTGGGGATCAATGGGTATGCTGTGTATATCTATTTATCTATTTTTATCCTTATTTATTTTTATCGTATATGTGAGCGGTCTCTGGGTAGGTTTCAGTCACCAAATATTTAACATGTGTTCATTTTATTGCCCAGTAGCGAACTTGTTGAAATCATGTTCATAATTGAACACAATATGAGCTATGAATACTAACAGTCTTAGTTTTGTTCTGTTCTTTTTTTGGGGTGGGTTGGGGTTGCCGTCGCAGATGGAAACGCATGAGCATGGTGGCAAGTACGCAAAGGATATGTCCAGGCTTGACTGCAACAGCGACACGGACGTCATCAGTCCAACGGGCACCAGCAGTTCTGGCGGCGGTGGAGGTGGGGGTGGAGGTGGAGGCGGAGGCGGAAGCGGCGGGTGTGCACAAGCGGAATGCGGCGGCAGCAGCAGCAGCAGCCATCATCATAAGCGTCATCACAAAAGCGGCAGCGCCTCAGCAGCGGCGGCAGCAGCAGCAGCAGCAGCAGCGGCCAACAACGATGATGACAACAACAGTGCGGCACATTCGTCCGACAGCAAGAGTCCCAGTCAGCGGTAAGTGCAACACACACACTAAAGCAAACACTCACAAAACCTCACACGCACACAGACGTACTCACATACATTCACACTCACTCGCACACACACACACACACCGACACACACCCATTGAAAAGTACATGCAGTTATGTGTACGAATTCGTAACTTTTGTCAAGTGACAAGTTAAAAGCTTGACAAATAAAAACAATTTTAACAACAATAAAAACTGCAACAACGGGAACGAAAACAACAACAAGTATAAACAATAATAAAATGAATTCACCAAAACAATCTATAAAACTTTGGCCATGCCAAACTTAAAATACCCTTGCAGACCAACACACATTTTACGCATATACTTTCAAAAATGCGATACGCAAAATTCTTAAGATATATAAATAATAAAATGGGGGAAAAAAGAAACAATCTTTCTCCATCTACTTCAAAATACTGCAGTTTTTTTTTAAGCCAGATAATGCTTTAATCAAGATTAATTCAGACGACGTAGGAGATTTAAAGCATTGTCTGAGGCTAATTTAAAGAGTTTCCCAACTAAACTGGAACTTTGTATTATATCCGAAATCAAATGGGCCAACTTGAAAAACTTTAGCATGCTATTTATTCGCTTTCATATAGCAATATACAATCAGACCAATATCTATTCGTATTCCCTTGACTTATAAGTCTTTCATTCACATTGATGCTTAAATTTTTCTTAGTCATGGTTTCATTTATAAATAATATATATTAATATAGTTAACAGTGCCCTTTTGTTATAATTATTATTTGTATCCTCGCGAAAGTGGAATTTTCTAGTTATTAGTTTTGGGATATTAAATATGCAAATTAATTTTAATTATAGAAACCATTTTCTTGTTTTTGATTGAGCTTTGAGGCAAGTCTGATTTGTATGATTGAGTTTTATGGGTGTCCCTCAATTCATGCATTTTGCATTTAATTATCCCCAGAAATTGTTCATATTCCATGAATTTAAATATAATATTAAAATTCTTAAATATAATTTAATTAAATATGTTAATTTTGTCATTTTGTTTTGTGTCGACTAACAGATATGACTCAACGAATATTTATTGGTCTTTGTTTATGTCCTTACGATATATGATATATACTGCAATTGCACTAATTGTCCAAAAACTGCAAGGCTATAACTATTATATACACAATACAATACGATTATAACAAGAAAGAACGAGAAGAAAACTTTGGCATGCCTAATATTAAATACCCTTGCAGACGGTAGCCTGTCAATCAATTCAAGCAAAGAAGTTTTTCATAGGAGACCTTATCTTTTGACAGATTGTTCATATGGCAGCTATATATATGATTTATATACATTATATTCGTTATGTTTGCTGAGTGACGAATGACTGACGGGACATGGAGGTCTACATGAGTGCGTCACAAACTGCATGTTAAACTTACAATACCCTCTGCAAGGGTATAGAGGGTATAAGAAATACTCTTGTCTTCCGAACCATAATTGAAGTGCGCTCTCAATTCTCAATTCGTACAGTTCACACGAATAGCCATAAATACATGTACAGCCTGGCCCCCAGGCAATGTTTACAATCATTCACACCCCATTCACACACACTCACCCATACATACACACAGTCACACATACAAACACACGCCCTTGCGTAGAGCAGTAAGCGAATAATTGATGGCAAACAGTAAAAAAAAACGTATAAAAGCAAAAATAAGCGCTAACAAAAAATCGTAGCATACTTTTTTGGGCTTCGCAGCTGCTTTTGACTTATTATTTGAGTTTGTGTTGGTGCCCGCCGCGCCCACAGTTGATGCCGCGTATTGACATATTGACATATTGCCGCCTAGTATGTATATATGTGTATATGTACTTGTACCCGTATTTGTATTCGTACTCGTACTACTATATTTGTATTCACACACACACACACACACACACACACTGATTTCTCTTTTTGATTTCAATGTATTTTTATCCTTTTGCCACGCATTCAACTCGAATTTACCCATCCACAAATCGAAAAAAAAATGTGAAATCAATATGGGAAATGCCGGGGATGGAGGAGGGGTTGGGGTTACTGGAAAAAAAGAACGGATTATGTGAACTGTTCGCTTCACAGTTAGTCTAGTTAAGTCAACAGCAATTAGCCGCCATTTAGTTATCATTGTTCATTGTTCATTCTTATTTGGCAGCCCAAATAATGCCATTTTTTGCTTAATGTGAAAATAAACATTGACCGTTCACCCTCTCCTCCCCGCACCCCACCTCAACATGCTGCAGTTATTGAGAATTCGCTGTGTTTGATTTGGCCACATTGAGTGTCTGGGCAATCAAAATCCACTCTCAAATAGATCACTGCAACTTTGACTAAGTTGGAAATGAAGGAAATCAAATTTAAAAATAATAATATTAATAATAATAATAATGGCAATAAGAATAATGAATCGTAAAGTTCAGAGACTAAGGACTAAAAACCACAAAGTATATTCTCCTAAGTGGTCCTCGTGGGTTTGAAGGGGTTTGGGGTGCGTAATACACGCTGCTCACACGTAACTCACACACACACACACACACACACACACACACACACACACACACACACTCGCAGTGTGTGATAGCTCTGACATTACATATTCCCCACATGCCCATCTTTAACATACTGTTTGAGTAAACTTAAGGTATATTTGGACTGAGTCTCAGTCTCTCCGTATTTTCATGGTTGACATGAAGGAAATTATGTAATAAAGATAATTAGCTGGAACAGTTTTCTGTTCTATCTGTGTATGTGTGTGTGTGTGTGTGACCATGTGTGTGTTTATGTTGAGGATAAGTTTTTGGGTTCAGTTTGTTCAGTGATTTCATGAATTAACCTCGGGACCTTGGAGACCAATTTGCCAGTTACGATTAGTCTGGTTGACAACTCTCGCATTCTCGAGAAGATTCTCCCGCTCTTTCGCACTCAGTTAACTCCGCTTTCTCTCTCTCTCTCTCTCTCTCTGTCACTCTTGGTGGCAATTGTGGGCAGCCTTACGTGATATCCTGCTGCAAATCCGTGCCAATGCCAAACCAAATGGGCTTTAGTTAAGTGAATTATGTCATGGCTGTTGGCCAAAACTTGTAAGCCAATTGTGTGTAAGTGTGTGTATGTGTGTGTGCGTGTGTGATTGTATGAATGTGCAGCAGTTTTGGGGTAATGCCTGATTGGGCCACGGACTAACGGCGATTGGAATCGCCGTTGGGTTTAGCTTTACTCATCAGTTGTATGTTCACAAATAAATTCGCACACCTGCTGAACAAATTGAAATTCGAACAGTTAAGTGACAAGGCTTGATTCGGAACCCCGAAGCTCAAATGCTCTTGCAGTTGAAAATATTCATTGCATATGCAATTGTCAATATGTTCATACAAGACCAATTAAGCGATAAATATCCATCATGGAATTAAATTTGGAAAGCATTGGTTTTTAGAAAGATATTCCTTGGGCTTTACAAATACATATACTTATTTGAAATTTGAAAAAATTCGTATCGAAAATAATGATTTAAAATTGAATTGAGATATGATGGGAACATGGAATATATAGTACAAGTATTATGTAACTGAAACTGAATGAATATGAGGGCAACGGAACCAGCTGAAAACACTCACTTGTAAGACTAATAATAATAATAATAAAGATACTTTTTATGCGAGTTGGGGACCCATTGAAATTAGGGGCATACACCAACATATGCCACACACACAGTCGGTTGGGAGTATACATTATACATTTATGGCAGCTATATATTGTGTATATATTTTACCCCAATTGGAAGATCGTTCAACTCATCGCTGACCAGTGCGCAGAGCAATTGCCACTGCACAGATACTAATTTAAGATACACAGAGAGGGATAGACTTTTATTGACACCGGCACAGCATCAGTTGCATCAGCCGCATCCCAATCGGGGACATGACCATGGTCAGCATCCTCGCCAGCGCCGGTGCCAGGTGCGTTTGCATCACAATAGTCCTGCCTCCGATGGTAGCTGTTATTCGTTGGCGACAGGAGGCGGAGGCGGAGGAGGAGGAGGAGGACCTTTAAGTTCCGGTAGCTTTACGCAGGTTAAGACCCTCTCATCGTTCATCAGCGAACATCCCGAGGAGCTAGTGAGCAACAGCAACAGCAATGGCAACTTCAATAACAACAACATCATCGAAAATGGCTGCAACAGCAACAACAACAACAACAACCCAAATCAGACAACAAAATGGAAAAGCCTGCGTGCTGTGATGGCATATTACTGTTCATTGCGCCGCATTAAGAGGAACGGTGCTTTTACAGAACCCAACTAACTAAACTAAACTAAACTAAAAACTTAAACCACAACTAATCTAATCTAATCTAATCTAATCTAATATAATATAATCAAGCAACTATATAATCGTACTACTATCTTGCATTCTCTGTGTGTGTGTGTGTAATCAAAAACCCCCTTCTCTCTCTCTCTCTCTCTCTCTGTCTCTCTTTCCATCTCTTAAAACATCCTAAATACCGTACCGTACCGTTTATCCAATCCAAACAACCAATTAACTTTCTCTCACACTCTATATAATAATAATAATAAGCAACAAAAAAAGAAGAAAAACACAGTTAATTTTAGTTTTTGCGTGTCTCTCTCTCTCACACACTCTGACTGTCTCTCCTACTCTAAGCATATAAGCATATATGTATTGTATATGTGTGTGTGTGTTGCAAGTACAACTTACTTTTGTGTATGCCACACATAAATAATACTCGATTTTGACCGTTGTATCAACCGTTGTATGTCAGACCATTCTCCACGTTCTCTCTCACTCTCTCTCTCTCACTCTCTCTGTCTCTCTCTTTCTCTGTCCTCTATCTCATTTATACAACATTGAGTCGCTTGCTCGCAAGCACTCTTTGGTCCATCTCTCAGAGGTTTTCGCTTGTCTTATGTAAAGAATATCTCACAATCATTTTTATAATCCTTCTGTATTTTGTTATCCATCCCTCTGTCTTTCTCTCTCTCTCTCTCTCTTCCTATCTCTCTCGCTTTGCCTCTTTATAATTTTCATTATTCATCACACAGGGTGATTCCACTGGATATTTAATCTTCTTCTGGCAGGGTGTTCGCTGTTGAAGTGTTTCTAAGCCAGATGTTGTTTTCTTCCTTGGCTCAAACTTTATTATAATAATGCTACACTTTATCCCATCCACTTGGGTTTTGTGCTAGTTTTTTGGCAAAAAGTTTATCAAGCTAAGGCCAAAGTGCATCTATACACACACATACATCCACACCCACATATACACACAAACACACACACAAATATGTGTAAAAAAAATGAAAAAATCTCGGCAAACAGCAAAAGTTGAAGTGGCTTTTGAGTGGTGCAGTGTGTAGAGAGAGAATCGATATGTTTAAGCTGCCTGCCTGCCTGCTTGCATTGTAGGCGAACTTTTGACACACATATGTACATATATACACACACACACACATACACACACACACACTTACAGATATAACTGCGCCTATGCATATATGCGACAATACTTTGGCATCGTTCATGCCAAATAAGAAATTGCCTTCTGAATGACAACTTACAAGGAATTTGAATTTAGCAAATTGCAAATTTATGTTGAAGCTGGCAACTAGCTTCCATACACACAAACACACACACAAGCACACACATTGTTGAACTGTGCAACTGTCGACACGACCTAGAAATGAATGCAGCATATCCTTTTTTAACCGCCCCACTACACTACAAAAAAAAAAAATAAAATAAACTAAATATACCCCAGATTTCAAATCAAACTAAAATGAAAATCGCCCGAAAATACCAAAATAACTCATAGTTTTTTAATATATCTAGGGAAAAATAAGCAGAAACGCTTCTCTTTGACAGTACTAAAAGTATCGTATCTATCTCAAAAATACTTTTTATTTTATGGCAATATATTTCTGGAAAATTGAAATTTTGTTTGAAAAATGCATAATAATAACCCAAATACTCGAAAGTATACAGAAAGATATAAATCATTGCCTTTTGCGAAATACACTCTCTAAATTGAAGGGCTTGTATTTTATTGCCAAGTGTATGAACTATGAACCGTGCGGCAGCTGTCAAAAGTGCTGCGCGAGAACATGCAAATGCATGACATTTTCTCTCTCTCTCTCTCTCTCGCGCTTTCTCCTTCTCTCGCTCTTTCTCTCTCTGTCTCCCTGTCGGTAAGACTATGCAGTTCCAAGTGTCTGTAAGGCAGTCGCATTCGAAATTGCGAATTGAGTTCTCGATCTGATTGTCGCAATGCGATTGTCTTTTAATTCAGTGACACTTTCGAGCACTTGGCAGCAAACACTGCACATGCATATGTATATTACATGTATTCGATGGTTAGCCTTTTCACATTTGTTGCATATGCGTCATTTGTCATTTGTGTGTCAAGAGCAACAGAGATCGATAAAGATGTTTGATCACTGCACTGGCGCCATCTATGGGCGAGTGTGCTTAACGTATGCATTCTACTTTTACCCTGAATGCTTTTATTTCTATTGAGCTTGATTGGCATTTCAAATCAGCGTCCAGCGAATGCGGCCACTTCAATTTAAATTCTCGTTCAAATAAATACACCAAAAGAATAAAAAAGAATAAAAGAGCAATAAATCTCCTCTAATCAAAGCCAAGCAATAATAATCTATTTTTGACTATTCAACTGCATCAACTTGCACCGAAATATCGCTAAAGATTTGAGACACTATTGCAAATTGGACTACTAGTGAAGCATTGTCATACAATCATATGGCATTTGTTGCATATGCGTCAAGAGAGACAGAGATACAGATTGATAAAGATGTTTGATTAATGAACTGGCGCCCTCTATGGGCGACTGTGTTGAACTTGTTCCATTTACTGTTACCTTGTATGCACTTTATTACTCAGCTTGATTGGCATTTCAAATCAGCGTCCAGCAGATGGCGCCACTTCAATTTACATTTTTATCGAGTTAGATGCAACAAAGCAATTTTGATTTGCTATGCAGTGTTTGTACACTTGAACATGGCGTTTGACAGGAATAAAACCAAACTGTGCAACGGAACAGTTAACGGAAAGCCCATGGAGCTCATTTGTTTGCTGGCAATCGCTGGCAATTAACGCAACTGCGGCGAAAGCAGCTGGCCACAATGACAACCATAATGGCTGTCCAGAGAAACAAGGCGAAAAGTCAAACACAACGCAACACAAGCACCATTATCGTTGGTCAGCAAAGTGAGTGGTTTGTGGGGGGTGTGCTTGGGGAATTTGTTTTTGTTTTTGGCCATGTCACTGCGTGACAGTTGCAAAGTGGCTGCCAATGGGGTACATGTGGTGCAATTCGCTGTGGTGCCAAGGCGTTAATTGAAATCTGAGAGTCGAGAGTCAACTCGAGAGGCAACAGGCAAACTAAATCCAAAATTCGGCATCATGCCATCAGCCATTGCGCAATTTCCAGCTGTGTATACATGCGTGTGTGTGTGTGCGTGTGCGCGTGTGTGCGTGCATGCGTCTCGATGATTTGTGTTGCAATAAAAAAATGGCATTTAATACATACATGCCACAAAAGCTTAAAACTGTAGCTTACAGCTCCGACAAAAATCTAATCAGTTGCTTTTCAATTTATTATAAATCGAAATGTGTGTGCGTGTGTGCGTGTAAGTGTGTGCGTGTGTGCGTGTGCATGTGTGTAATCTTATCGTACAGCAAGCCTTTTTACGCTTGATGGTTCGCAGCCCGCATGTGGCCCAAGAATCAGACCAAAAATACCAGGCCAAAAGCCAAGTCAACGAGCTGACCGTTAAATGAATTGCCAGCCACTCGCCTAAGCCATCGCCCACCCCACTCGGCCCCCACCACCCCCTCTCTCTTTCTCTCTTTGTATCGCCATCTCTCTCGCAAACACTCTTTGTGTGTATGCGTGTAAAAATGCTCCCTGGAGCCATATTGAAAGAAAATGGACGCAAAGGCCACAAAAGCAAATGGAAACAGTTTCATTCACTGGCAAAAGCAAAAAAATCCTTTAGAAACCTAAAAAAAATCTTGTGCTAACAAACTTTTGAAAACATTTCAAAATTAAAATAAAATTATTTTGCAGAAATATGTTGCTAACAAAATTGAAAGCGTTTCTGAAAAGAAGTAGCTTAAGTGGTTTAAGAGAAAGCGTTTCAACTTTGAGGAAACATTTTATTTCATACAAAAATTGTTCTTTGGTCTTTTGGGCTGATTTTCTTAGTTCTAGGTTTGTTTTTTTCTAGTTATACCATACTATATATTACTATATTTATTATTATTTTCTTGAAATTTTCCTCAGAAGAATAAACGCAAAAAAATACGATATTTGAACAGGTTTGAAAATTAGTTTATCTTTCAGATTGGATTCAGATTGTATAAATATAAGATATGCATCAATTTTAATTAAATAATATTTCAAAGTCAAAGTCTCGCAACTACTTCTAACAACTCAGTGTTGGTAAAGACTGCAAGTATTTGGTTAAACTCCAGTGTTGAGTAAGACTCTGATATTTGTTTGAGCTCGTTTTACCTGACTCTCTCACGTGTCGCTCTCTCTCTCTCTCTCTCTCTCTCTCTCTCTCTCTCTCTGACTCTGTCTGTCTCTGTCTCATGATGTCTGTGTCTATTTTTCTTTTTATCATCCCAACATACATATACTACATAATAATATTACTACGTCTAAAATAACAACAATAATCAATTACAACAAACAACAATGACAAATTACATTAAAAAAAAAATCAAATACAAAAAAAAACAAACGAAAAAAAATTGAAATGAAACCAAACAAAAATTTCATAACTCGTTTAGGAAATCGCGTATCGGAGATGGAGCTTCAGATCCAGATTCCGATTGGTAAGTCTCTTGCGTTTTGTTAACACTTTTGGTTGACTCTCACGCTCTGCACAACAAACACACACAGACATCTACACAAACACCAACATATATTTACAAATTCACACAGACAGACACGCATTTAGATACGCTTTTTGATTATGTTGCAAACTAAAAAACTTCAGTAGGAAAATATTGATAATGCGAATGATGCTGATTATGATAATGATAATAATGTTGATAATTGATCACGATTAATGATGATTGAACTGCATCTAATTGGCATGTGAAGCGCTTTCTTTTTCAATTGCTGAATCGAGCAACCGCAAAAACGAGTTGCAACAAAAAAAAAACACGTTGAACATATATTTTTTAAGTGGGTTAACAAGCGAGAGCCCAAACCAAAAATCTCAATCCAACCACAACCTACCCACAACCACACCACAACCACGCCACGCCGACACCCACACCCACACCACACCACACCACACTCTACTCTACTACTTTTGGTGTTATCCAATAGTTCACCCAAAAAAAAAAGAGAAAAAAGATACGAGTAGTTGACATTTGCCAAATGTTTCTTAATGCAAGCACCGAAAGCTGGCCATTTGGCAGACAATACCACACAGATAAACATCCACACCCATATCCACACCCACACCCACACTCACACCCACACACACACACACACGTATACCACACGTGTATAAAGGACATGCCACGCCTAGTTCTCGTTTTCTTTTCCTTTGTTTTGTTTTGTTTGGTTTGGTTTCTCTTCTTACTTTTAGCCTAGCCGCATTGCAAGCTGCGTTCTGCTTTTGTACCACACGACGTATGCGTAATAGATATAATATTAGGTAGCATCAATCAAAAATAAAAAAAAACAAAACCAATATCTTTACACACATATATTTAATATAAATACTAAGCAACGCTGTAAATAGCACAGAAAGAAACCAAAAAAAATTGCAAAAACATATTTGGCTAACTAAAAAACCGTTTATAATGTAGTTTGGCATTTAAATTGTATATATATTAAAAACAAAATATATAAAATGCTATAAAAACAAATGGCTTTGTAATAATATACCACAAAATAAAAATTCATGCGTTTTGTACTTAAAAACATGTATTAAATAAAATACCATACACATATCGAAATATACTTGTATATAATATACCCATTTACACATAATCATTCGTCTCACATATCAAGGCAGTTTCAACTTAGACTTTTGTTGCTGACTGGCGATTTGAGCAACAACAACAACAATAAGAACAACAAACAACAAATTCTTCAAATGCTTCTCCTCCAGTTCCAAGTCCCAGTTCCAAATCTCAAATTCCCGTAGCTGCCAAAATTCCATTTGCACTTTTAGTAGCATTGCTGTATACATAAGCACTTAGATACCCTGTGCCATATTTTATTTTACCATCATTATTATATTTTCTTTATTTATATAAGAAACAACACAAAAATACGTGTTTTCCTCGCCGGGTTGTTTTTTTTTTGTAATATATTTTTTAATTACTTTTTAAATTATACCGAGGGTGTCAAATCGAAACTGCAATCGGAATCGGCACCGATTGAAATTCAGAATCAAAATCGGAATCAGAACCTAAATTCGACTCGGCTCTAAAACCTTATGGAACCGCTGACTTACCCATTTTTAATGGGTTCAGGGTTTGGTAATAAATAACGGCAGACCTCAATTCACCTGCTGACGACTTCATTATAAAATTCTGAAAAACCGATGTTAATTGTTGCATTGCTCAAATGCTATCGGAGTATTCCACGTTCTCACCTATTTCCTTGCCGGAATTTGTATCTGTTTACTCACAAGAATCGGAATAGAAACCAAAATTCGTTTCGGTTTGACACTGATGTGTTCATATGTTTCTTGGCAACTTTAATTGTGTAGATGATGTATAAAGTTAATAGCTACTGATATATATTATGATCAAATATAATTATTACAAAACAGAAATGCAACATATTTGTTGGCAAAAATGACATTTAAGCCTATGCATAATATGCTTTAGATTTTGAATTAATTTGGTATTAAGTATAGGGTATCTGCTGGTCGCTCACACTCGACTAATTGCACTCGTTGCTTTCTTCTCCGCTTTTCACAATGCTTGCTATTTTCACTTGTAATATTTGTTTTGTTTGCTCAAGTTCTGTTTGTCAGCTCTGGCCAAACAATATTCTCCGTCTGCATTCCCAGACGTTTGCCTTCACCTCCTCAGCAAGCCCCAAATGTTCAACGAAAATTGATTTTGTTGCCAAACAAACAAAGAAAAAGAGGAAGCAAAATGACATCAAAATTAAAAAAAAAAGTCAAGAAAAAACTAGAAAACAGGCAAAACTTAATTTAATTTAGTCGCTTTCTATAATTTTCGACTTCACCAAGCTTGCATGCACATGTATATGTATATATAGATATATAGTTTCTGGCTATGTGTGTGTATCTATTTTAACTGTTCTTAAATCCTAACTATACCATACATATATAAATATATACTTTTTGCATGCCTGTTTGCCGTTAGAGCTCTTAAAAACGTAGATGGGAGACGCCTAAAGGAAGCCGGAGACGAAGACGGAGACGCAGCTGTCCTGCCACACCCACCCATTCCACTCTGCCGCACTGCCACTCCCCCAGTTTCCCACTGCTCCTTGCCCAAGAAGTTGGCTGTCACAGTTGTCTCCGTCAAGACGTCTCCTACAAAGTCCACCAGAGCACCATCTGACAACATATCTACTACTACTACTACTACCACTACTACTACTACTACTGCTACATCTGTTTTAGTGCGTGCTTTTCTATATGTGTGTGTGTGTCCGTTAACCGTTAAGCGTTAGACGTATAGCGTTGCCATATCGTTGCGTGGCATTTTGTGTGCGTTTTTGTAAGGTTACGACTTTTGGGTTTACCGTTTAATAAATGTTTATTGCTCCCAAACCAACCACCAAACCAACCCGCATTGCGTAAGTGTTTATTTCGTTGTTATCCTTATTGCATATATCGAGAGCACCCTAGATAGTTACTAGTACACACAGAGTTCAACCTAACCTCAAACTTAAATGCACGCTTCTGCATTATTTACTCGCTCTCTGTTGCGTTATACTCTCTATATATCTTTCCAATTCTATCTCTATCTCTATATATATATATATATATATATATTTATATATATATACATATATTACTTGTACATCTATCCTTCCCCAACACAGTAGTTGCTTGAAATTTTCAGTTGGAAAACCCGCTCGTAGCTCCCTAATTGTAGTTTGTAGATAATGGAGAGTTGCTCGATTTGTGTATGTAAAGACTTGTGATCGTTGAACGTGTGTTTTTTTGTGGCATATCCTCGAAACAGGACACGCTCGAATCAACGCTGGATGAAACTCCGCACCACAGTTCAAATCTCATCGGCCATACAGAAGAAACCACCGCTCAAGCGCGAAGACTCTTTCCTAAAGCGTTTCTCAACTAGACAGATACCCGAAACACAGGTGAGCTAAACTTAAGAAACCATCCAACCTAACGCAGATCAGGCACAGTTAGCATAACAAATATTACTACATCTACCAACTAAATTATGGGGCGTCAAACACATAAGTTATTTAGTAGCCTGATTCCACGAATAGCATTTC
Source organism: Drosophila glabriapex (assembly GCA_035042305.1). Taxonomy (NCBI): domain Eukaryota; kingdom Metazoa; phylum Arthropoda; class Insecta; order Diptera; family Drosophilidae; genus Drosophila; species Drosophila glabriapex. The sequence continues at coordinate 3,424,494 of JAWNLN010000012.1, forward strand.
CTACATTCGTGATTGTCTGCAGTATGTTAAATATGTTGACTGTACATTTTCCCATAAGGTACAGCATTCTGTACATTCAACATTCGTTAAGAATGTTGCGTATGTTGTTTGCAACAATTTATCGAATTTCGCATCGATGTTATGAAAAGCATACCAGTATTTCTCATATTTCAAAGCCAAGTACTTATTTTATTATTCATTTCGCAATGACAAATTGCGTAAGTTTACGTAAATGTAAAGACTTGTAATGCAATCGCGAAATGTTAAGAATGTGGATGTAAGAAATGTTGGGCATATTGGAATCAGGCTAGAAGCCATGTTCGGAATATTGAATTACATAACTAACGTCTTGTTTTTTTTTTGGTATTGTTGGTACTGTAGGAAACTGTTGAAGACACGGGTTCAGAAAGTGCCTCTGGTGACGTCGATAAAACAGTGAAACGTAGACGACGCTATCTGCAGAAACGACGATCCGTTGTTAATCCAGATGAAAATTTTTACTTCTATTGGTTAATGATGTTAACTATATGTGTTCTTTATAATCTATGGACCCTAATTGTGAGGCAGAGCTTTCCTGAACTGCAGGTAAGCCGCAAAGCCAAAACAAAAATAAAAATAATATATTTATACGCTTTTCTCTTTTGTTTTCCCAAACCCAAACCCAAATCCAAACCCAACCCATCACCCCATTTCCCCCTCCCAGGTTGGGAAAGAGAACACCTTTTGTAAGTTGAGTTGACTTGCCGGCCTAATAATAAAGTCCAAACGGCCATAAAATGTTCGCAAACAATGAAGTTTATTATATATTTGAGTGAAAGTGGAAAGAAAGCAACGCCGAAGAATCCTTTGGATTTGCTCTTGACCTTTCCAAATGGAATTTGAAACCCACACTAGCCTGTAGTGTATACAAAAAAAAAAGAAAAAAAAGAAAGTCAATAAGAGTCTGATTAGTTCTTCAATTTACTAGTAACTCAACTCACTTAATGGAGCATGGGTATTCCAAATAAATGAGAGCATGGCTCTTACCAAATTAAGTTATTATTAGAAGTTAAACTTGAATTTAAATTGCGTACCATTCTGCTCAGCATAACTTCAAATGTTAGTAAAGAAATAATGTTATAAAAACCTTTAGAATGTTAGTGTGGACTAATTTGCGAATATGTTTTATGACAGCGAAATAATTATTTCTTTATTTCTATAATGTGGACTACAAACAGTCCACAGTTTTGAATAAATACCAAAAATAAAGTGCAATGATGAATGAAAGGATTGAGGAAACCCAGAAGAAAAAGCAAATTAGACCAAAAACTGCCAAGCGTTAGTAGCTTAGTAATAAGGTAAGTAACAAAACTTAAGCGGGAGACATAAAGAGTGACACATAATGCTTTTCTTAGAGACAGCCAAGTGGTGCCAATTAGGTCGGTTCTCTAATGGCATAGAAATTGTGAATTCGCCGCTCTGCTGCAATCGAGCAGTCAAGCATAGAGTATTAGATAGTCTTGTTAACAGACGCTTACGGCCTGAAATTTTTCCACTACGTCTCTCTCTCTCTCTCTCTCTCCATCTCCATCTCTCTCTTTCTCTCGGTCTCACTCGCTTGATGTTTGTGTAAGTTTTTGTTTTGTTTGGAGCGCTTGCTCTAATGACTCAATTAAAAGACACGCAGCCATCTCATAAGCCAAATGGTCGATAGCTCTGTCTTACATTGTTGGTTGGTTTGTTGGTTTGTTTGCCTGTTGGCTTGTTGGTTAGTAGCTACTGTTCTGCTCTTGTCCTGGACCTGGACAAATGTTTGTTCACGGCCCAGTTAGCTGGTGTTTGTCATCAGATTAGAGTTCGCTAAGGGTTGCCAAACCATAAGCACTGGCTCACGTTCTTGAAGGTTTCTCAAGGGGGGGGGGGGGGTGAGGAGGTTGTGTGGCATGTGATACAGTCGTCGTCGTTGACCTTTAGGCCAAAACGTGTGTGTGTGTGTGGCACAGTTCTTGTTGTTATCGTGCCTTTTTTTTTGTCGAATTTTTTCTTGTCAGCTTGCCATTTGTGGAGCCGGCCTCAGCAGCCGTACCTACCTCCCTCCCTCCCTTTCCACCGCAATACCAGCCCCACCCCCACGCCCTGCATAGCTTATTCTCATGTGGAATTGTGCTAAAATAATTGCTAAAATAATAATTGCCCTTGACCTGAGTTGTTTTTTTATTTTTTGTATGCATGGAAATAGCCGAGTGCACTAATTGAAAAATGTCAACTAATTTTTAAATTTCAACAATGATTTCTTTCCCATCTATTTCTATTAATACCGACAGCAATCTGTGCCTACCTTTTGGCTCATCTGCGATTCAATTACAGATGTTGTATTTATCTTAGATATAATAGTTCAATTACGCACAGGCTATCTGGAGCAGGGCCTCATGGTAAGTACTAAGCAGACACCTCGACACAAAGCTAATACTCAAATCAAGATTGAAATCGAGAACACAGTCTGAAACTAAACATGTGAAATGCAGAACCGGAACCGGTAATTCGAAATTCCACATTTTTGCAAGAACCATCATCCGGAACTGATATTATGATTAACTGAAACATCATAGTGGTACACATATAATGGTCGTTCTTATTTGTAAAAATTCCGATAGATTCTCCGCTACTTGTTCAAACTTTCTACAGTATTCGGTTACGTGTTAGTACCTTGATTTTGACGGTACTCTACCGGTACGACAGCGAGACTTAATGGTCCAACACAAGAGTTTGAAAAGCAAAGTAAAAACTTTCCAGTCTGAAACCATCTGAGCAAAAACATGATTAACATCGGATATTATAAAGCTGGTTCGGTATTTTAATTATGTACTTGATAAGGGTCAACAGCCGACTTGATGTAAAATTGTCAGTATTTTTGTTCAGATACCATCTCGTATACAAATACACCTATGTAATGAGTTCGACGATACGGCATTTTCCGAACAAATAATATCAGTTCCTTTTTTTTTTTTTTGATTTTTCGTTTAGGTCTACGATGACAGGAAGCTGGCTTGTCATTATGTGCACTCGAGAGAGTTCATTTTTGATATGATAGCGCTGATACCGTTAGATCTGCTGCAGTTGAAGATGGGCACACATCCGCTATTGCGTTTTACGCGCTTTTTTAAAGTGAGTGCCCCCCTCCCAAAGGAACAATTTATGATAATATAATATGAGATGATGTGTGCACATATTGTTTCAGGTATATCGATCTGTGAGATTTTATTACATCGTAGAGAGTAGAACAGTTTGGCCAAATTTATGGCGTGTTGTTAATCTAATTCATATCCTGTTAATATTGGCCCATTGGTTCGGTTGTTTCTATTTTTTACTCTCCGAAGCGGAGGGCTTTCAGGTAAGTACAAACAGAAGAACAACTTTAGACAGACAAGTGTAAATATATATCATTCGATTTCTTGTTGTTTTTTTTATATATAGGGTGACTGGGTTTATCCCTATAGACCGGGAGACTATGCGACGCTGACACGCAAGTATTTGGGCAGCCTGTACTGGTCGACCCTAACGCTGACCACAATCGGGGATCTGCCCACGCCCGAAACGAATGCTGAGTGAGTATTTTGTGCATTTCAGCACGGTTTCTAGTGCCGTTTTTAGTCTCCTACTTTGACCTTGGGCTGGGTTTCTCGTTCGTTTTTTCTTTGCCATTCCATTTCATCTCAAAGACCGAACTTTTCGGTGGACGGCCCTCGATCGATACCAAGGCGTGGCATTAAATCACGACTGCTACAGTTCGGCTCTAGCTATGGGTATGCGATCCTAACCTAACTAAGCAGTATCATAATCCCAATACTCAATCTTGAATATAATGCGTATCAATATCATTTGCTATACTTGTTGGGGGCTGTCCACCAGTTCGGTTCAATTACTCTCCTCTTTGGGGTAGACAACAATTGTATATCTAATCGGACAACTGATTAAAGCTTTGACACCCACTTTATGCAAAATACTCACCTAATCTAATATCAAAGTTTTCGAAAGCGTGCGACAGCCTTCAACAATTCCAATGATATTTATTCGCTCACTCAATTTGTCATGAAGCCAATTTCAATTAAATAATAAAAATACAAACAAAAAAAAAACAAATACATTGAAAATGTGCTTTCGAAAACTTTGAATGTGACAAGAGTTTTGGCACCAAAAACAGAGCGCTATGAATGAGGGAAAGACAGAAAATAGAGAGAGAGAGAGACACAGAGAGAGAGAGGGAGAGAGAGAGCGATAGGAAATAAGAGAGTTCATTTCACTATTTCCAAAATTAACCCATTAAATGAGTTAAAAAGTTGTAATAGTTTTCTTCAAAATGTATGTAACAGGCTAAAGGAAGCAGCTTGATCAGGATCAAAAGCCGAGACTTCAAATTCGATATTTCATTTTATCGATAACGCATATCAAATATCTATACATATCGAATGCTTTCCAATTTATTTATAATATATGTACATAGACTTACATTCATAGAAAACTTTCATCCAGTTCGAATAAGTAACACTCCAGTTAAAGTAAAACAAAAAAAAAGCTCATATTGATCCCGTTAAAGGAAAATGTAACTAGAATATATTTAGTCGAGCTCACTCGATTACAATTAAAAAATATTATTAAAAAATAAAGAAACATCCTTGAACTAAAATAACAAATTTACAAAACTAAAACATAACTCAAACGAATTGATTTTAAAATTAGAATGTTCTAGCCACAAATTTGACCATTAAAAATGAGTTACAATCTTTAAAACAGTTGCTTAAGCATATGCATATAGCGCTCTGGGACTGCCAGAACTCAATTGATCACTGTCTTGGCCAACTCCTGGTATAAACTTAATGGTTATTCTTTGCTCTTCCGCACGGCTAGATATATTTTTACGATCGTTAGTTATTTGATTGGCGTGTTCATCTTTGCGACTATTGTGGGCCAAGTGGGCAATGTGATAACAAATCGTAATGCCAATCGTCTGGAGTTTGAGCGTTTACTCGATGGCGCCAAGACCTATATGAGACATCACAAGGTAATTTCTCGCACACACACACATACGTAACTGATACGTAACTCATTTGCCGTTAGGTGCCTGGTGGCATGAAGCGCCGTGTATTGCGCTGGTACGACTACAGCTGGTCGAGGGGCCGCATTCAGGGTGGCGGCGATATAAATACGGCGCTTGGCTTGCTGCCGGATAAACTGAAAACCGAATTGGCCTTACATGTTAACCTAAGCGTACTGAAGAAGGTGACCATATTCCAAGAGTGCCAGCCGGAATTTTTGCACGATCTGGTGCTGAAAATGAAGGCATATATTTTCACGCCCGGCGATTCTATATGCCGCAAGGGCGAGGTTGCCCGCGAAATGTTCATCATAGCCGATGGCATCTTGGAGGTGCTTAGCGAGACGGGCAAAGTGCTGACCACCATGAAGGCGGGTGATTTCTTTGGCGAGATCGGCATACTCAATCTGGATGGGCTCAACAAGTAAGTGATTGACAATATCTCAATTCGATTTCACATTTGGAATGCTTTTTTCTCGCCCATCGCAGACGAACTGCGGATGTGCGATCCGTGGGCTATTCGGAGCTGTTTTCGCTATCGCGCGAGGATGTGCTGGCTGCGATGAAGGACTATCCGGATGCTCAGGAGATTCTACAGACTCTCGGACGCAAGCGTCTCATGGAGGTGCGATGCGTCAACAAGAAGTACGCCAAGGCGGCTCTCGAAAAGGAGAATGCCGCTTTTGCTGCCGCCCATCCGCATCTGCCACACCCACACCAACACACACACAGCCACCACCATCAGGTGCATCAGAGCGACAGTAGCGAAAACAGTGCCTCCAAGAAGATTGTCGACAAACTGAAGCACGATGTAAAAGGCTTTCGCAATGTGCTCAAAAAATCCAGGCAAGTTCCACTAACCACATTCAGCCAAAACATCTAAGTGAACTTTGGAAAATCGCTGAGGTGTACACAAAAATCGTGTATAAGCTTTTTTGTTACTTAAACTATTAATTATTATTAAATATTAGATTTGTAATTAAAATGCGCTTATAATTTGCGGCCTATTTTCAATGCGATTTTCTATCTGAGTGCAGATTAAATAGCCATCACCAAGTTTAATTTGCTTAAATCTTAAACCAATCTATTTCCCTCGCTTTTTCTCTCTTTTCGTCGTCTCTCTCTCTCTCTCTCTCTCTCTCTCAATCTCTGTCTCCGTCTCTCCCATTATGGCTGCTTGTGTCCCACCATTTAGAACGTCGAGGAAGAGCGATGAATCACTGGAAATGCAACCGCTGCACAATACCTCACCGCGCGGCAGCAAGATAATGCTGAAGCGGATGTCCCGCGTCCGCTCCGATGAGAAACAGGATGCGGATAGTGCCGAGGCAAGGGATGAGCTGCACGATAAGACGCCCAGTCCGATTGGGGCGGGGCTGCCATTGTTGCAGCGACTGCGTCTGCTCAAGGAGAAGCAGGTGAGTGGGCCACGTCAAAGGTTGAAGGTCAAAAGGCGAGTAGTCCGTCTCATTATCATCTAACCAGCCACCGTCACATAGACACCACCAACACCGTCCTGTCAATAATCCACCAAACCACCCAAAAAAAAAACACCACCCACCAAGCAACCAATCACCCAGCTAAATTTCTTTCACACCCACACACACACAGCCACAAAAACGCAATATTTTGATCTTCTCACAATTGATAAGACAGAAAGAATCTTAGGCACGCCGAAGATGAAATATGCTTGCAGACCAAGTTTCACTGTAGTTTTGGAAAAACCCACCGATTGTTCCTATCAAAGCTATGTGCTATAGATATAGATATGATGGCTTGCTGTCCAAATGCTAGAAGCATAATAATATCCTGATTCCACCACATCCTTGAATGTATACAGTATGTAAAGTATGTTCCCATAAGGAACAACATTCAGCACATTCAACATTCGTTAAGTATGTTGTGATGATTTATTGCGATTATTTATTGAATTTCATATAGATGTTATGAAAAGAATGGTGATATTAATGTCTCAAACAGCTCATATTTCATGAAAGGTAAGCGTTTATCTTAAAATACAATTATTATTTGATTAATTTAATTCATTTCTTACAATTTAATACGGAAATCAAAATAGAAATGAAATTCCTAATTTTAAATTAGGTTGTTTACAGAAAATGGGTTTAAGCCTGTCTCATATTTTAATTAAATATTTTCCCGTAATGTTAAGAATGTGACGAAATGTTGAGCTCTGTGGAATCAGGGTATAGTACCCATATTAAGTGAGTTCTTGGTAAATCAAAAAAGTTGTTCAAAGAAGAGCACATTTATCGACCGAATTATGGTAGTTATAGTGGGAAAATACGGATATGTTGTAATTTTCATGAAGATAGCTTATAAGCTGGGGATAAAGCAGACAGACAAACAGACGGACATTGTTATAGCATCTCAATTGTTGATGCTGATCAGAAGCATATATACTAAATGGGTTGGGAGACATCTATTCATTGCAAGGCTATAGTCACATCATTTATAACTGTTGTGTTACTCGCACAGGTATAAATCAGAAGCATTCTATTGTGTTTTTCCTGCCACGACAAAGAGCAAACAATAATCCACACAAGAACTGTACAGTTGCAACCTGAACAAATAACAAATACGAATACACAGCAATCGCAAAGAATACCCGCAAATATAATCGAAATGTATACATATATATATATATATGTATATATATATATATATGTATGTATTTGTATATGTATATATGCATATATATTCGTACACCCGATACTGGATGCGTAATCTCCATTCCATTGCGAGGTAGCATTGAGTGTTGCTTCCTCTTCTTCTTCTTCTTCTTCTTCTGCTACTTCTGCTACTTCTTGTTGCTGCTTTTTTCCGTTTCCGTTTTCCTTTCGATTTTTCATTTTGTTTCCTTTGTATTGCTAAGCAGTTGCTTTTAGTGCACCTTGAAAGTATTTATTAACTAATCGTTAATCATCTTGCTTGAAGCACGTTTTGCAAATGAATTTCCTTAACGACGACGAACAACGAAATCCAGCCAAGTTAAGTCAAAACTTAATCTTAGTTGACAAACAGTTCAATTTTCTTTTGCTTTCAATAACTAAAATAATAAATAAATAAAGTCGAATTTTTAACTAAACACAAAATGACTTTTTCGCTTATGCGTGAGCCCATCTATACTCAAACATATATTTTCTCTTTAAATGTATTTGTTTTTTTTTTTCCTTTGTTAATTAAACTCGATTTCTTACTTATTGATTGAATTTAAAGGCTTAGAGGGCTCAGGCTATTTGAGCCTGTTAATGTACACTCCTTTTGACAGCCAATCTGGCTGTCTCTGAGATCTTTCAAGGGAAACGCTACTTTTGCATACTATTAATGTGCTGGCTTTAGTTATTATAGTCAACTGCAGCTTTGTATGGCTTAACGATGATCAATCTGCTTAAAAGTTTTCCAACTTTATATATCTAACCAATATGAGAACCAAAATTTGCTTGGCTATGGCCTTAAGATCCCCACGCTACCAAAATTACTTAGTTGCTTGTCTAAGCTTGTATTTCTTTTGAATTAAAACACAACAGTATGTACCAAGCAGTACAAAACATGACAAAGACAAACCCATAAGAAACTACACAAACCACACCACATAACATTATGCAACTACATCAACTCACTCAACTGCACTACCCTTTAAAAAACCACATGACACCACCGTGACCATCACAGCTCCACACTAAATGAAACCAGATTACACAGCCAGATTACCACTCTAAGCCAGATGAGACAAATATACAACACACACATACACACACACATAAATACACTACAGCCACTGCATCTCGCATACTCTGTGAAGAGTTTATCAACATTTTGATTGATTTTCATTTACGCATTGAATTTGAGTATATTTTTTTTAATTTGTTTTCCCCTTTGGTTGTTTTTCATTTGTTTAAAGTTAGCTTCAAATCCGAAAAATGCAAAAAAAAAATAAATAAAATAAAATCCTGCAAAAATTCGTGTTGTATGTAATGAACCCCGGCTCCTAAATAGTAGTTTTTGTATGTGTCTTTATGTGTCTTGCACTAGGATCGCGAAGAGCGAGCTGTTAAGTCCACACCACCACAGAAATCTCCACCTCACTCACATGTAACGTGTACGTTATCGCCGCAGGAATCAATACAGGAAGAGCCCGAACGCGAGTTCAACGAAGGCTTTCCTCTCATCCAGAGATTGCAGCAGTTGAAAATTAAAAACGAGCCACAAACGAGCGCCAGCAACGAGTCCGCCGGCGTCGTCGTCATGGTAAAGCCGCATAAGCCCAATCTTAATATCAGCCCAACCACAATTCAAAGTCAATGTCGAAACGAGTTTCATTTGCAGTAGTACCCTCAAAAAGAACTTAATTCCAATCCAGTCATCAGTCAAGAGTTATTAATTGTATTTCTACTAATCCTCCAGGCACACACACCGCCCAACATCAGCAGCAAGGTCGACTTTGGAACTACACAAGCCGGTAGTGCAGCACCACAAACGCTGACCGTCACCCAAATCAAGCCCATCATGAAGGTTTCGTTCAAGCAGAAGATACAGCAGCTGCAGGGAATTGTACCGGCGTTGCCAAGCAGCAGTAGCACATCCATTGGCACTGCCGGCACTACCGGCAAAAAGGAGCCACCCAAATCGCTAGCTGTGGTGGCTACGCACTCGAAAACGGTAGCACTACCACTGCCACTGGAGGGGGCAGCAGCATTAGCAGGGGGTGGGGGTGGTGGTGGTGGTGCTATTGCTGTACCAATAGCCAGCATATCGAAAAAAGTGATGAGACCGTCCCAGAGGCTGATAACACCGCAGCAATCGGACACAGATACGGATGGCACGCCCATCAAGCCCTGGTCCAAGCTGAAACTGGCCACACTTATGTCATCCAGCTATACGAGTCTAACCAACTGTTCACCCGACGATCTGGCAACGCCGTTAAAGAACTGCTCCCTCAGCAACATACCGCAGCACATGGACAGCAGCACAAGCTACCGACCAAGGCACCACAGTGCGCGCAGCTCTCGCTCACCCCGACACAGTGGTCACAGTGGTCACAGCTACAGTCACGGTAATGGTCACGGCCACCGTTACGGTCACGGCGGTGGCAACGGCTCTAGTTCGAGCCCATCGGTCACATCGAGCACCCGCAGCACGTTGAGCACACAACGGGACTTGCAAAAGCCGGAACAGAAGCTGCCGGCCGATGGCGATGCACCGCAACGTAAGTTGTATCAGAGTGTATTTGATCTGTCGCCAGAATACTGCGGATTGCCGTTTGTGAAGAGACTGAAGATATTGAATGAGCGACAGAAGCTGGCCGAACTAGAGAAGGCGCTGCAGACGCGCAGTTTCAGTCTGGACTGCTCCAAGTCCAGTAATAACAACGAAGTGCCAATTTCGGAATCATTATATCGCTGCTATAGCGACACATCCGGCATCTATTCGCAGTTTCTCAGCACGTACGAGTCCACGACTAGCTCAACATCAATTTCGACCAATACATCCGCATCCGCATCCGCTTCCGCCTCGGATAGCAATTCAAAACTGCTGCAACAGCAACAACAGCAGCAGCAGCAGCAGCAGCATTTGCAACATCAACTGGATTATATGCCACTGAGTCCCGAATCGAATGAAACCGTTGAACGGCGCAAGCTCAAGAGCATATTGAAGAAACTGCAGAAGAGTGGACCTTCTGCTGATCCAAGTGGTGATGGTGATGCCCAAGACGAGGCGAATGCCCAGACCCAGATCCAGGCACAGGCACAGACACAGACCCAAACCCAGTCACAGGCGAAGGTCAAGCTGGCGAGGGGGCTGCTGATGGAGCCAACCTTGGAAGGGTACGTGGCCAGGCACAGTAAGCTCTTGAAGAGTGTAACCTTCCATTCAACTCTTTCTAGCCCGCCAGCCACTGCCAAAGAGGAGCTGCACTTTGTTGCTGCCCTCGGCAACAATGGCAGCAACAGTAAAAACAACAATAGTCGTAACGGTAACGGTAACGGCAACGGCAAAGGTACGGGTAACGGTACGGGCAACGGTACGACGTCTATAGAGAATCTAACTGGCATATTGTTGCCAGATCCGTCGTCAGTCTGGTCGCCGACGTTGGCATTGGTAACGCCAACGAATTCGCCGCAAGAATGTTTTGCATTTGAGCCGCAATTGGGCGATGGCGTCATCGCTGGCGTTGGCAACGTTTCAACGTCAACGTCAAACGCGTCCGCATCCGCATCCACATCTGCGACCGCATCCGCATCCGCGTCCGCGTCTGCATCATATGTGGTCGAATGCTCCGCTATTGCGTCGTCATCGTCATCGTCGAACAAAATACTCTCACAGAATACCGAATTTCATGCACAACAATCCACAACATCCACAGATTTGAATTTGAATTTGCAGCTCCGACAGAATACGACAAATGCGACAATGTCTCAAAGTCAAGCGGGTCAAGTCCCAAAATTGGAAGGTAATTACCGTTAAACATCATTAATCGCTCAACGTTCTTATCGAAAATATACTACTGTTTCCCGAGCTATACAAAAATACCAAAAATATATGTATATATATATGTGAATAACTATATATTTATGTACATATATATATATATATATATATATATATATATACCTGTATATGTATAAACTGAGTACAATCACACCCACCTCAAACAAACACATTATAGATCCATCGATTGTGCTGTCCTTAACGACGAACCTTATGGGTATTCTTCCATCTATAAGTGGTACAATTTCAATTTAATAGATTGAGGGAATACCCCTAATGTTCTGCATGTATTTTCGCACACTAAACCAGAAATTCTTCTCCGCTTCGCTACGCTTCTCTCGCTATCTCTCACTTACTTTCACATTCTTGCTCGCAAGCTCGCTCTATCTCTCTCTCTCTCTCTCCTTCTCTCTCTCTCTAAGTATATGACTCTCTTAAGTGTTCAGTTGAGCACTTCTTATGCATGATGGTGCTACTTTATCGATACTACTTTATTTGATATCATACAAAAGTTTTCGAGTGCTTATGCTAGGCTAAGTTAGTAGATCATCCTATATATATATATTTATACATATATATATATGTATATATATATATTTATATATATATATAAACATATATATATAAAGCTACAAAGTACCTATTATTATTATTATTATTATTATTAAAAGCTATAAGCCTTGCTTAGTTTAGATTACCTATTGCTATATATCAGCTGGTACATAAGATGAGGTATTTACCTAAAGTATCATTAAGCTAAAAACCTGAACTTGACTTATCTTGTAAACTAAGCGCCTTGTTTAACATTTTGGTTTTTACATTCCTACATTCATACATTCAGGCATATATCATTTGCCTCGATTATTCCACGCATATTTATCGAAGTGGGTACTACAATATAATTAGAACTAAGCCGTACACTTAGAGAAACGTATAATAACTGTATTTTATTAAGTACACACACACACTAAATATGCACAGCAACCAAAAAGCATTTTCAGCCCCGTAAACGTTTAAGCTCGTTATCGCTATCGCTATCGATAATGATCGATATCGCTATCGAGCTTGAAACATGTCAAAGCACGAGCACGCACGCTTTGGAACGAAGTGGAATGAAACAACGACAGCAACGGTCAACAGTTGCTCTCTCAGCATGCGAATAAACGAACAAACAACACAGAACATTTAACGCTTTTGTAAATATGTAATATGTATAAAACTGAAACTGAATTTAAACGAATTTAAACGGAACCAGCAAGGATGCAATGCTCTTTGTATGGGAATGTGTGTAAATAACTTTTAACTGCGTATGTATGCATTCCCCTTTTTGGTTTAACACGTTGATAATTACAGCAACAGCAATAATAGCAACCACAACCGCAAACTACAAACAACTAACAACAAACACCAAACAGTAACCAATAACCGCTTTTTGACTCTTACAGTCTTACATTGTGTTGTCTTCTTTACACACACACACACACACACGCACACCTCCACACACACACACACACACACGCACACCTACCCACACACACACACACATACACCCACACACACAGCAACACACCTGTCCGTTGTCAAAGTGCCGTGATCCAAGTACCAAACAATCAATCAATCAACGCACAGGGTTGCCACTCGCTTGACAAGTTAACTAACCAGTGTCTTCACCCCAAACATTTAAATTTCAAGGCTTTCCAGAGTCACAGGACTACTTCAATCAAATACTGAGTGGCATCAATCACGTGATCAAAACGCACATGAACGAAATGCACTCAAAGTTCGAGTCACAATTCTCGAATATGGCCGGCGAGGTGCGTCGCCGGGATGCGATAATTGCCCAGCTGCAGCTCAAACTGCGATCCATCGAACAGAAATCAACCCTGGCAACCTCCAGCAGCAGCACAACGCGTCGCCTGAGGCGGGAGAAGCTCCCACAGCTATCCGTCGACGATGATGAGCCGGCCGAGCAGGATAATAGCAGTTCTGGCTCCTCCGCCGAGCTGCTCTTCATGGTAAGCAAATGCATTTTCCATTTTGTGTGGGGTTTTGCTACCTTCTACATTTATTGACTCTGCCTCCAATCTCACAATGAGAAAATCAATTGGTTCCGGTTTGGTACCTCCCGGTATTGCTATATATCGGTGCAATACAAAGGCTTTAGAAAGAAAAAAATCAATATCAGTATTTGTTTCTTTCATTTGTGTATCTATCTCTTTCTTATTGTCATTTTCTCTCTCGTTCTCTATACCTCTGTCATTTTCACACTCTAATTCTGCCTACGTTTTTCCCTCTCTCTCTCTCTCTCACGTAGCGTGGCGATTCGCTGGACACTGTTTTCACATCATCGCCTCCCATTCAGGGCGGTCGTCGAAGCATATCGCCAGGTCCCAGCCGGCATCATGCGGCCTCCGCGAACGCCTTGAACTGCCCGAGCACCTTCTACAGCGGGCCGGGCAACCTGACGACTCGGCATGCCCAGAGTCATCCCAGCTTCTATGCGGCGCACGGCAACGGGCGCAGTCGAGTGGGCGGCCTGCCCGGCTATCGTGACTGGCACGAGCAGGCGATGAGTGGCAGCGGCAGCAGCATGACGGTACCGGAGGGCAGCAGCAGTACTGTGGGTGGCGGCATGATGGTGTCTGATGTTACGGGCAATCTGCAAAGATTGTCGGATAGCGTCATCTTGGACATCGGCGAAAGCTCCAGCTCCAGTTCGTCATCCAGCAAGGTGAACATTGCCGCCGATGACGATGACGACGATGACGAGGCTGAGGATGAGCTGAGCGGTGCGGCGCTAGTCAGAGCAACCGGTGGCAGTAGTAGCAGTACCAGCGCCAGCACCGCCAACGATTGGGAGGTGCAAATGCTGGCCGCCGAAATGGAGCGGCAGGAGCGACGGCGCGGACACTCGCTCTCTGATAATCTCGGGGAGCTGCGGCACTGCAGTACCTTTCTGCGCAGGCGTCGCAAGTTTAGTGACACCGAAACCGAATACAGTGAAACCGATCCCGATGAGCGACTGGCCGCTAGTGGCAGCGGCGCTGCAACTGCTGCCGGTAGTGCAACAGCTGCCAGTAGTGCAACTGGTGGCGGTAGCGCAACTGGTGCTGCTGCTGCTACCACCTCATTGGCTGTGCCAAGTGGCAGCAATCGACCGCGTGCCTCGAGTCTGGATCAGTTCAACCTGCGCTATGGCATTGGACGTGGCATATTTAAAGCAATGAGCATCGATCGTGATAAAGACAAGCTTTGAGTATTATAATCTCAACCACCCACAGCAGCAACAACAGCAACAACAACAACCACAGCAACAGATAAGAACAAATAAACAATAAGCTAAGCAATACAATGTTACAATAGGTACAAAAAATCACACAGAAACCACGATATACAAGCTAACTGAAGTGAAGAGCATTAAAAGATATATGTATACATGTATATATATATATATAATATATACATATGCTAAATATATATTCTCCATATAAGAAAAACCAGGAAAAAAAGATGAAATACAAATAAAGAAAGAAGTGGAAGTATACTATAGAAACCAGACAAAGTAGTTTTAGAGTACAAGAAGAGAAGAAACGATTAAATTGAGGCAGGGAGAAGCTATCCACTATTATTCCAGAAGCATAGTTTCCTTAACTTACACAAATATACAATTGTCATCATATTGTTATCGTTATCGTTATCGCTACCAAATTAGAACATACAATTATCACGTTCTCGTTATCGATAACCTGTTCTATCTTTATCGTTATCATAATCGCCACCATAATCGATAGCATATGCCATACGTCTAATTCTCTCAATATACAATTCTTATGATATCTTTATTGATATCGTGAAATTGTTTTACATCAGCATATACTAGACAAAAATAAAAACAATTATCAAGGTATCGTCATCGTTATCGTTATCACTATCGTTAATATCGTTGCCATAGTCAAATGTGGTTCAGTTTTTAAATACTGGCAACGCCTTGAATGCAATCAGCCTTACATTTAATATACGATATTCAAAATTTATTCACATTTTATATATGTGTGTGTGTGTGTGTGTGTTTTTTTTTAATGTGTATGAATGTTGTGCAAGGTGTGCAAGGTGTGCTAGTGTAAGTGTGCGAGAGAGAGAGAGAGAGACAGACAGACAGCTGCGAGTACCCACATAATACCGTCCTATATACATACATATATGTATAGCTATATGATTTAGAAGGTCCTCTCACTCCATTTATCCTTTGCCTAGGTTCTCTGGAATATAATGGATATGCTTCACTAGAAGATACGAATGTGTGTGGAATGGAATTTAAAAAAAATGTATATTCCTCTTATCCTTAGAGAATATTAAGTCCGTAGTTATATACATACACACACAAACACAAATATATATACTATATGTATGTATATATGAATTATATACTTATTTATGATATAAAATAGTGTAATGAAAACCGAAAGCTTTAATAACTTATATAGAAAACTATTTAAGAAACGTTTTAAATACTAATCGATTCAAGAAATTATACCAAAAACCAAAAAAGGACAGAAATTAAAAACCAGACCGAAAACCACAATATAAAAATATAAGAAGGAAAAGATAAATCTATATAATGATATATATATATATACAAAGTTATGATATATATATATATATATATATATATATATATATATACGCACACACGCACACATATATACAACTACTTATATACTACCTTTAGAATTAGAACTTATTGAGTTGAAGTTATTAGACCTATCTAAGCGTTAGTCTATCCCTATTCTACACTTTAGAAATGTAGCCTAGAACTCTATGGAATACGGCAATACCAAGTACTACTTAACAGTCATTATTTCATCTAGATACTTTATAATTTATCAGTTTCAACAATTTTGTAATATCGTATTATAACTTACTGAGTTAGTTACATGTCGGTTGATCGGTTCTACTTAGCTTTTATATAACGCCATCTTCTACGTTAGACCAGACTTTTCAGAAAGTCTCTTAGTTTAGTCTCTACCCAAATGCAAAGCGATAGTAAACCTTAAGTCTTTAAAAAGAAAATAACAAAAAACCAAAGCTTATATTTCATCTATAAGCTAAGCGCTATTTAAATGTAACTCGTAAGCACAAAAACTTAAATGCGAATAATGCAAAATTTCCAACTCAAGAAACAACATGAAATTGCTAAATATTATTTAAAAAAAAATACTGTTTTTAAACTAAACTAAAGATTTTACCAAAACAAAAAACTTGTTGCTACATTATGCTACACGAAACGAAACAAAAAACAAAAAACAAACACTTTTAGAGACCGTCCCTACACCGCCCTAAGCTGCAAGACGATCGTTAGCCTCAGCGAAAATATCGATAACAAAATGGAACATAAAAATAAATGCGTACACAACTATTAAAAATTAGAAAACTTTTACAATACCTGCCCAATTCATTTTGATATTGATTTTAGACCTATCGATAACCGCCAACCTAGCCAACAAATGTTGTTATGTAGTCAAAAGAAAGGCACTGCAGCGTCTACCATAGAGTTTTTTAGCGCTTATAGTTAGCAAATGTTGAAACACTACACTCTTAAAGCTATCGCTATCGCTATCGGTATTCCTATAATAATACCTACAACTATCGGAACTATTGTAGTTAGCGCACGAGTCGAAACTAGGCGAAGCGAGACACGATGCGGCGAGACACTATTCAGATACTATTCAGATATATGTTCTATATGTATACTATTTAACTAATACAACAACAACAACTAACTATTAACTACTGCTTGCTAACAACTAGTTAATGCATTGTACAAAAGCACCACGATTCTACGGTGTCGATAACGCAATATCGATAACGATAACGCATCAATTCAAGGAACAATTTCAATGGGTTCAATAAATGGGTCACAGCCAGCTAAGCAGTCCAACTAAATTTAATACGAGTACCAACAAGCAAAAAAAACGAAAAGCCAACTTAATCTAACGTTTCTTAATCATCAATATACTTAAGGGTTTATATATATATATTGTGTATATTGTAGTAAGTACATGATGGTTTTCCCTTTCCGTTTTCACAGTGATTTCATTGTTGTAGCATTGTGGTTGGAGTAGGAGGAGGAGGCCAGGAATACTAATTTCTTAAATTATATACTTACTTACATACGCCAGGGACCACAAAAGTTTTGATTTCTGTTTATCCTTTTATATATATATGTATATGTACGGAAATTGTGACAAAATATAGAACACGAAACTAGCAACTACTATAAATAATACTACTTACTAAAACTAATATACTACCTAATGGATATTACGCTATAAATGCAACTATGTTAAATAGTAAATTGTTAAATTGTCAGCATATAGTTTGAATCACACATGCACACGTACACACGCGCACTCGCACACACACACACACACGCACAACTTGTATGAAACTCTGTGAGTCAATTACTTATATATATGAATACTTTAAATGATTTTAGCCACCCCGCCACGCCCCGCTCCACTCTATGTCTAGTTTCATAGTACAACCAGTTGATTGTCGTTGTTGTTGTTTTTTTCTCCAAATTAATCGATTATAAGTTATCGATATTTTTGTACACTAATTTAAGGTAGCCTTTCTTAAGCATCCCTCTCCCACCACCCACCCTCTCCCAACACACACAAATCTAGTCTTAAAACCTTCATTTTCCTTCTCTCTCTCTTTCTCTGTTTATTGTTCATTTTGCGCAATGTTAACAGATACCATAGAAAAAAGACAAAAAAAACCAAAAAAGTATATATAGTTAAAGAAATTTATTAAGTACATAAAGTAAATGAAATTAGCACATGTTAAAGAAACGCAAATAAAGAAACGAATGAGCAAATCGCAAAAATGATATTAATGAAGAAGCTAAAAAAAACACTAAAAGATAAAACGATAACAAGAACAAGAAAAAGATGAGTGCCAAAAATCTACATCATATCAATTTTACTCACCATGATAAGGTATGATGTCGCTAAAGAAAAGTAACAAATGAAAAGATCACAAATGAAAACTCAAGGTCAGCAAAAACATAGAAATAATTCAAATGCATAAATTGGGAAGAAGCAAGCGAAAATATGCGAAAAACAAATGCAACTAAGGTGAAATATGAAAAAAGCAAATATATAATAAACTTAATAATAATAATAGCGAAAAAAGAATATTAAATAATAAATGAAAAAAAACACACTCAGTATAAGCAAATACATTCGAAATTTTGCAGCATTTTTGCACTGGGAACGGGACACACTCACACAAAAGGGTGTGAGAGTGGGTGAAATAAGTTTCACTTAAAATTTGGTATTTCGATTTTGTCGCGAATTGTCGAGAACGTCAAAGTACCCCCTCTGTAAAAGCCACAACAAATAAGAATGTTCTAGTCGGAAGAATATTCTTATGTACACATAAAGTGTAACTCTTGCCGCAATCGATGGCAATCGATTTGTATCGATATATTTAAAAAAAAAACGGGTCAGTTATCGATAAAGTGAAATAAACTCGACAAGTTGGCTGTTTCGAATCGACTATTGATCTTGCTCCATATATATTTGTATATGGGGTCGGATATGGTTTCTTCTGCCTGATAACGATTGAATTTATTATTATTGTTTTTTTTTTTGCGTTATGACAGTTTGTTCATTCATATATATTTAAGTTGGCTTCACGAACTCTGCAGTTGCAATACGTGACGATACAATCACGTAGATCAGGAATGAATATAGTATGCATAGATTTGCACAACTGTTACCTCTTTCTCCATTTACGTTGGGTTCAATTCCTACAATAAACATATCTAGCTAAAGAGCCATCTACAGTGCAGAGACTGAACCAAGCAGAGAGCGAAAGCTCTCATTCATAGATGCACGGAGCTTTTGATAGTTGCGGGGGTTGCTTTAAGCAGCTGGTGACTTGCAGCTGATAGCTGAGAGAGAGAGAGAGAGAGAGGGAGGTGCAACGCTGAATGTGCCGTTACCAGGAGCAATATGAAACTAGCAGTCTGGCAACGCCAGAGAGAGCTTTCATGCAGACACGCTTTCATTTTCATCCCCCCAAAAGTGTGCGATGCTGGCGCATTGAAAGCCACAAATTCTTTAACGCATCGCCGAGAGTCGCCACAACACGGGGCACAGTCAGCACTCGACACTCAGCACTCAACACTCATCAATCGACGCGGTGAAAATCCCAAAAAAAAAGAACAATCAACCAAAAATCGCATTCTACTTTTTTTTGTATTTTTTGGTTTAATAACAGAAATTGTAAATTAGAAAACGAAAAACGAAAAACGACAAACAGAAAATTACAAAATATGTGCGTGCTGTTTTGGGGATTTTGTTTACAGAATCACTGGCATGTAACGGTAGTTTGACGTGTGCGTGTGTGTGTGTGTGTGCGGGTGTGTGTGTTACGTGTGTGTGTGTTGCGTGTGTGTGTTGCGTGTGTGTGTGTGTGTGCAGAGAGCAGAGCGGTGAGCGGAAGCGGAATCGGTAAGTGAAATTTCAAACAAAACACAACAAAAATGATTTGTTTACATTTGCTAAAATCTCAAGTGTGTGTGCGTGTGTGTGTGTGTGTGTGTGCTCGAAAAGCTTGCGCAGTGTTGTGATTTTCTATATATATATATAAATGTATATGTGTTTTTTGCTAGCTTTTTGTTGTTGTGATTCATAGCATAAAAGTTCCTGGTTGTTTATTTGATTTGCTGTTCCCCAGTTCCCAGTTCCCAATTGCCCAGTGCTTAAATTGAAATGGCCTGTATAAGGGGTACTCCTCCAACCTCCAACCTCCCCCCATCCCCACACTCTTCTATTGTAATTATGTAAATTCCGGTTGGGCATACACACACACACACATACATACATATGTGGAAAACTGCAGCGGACTCTGCTTAACTCTGGACGTTTGCTCTTTACTTCACCTGCTAAATTGTCGAGGGAAGAGTTCTATGGATAGGCGAAAGAGGGAGGAAGGGCGGGGGGGAGTTGATTGAGGATGGTTAGGGTTGGTGTTTGGCCCGCTAATGTGCGGTGGGGAAAGGGGAAAGATGGTGCTGGTGGGCAATCTGATTTATATGCCTCAAAACAATGAAATGATTTATTCAATGGAATTCCCCATTTTTATTTTCACTCTTTTTTTTTAGTTGTTGTACTTTTATTTTGCTTTCCGTTTTAGTGTATTTTATTCGCCCCTTTTTTTTAGTGCCTGGCATTTTATGATATTGTCAGTTTGGGCTTTTGGTTTGGTCGGCTTTCATCATGAACTAGTTTCTGGCGGGTGGTTTCAAAACTTGCTCGCATACAAAAATTACAATTTCGAAAATATCGTTAGATAATTTTTAAGCATATTTACCTAAAATGTGCAAATAAATGTGCAAAATGTTGACTTAGAGGCAGTGTTTTAAGCAGTGTCTTAAGCCGGAACCGGAACCGTTAGCCGAACCTGACCAATTGAAATTTCGAACCGAAATCGGAACAAAAATTCAACATTTTCTTAAAAATCTGATCTGATAATATTACTAACCAAAATATCATAGCGGGACAGCACTGTGCACTCTTTGTCTTGTACCGGTGCGTAGGAGTACCGCAAGGTTCAAATAGTGAAACGAATTACCGAAGTAATTTCCAAACAAAATACACATATACCAGAACTGGAACCGGTACCCAAATTCGATTTGGTTTGATTGATGTTGCAGACAGAAAGTTTCTAAGAAAAGAAAGAAAATTCCAAATAGGGTTTTGGCTTTCTAGTTTCCAGAAGAATATACATAAAAAAGAATTGAGTAAATAAAAAAATCATTTATTGATCAAATTCTTATAAGAAATATATTCTGGAAACTAGAAAACCAAAATGCTCTTTGACTTTTTTTTTGTTTAAGAATAATATATCAAATTTTTGTTGCTAGCTTTAGCTCACCAATACTAATGCATTGTGCTTGAGATATAAATTGTATGTCATATGTGGAAAAGGAATGGGTTGACCCTCGTTGAATACTATTTGCCCAGCTGTTGCATAAATTTTCGCATTTTTGTTGCTCGTCTTTGCTCCCATACACACTCATATGTGTGTGTGTATTTGTGGATTTCATGCTGAAAGAATTTCATAGTTCGGTATCAAGGCAGGCGGCATGACAAGGCATGCTACAGTGTAGCCTTTTCAGCCACAAATACCCTGTACTCACTGCCACTCCACAATGGGGTATACTTAACTGCAACTGCACAACTACTTGAAGGTAGTTATAAACCCCACTATTATAATTTATTTTGCTTTTATCTCAAGCACTTAGTTGCTTACCCGTTATAAACTTAAAAATGATTTTTCTTTAATCAAATCTATTCAATAAACGAATTGATTTTAAAGTGCTCGCATTGGGCATCTCTCACTGAGTATAATCAGAATATTCGCAGCTTATAGTAGGTATTTATTTTCATTTATCTGTTAGCTTCTTAAAGCTGAAAAATATCTCGAGAGTTGCCGGCTGCAGGGTATTCGCCCGGTGAGAAGTTGAACTTTGCATTGCGAGGGTATTTATCTTCGGCATAGCTAAGACATTCCTTCTGTCTAGTTGTCTTTTCTTTTTTTCAGTTGCGGTTCAAGTGCGACCCCGTTTTGGGGCGTTGTCGATGTTATAGGGTGAGGGGAGAGGTGGTCGGGGGTTGCCAGTAAAAGAGCTGAGGCTCGAGGCTTCAGAATTGTGAATTGAGGATTGAGGCAATGGCGTCGTTTAGTCCTTGCGCATTTTGTTTCATTTCTCTCTAGTTTTTTTTTTTTTTTTTGGTATCGTCTCCATAGCAAAATCAACAAAATAAAAAAACAACAAGCAAGATTGCTCTAGTGGGAAGAGCTCGACTGGGAGATATGCTGCAGCCAGCCTTTAAATGCATGGCACGCTATGCTGATTAACCATTTTTCCAGGTATATTACAAATCAGTTCGATATTCGGGGAGTTGAATCATCAATAAAATGTAAGCTTATACTCTACATTATTGAAGTCTGTAGTTCTTAATGTTTCCGACTCCGTCTTGTTCACGGAGAGACAGGCGGACAGACGAAGAGACAGACATACATGGCTAGATATATATATATACCTAATGGAATCGAAATTGCTTTCATCTGTCTGTTGCATACTTTGGCATAACTATATACTTGTTAAAGTTATACCCCCTTTTGCAATTATAATGGGTGCAGGGTATGAAAATCATGGCTTTTGGTTTACTTTCAGCTCAGTTCAGTTTCAGTTTCAGTGGGGCTTTGTTTGTAGACCAAGCGAGAGCATTATCAGAATTTGGCCACTTGAAGTAAACAATTGCCATAATTACTATGTATACAATTATCAACCATATATATATATTATATATATATATATATATATATATATCCTCATCTCTCCCTCTCTCTCTCTCTCTCTCCCGCTTTCAGTAATGCAAAGGCGGCGTTATGGCACTGCAAGGCTGGCGCTTTTTCGGTGTCTCGGCAACAATCATTATCTATATAGGCGGTGTCCTATTTCTATCCATGAACAATATACCCGGCTCTCATCCAAAACGCACACGCATCGAGCGATTTGCCGAGGTGACATCTCTCTCTCTCTCTCCCTTTCTCTCTTTCTCTACATGTGAAGTTTGTGTTTTGTATGCTTGCAGTTCTCCAGCTTTCATAGTCCCCGGTTCCCCATGCCCAGTCGCAAGATGACAATTCGCTGGTGTCGCGACCTCAAGTATCTAAATCGCGATCTTCCAAATTACACAGATTACAAGGCGGGCGATTACTACAGTGAGTATTGGCTACAAGCGATGCGTTCATAACTGAAACAAGTCTCAAAATACTGCTTACAAGCATTTCTTTACTTTGACCTGCTTGATTTGAAACTGATATGAATTTGAGCACTTGAAATAAGCACTAAAGCTCTTACTTCAAGTAATGTGTTAAGTGTTTAATTAAGTATTTGAATCAAGTATTACAAATACAGATTTCCATTTAACTGATTAATAATTAAATCGCCTCCCTTTGCAGCTGCTCTGCCCAGCGATATAAGTGCCAGTCTGCAGTTACAGGGTATACAGGATATACAGGGTATCTCTGCATCACCCTTGCTGACCGCCTTGGCCAGTTTTCCGGGGAGTGGAAACACGTGGCTGCGATATCTGCTACAGCAGGCGACGGGCATATTGACGGGCAGCATTTACAAGGACTATGGCCTGCTAAAGACGGGCTTCCCGGCGGAGAACGTGTGCAATAGCTCCGTACTACTGGTAAAGACGCACGAATGGGGCCCCAAGGCCTGGGCGCCCTTCTCCAAAGCAATACTCTTGGTGCGCGATCCCGAAAAGGCGATCATCGCCGAATTCAATCGCCAGAGCGGCGGTCATATTGGATTCGCATCACCCGATCGCTACAGGCGCACAAAGGGCAAATGTAAGAGCACTTAAGCAAATCGTATATAAATCGTACGGAACCAGAACCGGAACCGGAATCAATTCAACGCAATTAACCAGAATGTCAGACGGTGTCCAGAATCGGCATCGGAAGCAGATTGAAATTCAGAATGAGGATCGGAATCAGAATCTAAATTTATAAATTGATATTATTTGTCCAGAACGGAACCAAAACATTTCGGAGCGGAACATCATTATAACTGATCCCGTTACTTTGGTGTGTGTCTGTTATTCATGTGTCTGTATTCAAACTGGCAACAAGAAATTACGCCTAAATAACATACCCTTGCAGACCTCCGTCCAAAATTTTCAAATATCGACCTAGTTAAATATATGTATTTATGCCCGATAATTTTTGGTTTGGCAACCTGCTTAATACCGTTATACTCTTATATCTTTGCAGAGTTTATTATTCTCATTTTGTGTGAGTTACGAAAAAAATAAGTTGAATTTCGGTTCTGATTCCGATTCCGATTCTTAACTTCAAGATGTGATATACATATATATATCACTTAGTTCGCGCTGATCGGGACTTGCATGGCACACCCAATACTTAATCCTTGCACTTATTTCATTGTCGTCTTATTTATTTGTTGTGTTTCTTTGCAGATTGGCAACAGTTTGTCAGCAATAAGCTCAAGGGCTGGGAGACAATGAATCTCAGCTGGGCACGCAATTTCACAGGCAGCATTAAGGTTGTGTTCTATGACGATCTGGTGCATAACACGGAGCGGGAGCTGCGCCAAATACTCGACTTCCTCGACTATCCAATCAATGAGGCCCTGCTGCGCTGCGCCATCATGCGCAAGGAGGGCATCTTCCGGCGTAAGAAGCGACTCCTCTCCTTCGATCCGTATACGGATGCGATGCGGGCGGAGCTAGGCACGCGTCGTCGCATTGTCTACAGTTTGCTGGGCCGACAGGATTAACATCAGTTAGCCACTTAGCCACTTTACGATTAAGAATCTAGACTAAATTCATTTCACTCACGACGATTTTTGAGCAACGAGCAATAAGCAAAGCAAAGCAAAGCAAAAATAATACTTAAAAACAAAAACCACCTAAGAGCAACAACAGTTCTATATATATATATATATATATATATATATATATTTTTTTTTTTTCTCCTCGCCAACACATCTTTGCTGCTGCCCAAGTCAACATTAATTAGGACCATATTAGATCACAATCGAAGTAAATGTATAAGTTATAGAAGAAGAAGAAGAAGAACAAGTAGAAAAAGAAAAGAACACAATAATATTTGTAATCGTTTTTCCTTTACTTTCGCTGCTGCTTTTAGCGTATTACTTAGTTAAAAACAAATAAATAAATAAATAAATAAATATATATATATATATATATATATATATATATATAGATATGTATCAGAGAGACTTGAGTCAGAGAGCGAAACAGGTGTTTCCCTCTCTTTGCGAGCAACGAGACTCGAGTTAGGCTATGAGTATACTTGTATGTATACTTATATCTAACTCTGATGTAGTAGATATATTCCAGACAACATCATCCCAATGTCTCTTCAATTTTTTCCCACTTCTAATGGGCAAATTCAAATGCACTCAGAGAAATGAAAGCCAAGTAGGTTAGGTTATATTATGGTGGTTTGAGAAAGAATAAGAATTTAGTCAGTTTGTTATATGTATATATATCCTAACTTCATTACTTGGCATTGCAAGAAACGAACTTTTCTCAAGATATACCGAATTCAAAATGGGGACGCGTAGAACAAGAAAGCTTTAAGTGAGTATTGTTATCAATATATGTATATCGACACAGCTCTCTGATACGTATAGAGTTATATATGATAATGTACGGCTTACTTTTTCTTTTTTATTAGCATAGGTTGTAGGAGTTGTAATAATAATGCGAGCAACGAACGTAAAGTGAAGTGAAGAAAACAGTTTAAAGTTAAAAGGTATTATGATTCCTGAACGAATTTATTAAATTCATTATACGCCATGTTGTGCTTCATCGCTCATACTAACTACGTTTATATGCATAATTGTGTATATGTATATGTACATGTATATGTATATCTATATGTATTACATGTATATGCATATATATGTGTATTCCACTGATATTACTCTGTTTATATTGTGTACTCCCGAATACTCGACTATCCTTGTAAAAAATTTTATACACACGATTCTACAATTGAAAAATTTATTGAATATAACAAACAAATGATGATGTTACAAAATTGTACAAAACCAAAACAAACAAAAACAATATCTTTTTGTATTTCCATTATTGGGGTTGAGTTCAAGGATTTTCCTGCGGTTAAAGCTTTCTCTGGCAACGCGTAACCCAATAAAACTTTGAACTACAAGGTTTAGTCTACATTAAGCTCCAATTTAGCCAGGATTAAATGTCCTGTCAGCTTTTGTGCTTGGCCACGCAAGCTTCGAGCAAAAGCTTAAGCAACGTTTCATCAAGGCCAGCAACTTTTTCATCCAGCTTACCGCACAAAGGTCCTGCAAGCTTTTGAAATTTTAAGAGCAGTAATATAGTCATCACACATAGATGGCGCCACCAATGCGAAAATTATAAGCAATTATAACAAAGAAATGTTTGTTCGTTTTGTATTTTGCACAATGAAGACACTATAAAAAAAAAAATTACAAATTGAGTGAATGCATTTTTAATCAGCTCACATTTTAGTACCAATACTATTTGAAAATATTGATTTTCATCGACAAGTTTTAAGGGGTTTTCAATAATATCCCTTAGCAATAAGAGAAAGACAAAAATTCTGTGAAAAATACGATTTGTGAATTCTAGAAATTTTAGAATTTTTTAATTAAATCGTTTAGGACCTGAAAAATATTTGGTGAAAATGAAATAAAATCATAAGTTTTGAAATATAATATTTTTAATATTTTTTTAAGGGTATATCTAGAAACATCTATGTAGGTGTGTATGCATCTACAGTGGACGCTCGATAATTGAGAAAAAAGGGCGAAGTTATTAAAAACATATCTAGAAACGGTAGCTAATTTTGGTGACTTGATGAGAATATATATTGAAAATAAAACTTTTTTTGTTTTATAATTATTTTTTTTTTGTTACGAAGCAAGTGTTACCACTTACCGAGGATACACTGCAAAATTTAACAAGTTTTATATAGATATATGAATTTATATGTATATATATATAAAGGATCTGCGAGCTGATTTCAGTTGACGGAGCACTCTGACCCCCTGAGCACCCTGTATGGCGATGTGCTGCATATGCATTTAACACACTCGCACTTTGCCGATACAATGTATTAACAGGGGGGCGGCGAGATGGGAGAGGATGGGTGGAGATAGGAGAGGATGGGAGGGGTGTCATAGGTAGGCGTTAACCCCCTAACCCCCTAACTAACCCCCCCCCCCACCCACCATCCTCCTGCCACTGACAAGCTGCCCATTGTTGGGCCGTGTTTTGTGCCTTTTGTTATTAACACTCCCAAAAAAAATTGTGCCATATGCCGGACACAGGCGAGCATCGCAGTGTGTGCTGAGAGAGCGAAAGGGAGAGAGCGAGATAGAGAGAAAGAGAGAGAGTGACAGAGGGAGAGAGAGAGAGGGGAAGTATGGAAAGGAAAGCCGAGAATGCTGCTTCTGTTACTGCTGGTGCTGGTGCTGCTGCTGATGTTTTAGGGGTATTTTTTGTCATACTTTGACTTCTTTTTATTTTTGGCTACGACTGGATGGCTGGATGGCTGCATGCGTATAAGTGTTTGCCAGTGTGCATGTGTGAGTGTGTGTGTGTGACAGCGAGTACGCAGACGCTGGCAAAATAGTAGCGTCGCCGTCATATTGGCTTCGTCAAGTTGGCTCGCTGCCGCTTCTGTCCAATTCCAGCTGAACGAAACAATCGCTGGCGTCGCCGTCGGCGTCGACGTCGCTGTGCTGGCCAATCAGCGTTAAGCAATCGTTCGCTTTCTATATATAGAGATATGTGGGAGCTGCTGCTGTTGCTGTTGCTGCTGCCATTTTGTAGGGGTGGCCGCTTTGGGCACGCCCCCCAGTTCGGCTGCTGAATAATGAAAACGTGTCCTACCCATTGAAAATAAAGTCGGTGAAGTTAGCGAAACTCATCATAGAATTCTTTATCACACAACACAACGTGCGCTTGTCTAGTAGTGTGAAATCTGTTCGCGTTGCGTTTAGTTTTCTGTTTGCGATCTAATACACAGACACACACACAGACACATCACACACACACATACACACACACACTCACTCACACCCACTCGCTTATATATATATATGCAGAGAACAGCTGTGCGAGCGACAAAAACACAAAAAGAGAGCTGCAAGCAGCACAAACTGCAAGCACAAAAAAAACACTGCAAGCAGCACAGAGAGAGAGAGAGAGAGAGAGAGAGCGAGAGAGAGATAGAGAGAGAGAACAGCAAAAGAAGAAGCAGAGAGAACTTTAAGCGCGGCTTTTGGGCAAAAGTTAAGCTCAGCTCGGCCCAGCACATCACAGCACAGCGTAAAAGCTATCGCGAGTTGTGGGCAGCGACGTAGCGTCGGCTTACGTGCATAACGGTTAACGGTTAAAGGTTAACGGTAAACAGTGCTTACGCTGCCAGCGCTTAACTCAGACCCAAACGTAGTGTCGTCTCGTCGTGTTGTCGTCGTTTCGAGTTTCGAGTTCCTCGTTACGCGCTTCGAGTTTCTCGTTTGTTGTCAATCGCTGCTGGTCATCGCGCCGGTTATCGGTCATCGGTTATCGGCCATCGAAATACGCTCAATTACAGTCAGTGGGCTGGCAATATTTATAATATTGATAAGCGCGCCGCAGTGTGCAGTGTTTCTTATTATTCTTCTTGTTGTCGTTGTTATTGTTTTTTTTTTTAACGTCATTTGCTACACACACAATACACACAACACACACGCATACGCAGCAGCGCCGACGGCAAAACAAATACCTAATAAATTTTTTTTCTTGTGATATTTTTTGATCAGTATTCAAAACTCCGAAACGAAAGCAAAAAAAGGAAATCAGTGCAAAATTTTTAAAACAGTGCAAAAATTAAAAAAATAAAAATAAAGAGTTCAATAGCCAGATCAAAGAGAGAAAGAGAGAGTTATTTTATCGGCCGATATACATATATATCATATAAATTTATATATATATATATATATATATATATTATATTATATATATACATTTATATATATATATATATATATATATATATATACATACAGATTTGGCGTCCTGCATTGCATTGCAGGACACTCGTTGCAAGTTGTCAAAGTAAGTGCTTCAAAATTTACTCGCCAACAACATTCGACGCCTCAAGGGCGTTCAAGCTGGAGGAGGATTTCGTCGGCGGCTGTATGACAATGTCGATGTATTCGACAACGGATAAAATGAAAATGTCAGCGCCCAGTTGTTTTCCAGGACGCTACAGTCCATCCTATCGAAGTTCGGAGCAGATGCGACGCTGTATGCCAAATCCATCTGTAAGTAGTCAAACAGTTTGCATCTAAGCTAACAATGCCCCATAAAGCATTCTCAATTGGTTAAAACCGCCTACTCCATACACACACACACACACATATATATACACACACATATATATATATATATATATATATATATATATATACACACATACACTTAGAACAAATAGTCTATCATTGAGCAAAGTTCAAATGTTTCTCTTAAGCATTCCTAGCAGAATAGAATTTAACTTAAAACTTTTAAATATCTGTGAATATTTGTTTGTTGGTCAATCAAAATTAATTTTAGAACGTCGTAGTTTTATAGGACATCATAGTAGAAGATCAAAGACTTGTTTTCGTTCCCCTTAATATCGATTGATGCAAGTCGATAAAACCTCATTTCGATACTTGAAAGATAGATTATTTGCAATGTGTCTCAAAGTTCAGCAATATGAATTTTACAACGGAACTGTGGATCTATTGGTTCACTTCAAGAATACCACTTTCATTCCGTAGTTATATACATATATATATATATATGTATATATGTATGGCTCACAAGCATGTATGTAGTAATAGTATTCTGTTTGGTTTTGAGTGGTTTGTGTGTAGCTCAACTCAGGCAAATGATTACGGTTATGCAATTGCCAGAAATTAACATTTACATATAGTTACATACACCTATTCTACATATCCAGCCAATTGAGTACGATGCCCAATGTAATAGACACCAAACTCAAAAGAAATGGGTGTTACACACTTCAAGGCATAGTTGTAATACCATTCTTAGAAGTTTAAGCAGTTTGGAGCACCAAACATGCAATTCTCCATGAAAACTCGTATCAGGTTTACTTTAGCCGGTTCTTAATTTAATCAACCAAAATTGCATAACATTTTGAAATTGTAAATATAATAAAACATATTATTATTAGCCACATCATGAACCAAGCCTTCCTGGAAATAGAATGTTGTTAAGCTCACACTGACTGATAAGTTAAACATTAAATCTTGAAATACCTTTGAATTTGGTTAAGGAAGCTCCTCGGTTTGGGGACTGCATCGTCTGCATCGTCTGCTGGAATCGCTGGGCGCTTTCGATATGCGCGTTTTTTTCGTGTTTCCACATAATTTGCAATGCGTCCTGATCGCAATAGCATCTTTTTTTCGAAGTAATATTTATTTTGAAAAACGATTTTTTTTTTCCAAATTTTTCGAAGCAAGTATTGTTAGCTTCAAAGTATATTAATATGCCTGTATGAATTT
The DNA here is from genome assembly GCA_035042305.1 of Drosophila glabriapex. Taxonomy (NCBI): domain Eukaryota; kingdom Metazoa; phylum Arthropoda; class Insecta; order Diptera; family Drosophilidae; genus Drosophila; species Drosophila glabriapex. Next base: position 3,455,273 of record JAWNLN010000012.1, read on the forward strand.
CCTGCTATGTGAACTATGATGAGGAATATATAACTTTTTTACTCTCGGGCACACTAGATCTAAAATATCTCATGAAATTCGCAGATCGAATTTAATTTTCACCAAAAATTATTAATTTAAGCTCAGCTGTGAAATCTTAGACGTACCTATTAAAATCGAACAAATATATTATTTAAGTTTCAGAGGAATAAATCAATTTTTTCTATTTATTTATTGTGAAACTTTGTTATCGTCAGATCTGCTGAGGCATTTAATAATGGCTTTTTGTTAGGATTCGAATTGAAACCGAGAACTAGTCTGAGAAGTACAAGCAAGGATGGCAGTTCAACTTATCGAACTTATAGGTATCTGAAAATGGTATTCAAAAATTCACCTTTTCAAAGTATGTATACGAATCAATGTCTCTTCAATTCCGTGTAGCATTTTGTCAGAGGAATTCGTTGCAATAAATGAATTAACAAAGCGTCAAAAACCAAAAATGGAAATGTTCGAAAAGTCCTACTGATACATATGTGTTTTTGTGAATGCAAATTTTCAATGTATTGATTAATTTGCAATTCTATTTAATTGTGAATCTCAATCCGAAGTGCTCTTCGTAATTCATTGATTTGGCATCAGATCCTGTTTTTTGTTTTCTTGCTGGTATTCTAAGGTTTGTTTCCCCGTTTGGAAGACCCATTCCAATATTTCAACGTTAAAAATGTTGACCCGAAATTGCATTTACTCAATGGGCCGGCTTGACTTCATAATAAACAACAGAGAGATAACTAAAAAAAATATGCAATAAGTAGCATAATATATAATACGCCCGACTAGAAGATACCCTGTGGCTTTTTTGCATGCATATATCTTCATATATCCATAATATATATTCTATAACACTAAGATGAAGTATATTTATAACTTGATTATGAAAAAATAAGCAGAGAGCTTAAAGCTACCCGTTCATCTATTGAGTAAGGGGTATATATAAGTAGGAAAATGGAACTCAAAATAAGTAGGAAATAAATATTTGTCTTAATTATTGCTCAAATGTCAGCCGCTCATCGTTAATGGTATTGTTATGGGCTCTATTTGGAAGGGGGAGGGACTTGTTGTGGCAATGGGGAGGAGGGCTATATGGGTTGTCTTTTTTTCTATTGTTGTTGTTGCTGGTTGCTGGTGTCGCTAATGGCGCCAAGTTAGCAAAAGATGGGCGTAACCTTGAAAAGCGTTTTGTAATTTATGTGCATTAAATATTTATTAACTATTGTTGGGTGACAAATAACACAACAAATAAAAAAAAAACGTTGGGCGCCATGAAAAAATGCGCAAGTGAAGGAGACAGCGAAAGAGCGAGAGAGAGAGAGAGAGCGTGAGACAAAGATGGAGAGAGCTGCATGCATAAATGAGTAAATGAAGGAAACGAGCGAATAACAGACTGAAACCTTTTTCCAGTCATATAAGAAACGAGCAAGAAGAAAAAAGAGACACACAAATGGCATACATGCTCGACATGCAGATACCCTGCACCCAGGCAGGATACATGCTTGCCATGCATAAGAGAAAATTCTATAAAACAAAACAATGCACTCATTGGAATCACCTCTTACAATACCCTCTTCGTCGTCTGTGTCTGTCTCTCTCCAATTATCTCCATTTCCTGCATTTTACTTTTTACATAACACATAATACAATCAAATAAAAAGATCTCTTATGCACTCCTTAGATTTGACACACTTCAACTCTTTGCTATCCACAGCAAAACAGCAGCAAAAAGCAGAAAATATTGCACAATCATTCTCTAACTCTTTTTTCACTTTACACATTACATGTGTAAAAACAAGGCTCATCCATTTGGAGAGTGTCAACAGCAAATGCACAAGAGATACGTGTTTTAATATTATGCGCATTAATGCTTATTTATTATATTAAAAGACGGCTAATTAGCTGCCTTAGCAATATGCAATTGCGTGTGGATCGCACTCCAACGAACTCTCCAAACGAAGGCGCTCTCGCTCTCTCCCTCTCCCTCTCTCTCTCTATCTCTCTCTCTCTCTCTCTCTCTCTCTTTCGCTCCCTCTCTCCCTCGCTCTCTCTATACGTGTTTATTTAGCTGCATTCGCAGCAGCAGCAAAAACAAACACAAGCATGCATTTTCCATCCAGTTATATAACTGCTTTCATTGCTTTAGGCTTAGGACTACAGACTAACTACAAGATTAGGCTGAGGTTAAAAATTCCTCCATGATGCATATGAGTAGAATTCTGTCTGTGTGTGTGTGTGTGTAAGGCGTTTAGACAACAGCTGTGAGTGTGTGTGGTAGATTTAAATTGATCAAGCAACTGGCAACTGTGTGTGAGCTACATGAAATGAGTTAAACGTTCGACAACCGTCTTGCAGATAAAATGGCGTCCGTTTCCTATCTGTTAGGCTGTTGGATTATTTTACATATCTTCACCGATTTCTTAATGAATATATATAAAAGGGTATAAAAATTTGATTGCATGCAATGCACACAGTTCGCATTCCACCTGATGCAATGACACACAACCCACAGCAACCCACACCACCCATCCACCGTGCAACATACACCATTCACCATCACCCCCATCCCCCAGCCCCTTGAGATGTAGCTCATTTTAATCTGAGCACGGGGCACTTTAAAAACACTTACTGTAAATAAAAACAACGAACGCGTCGCGTCGCGTCGCTTCGCGTCGCATCTTCTTAAAGGGACAACAACAAGTACATTTGCTTATCGGATTTAACAAGAAGCAAACTCTGCCCCCGCCCTCGCCCTCGCTCTCTTCTCTCCTCTACATCCACCATCCTTCAACCCAACAACCCCCACTCTGCTTTGGGCCACTTTTCGGCTTTCAGAAGGAGAGAGCGCAAAAAGCGTAGGGCAAAAGGCGAATGATCAAAGCGGCGGATTTATAGGATTTATTTGACTACCCTTGGTTGAACTGAGCGCATTATCGTTGCGAAGGGAGAGGGTGCGAGGTACGAGGTACGGGATGCGAGGGGATTGCTCTTTGGCTGGTTACAGCAAACACTTAACGCCTTGCAGTCCATTAAATGGAAATTTGTCACAGACCAAAAAAAAGCGAAAAAAGAGACAAATGGACAAACGGTCGACTGGACAAGCAGAAGGACCAGGACACCACAGCCATCCTTCCCCCTGCCCAGGTTCCACTCCCCTAGTTAGCAGTTGTTTGCATTGAGCGCTAAACGGGAAACCTGCCGTTAATTTGATTTAAATATTCATAAACTGCATTAAATGGCCGCAACAAATGTGCCAATTAAACGCGCCACAAACCAATCAAAAAGCGATCACAGCTCTGAAAATGCATTAAGAGCGCGCTGCCCTGTTCTAAGCGACTGCCCAAATACCCTGTAAATTGGTCCCCTTAAACATACAAGCCAAGCCAAAACAGCTTGAGTCTGAATTATGCTTAATTCAAATACTACTGATGAATCTGATAAATTTGGTTTTATATACAAAAATGCAGCTCATTCCGAAACAACAAGGAACAGGGATATATGTTGATGATCAGGAATATATATGTATATATACTGTATGGGTTCAAATCAAGCTAGAAGTGGAAAAGGATAAGAATAAATTATTTATTTATTTATCCAGGTTGTTTTTTTTATATTCTATTTGCAATTCAGAGACAATTTTCTAAACGTTTTAGAGTTTATTGATATTCGTAAGTTTTTTGATACTTCCTCTTGCTCCTCACCTCAATCCGACTCTTTCTCAACTTCTTCTCCATTTTCTGCACCCTCTACTGTTTCTTCCACTGCCTCTTCCTCTCCATTGACCTTTGCCACGCTCACGATCACGACTTTTCCTTCAGCCAATGCTGAATTGGCAGCAAAAGAGATCTGCTCATTTGATGATTATGGCACCCAAATATTGAATCTAAATAAAGTTAGTTTCAAATGTTGCTGAAACAAAAACAAAAAACAAAAAAAATGTATAAGCAGCTGAATTTAAATTTGACGTAAAACTGTTAATATTTCACCTGTTTTTCTATTATTGAATTGGGATAAAAAAGAAGTGGGTATTACAATTTTCTCGTGGAATTTATATGTTTTCCTGGGCAGCATTAACAGTCGAGTTGATATAGCCAGACGAGAGTAAACTTTAAGAGCTAAGACTTGTTATTTGAAGTAAAAGCTCTCGTACACCTCGAGCAGATTCGGTTTATTTCATTTAATCGATAACAACCGCAGTGTCACGAATTTTCTGCTAAAAATCGGAGCAAAACCAATAGCAAAACCAATAACTACATCAGTGGAACATTTAAAGTTGCTCTGTCAACTTGATTTAAACCAAATTTTTGCACTTAAAGCTGCACAAGTTATTATGTATTTATTTAGTTGCTTTTCTTGTTGGTGTTTGTTTGGTTTTTTTTTTTTGCATTAGGTTTTTTGGCTGCAGTCGCCAGTCAGAATCGATAAAATTCAACATTCATTCAACATTCATTGCGTATCTGTTTACACACATCATAAATATTAAATGGCTGACAAGCAAAAAAAAAAAAAGTAACACACACACACACACACATGGAAAAGCGCACAGAGTGAGAGTGAAAATAACACATAACAAGACAAGCGAAAAAAAGAGAGAGCAGAGCATGTGAAACGAGAAGGAAAATAAGTGAATGAATGAGCAGGGCAGCCGTTAACTTGATTAATTTATAACACTAATAAAGAATTTATGTGCAAGTGTCAACCTGCACTGCGGCCTTAAAGCAGTGTACAGTGTACCACTACCGCATCCCTCAAGCACCCCAGGCACCCCCTTCGAATACATACCTATAGGTGAATTTGTGTTTGTATTTGTATTTGTATTTGTATTTGTATATGGATATGGGCATGCATTCGAATTCGCAGTGGGGTCAGGTCAAGGAACACAAACTCGCAACTTGTCTACTCTGCAGTATTGCTGCGGGGTGCAATGGGGTACTGCGGGTTGCCGGCCGCAATAATTTTGATGAATGAGTGCGCATATTAATTCAAATTCATAAATTAATTTCCTGTTAAGCGGCTGCTCTTTATTTTCCTCGCCAATGAAAAACTGTTGCCTACTTTTCAACATGAGCCAACTTTACCATTTGTCATCGTTTCTCATTGAAAGTGTAGTTGTGGAAGTATTTTCACTGAAATTAGGCTAGCTTGTGTTCAGCTGACTGACATTTTTTGAATTATAATGATTAAGTACATCTTTGATTCACTTGCAATTTCAATCATTAGTTGAAACAAACGAGAACGCGTACATTTGATTGTTTCGGTTGTCTGATAAGAATTTGAATCTTTCTTAAATTACATAAAGAGCAGACTGAAACAGGTATCTTAATTATATTGAATATTATTATCTGATCCCATTATATAGGGGTAACAAGGGTATAAGGAAGTTGAGCAAAAGCATGTAACAGGCAGAAGTAACCATCTCCATATATATTCATTATAAGCTACAACCACCGAGTCAATATAGCTTTATCCATCTGTCCGACTGTATAAGCTAGCCGATCTCAGAGACATTTGGATATAATTTCTTGTAAATCAAGTCAATTTTATTTTGAATAAACTAGATAAATCGATTTCCGCCACAATTCTAAAGATATAGCCTTCCAATTGATATATAATACAGACCCAGGCAAATTAGTGACCATCTATACACACATACATAAGAAAAGAGAGCAATTCCAGGCATGCTTACATTTGAGTATGCAAAACGTTTTAAAGGGAAATTTGACGATAATACTGGAATGTATTTAACCTGAGCTGGGCTCTTGGTATATCGAGCTCACTTGACTACAGAATTCTTACTTGTTCTATCCAGAAGTTGTAATTATTATGGGAGTTGTGAGTGGAATGGGAAGGGTTTGTTTTAACTGTGCTTGGGCTCGACCTGCCAACAACAACTGACTAGGAATCGGTGGACATTAGCTTGACCGTTCGTCGCAATGAGGGAAGTCGGGCAAACAAACAGTTGTCACTCTCAGAGGGTTATACACATATACATATGCAGATGTAAATTTATATGTATAAAATGTATATACATATACGTACGTCTAGAGATAACGGTGGCGCAATGTACATTAAATATGCGCAACATTTTGATTTCTTGAATGGCCGCCGTACGCTTTTTGCGGTCGTCCCACTCCGGTCCGCAGTTCTGAGTTCTGAGTTCTGAGTTCTGCGCCAGAGTCGTAGTCGGAGTTGCCATCGACATGGAAGAGTCCTTGCTGTCGCTGCTCTTTACTAGCTAGCTATTGACTCCTTTCGCCTCGGAAACCTTCACAGCCAAATGAGCGACTGTTGTGTCCTATGTTCTGAGTCCTCGTCGCCATCGTATTTTCAAGTTTTCTGCGCATCTAAATAATTGATTAACTGTAAAATTCGGGCGCGTTACACACACACACATATATATATATATATATATATGTATGTATCTATGTATGTATGTATGCATATATGTACTTTTTCCAGCATTTAAAATCGATATGAACTCGAAGGACTAAGGACCACAATGGCGACATCGGCACATCGACGCTACCCAAACAAGTGCCAAGGAATTTTTAATATTATTTATTTAGAACCCAAATACGGCGTTAAGGCCCTTAAGAGTAGGGCTTGCTGGGGGCTCGCGGGGGAGGAGAAAACACTAACAAAAATCAATATCAGGTACAAGATGCACAAATGATTCGACAAGTTGCCTCGATAGCATCTTTAAAGAGGAAAATCCAGCAAAACGCTCCATTTGAACCCGAGAGAGACTGTGAGATACCATGAACCCAGTTTTTCAACACAAAATAGACTTCCACCTAACAAAATCTGTGATGCTTATTATATCTTAATTAAATTTGAACAGTTAATCAATTATATGTCTTTGTATTTTATATATCATTTGGAAGACTGTATCTTTGGAGTTGTGTAATTGGATGTAGCATCCGGTAATCGATTTGTATCGATAACCTAAAATAAACTTCGTTTGTGTATATAAGAATATATATAAGAAGTTACATTACGAATATTCCTCCAAGATGTTTACCCTTTTATTGTAGGTTATACGACTCGAACTGAGAGATACACATCAAGAGATTTCCGCCTCTAAATTCATGCATGTTTCTTTCAAAATTTTGTAATTAAATTCGATGCTATTTCCTCACCCAACCCCTTATAACCGCCCGCCCTGAAACTAAACTCGTACATACATATACTATCCCTGTTTGTCTCGTCTTTTCAGAGTCGTTTATTAGAAGATGCTTCCCTATTATGCAATTCGTGGTCAGCACGTCAGAATGTAAGTTAATACGCACCAAAAACAGAAAACCAATACCAAAACCAAAACACACTCTATGATTTCATATACGACATATTTAAATAAATGCTGACTAAGGTTTCCATCCATGTAATACCGATTAAAGTGTCCAACTTTCTGTTGACGTCGCCACCAAATCGTCTCTTATATATATCCGTATGATTTTGTCAATATGTTTTTTGCGATGTTTGTACTAAGTTAGTGTTCGGTTCTAATTGTAATTCGAACAGCCTGTTTGAGTAATTGACTAATTTGTGTTCGTTCTCTTCGATACAGGGTGATATTTTTGCGGGTATCAACGATGGCATACTCAGCAGAGCGGAAGCTCTCGCCGCCGTCGACATACAGAAGCACCAAGCCCAGCATGTACATAGCCAAATGCCCTCCCAAATCAAGCACGATGTGATGTACCATCATCATTCAATGAGTGGTCCCCCGCAACGTCCATTACAGGTAAGCTCGATATCCAACCTATACCAATATTTGATAAGCTACAATTGGTATCTACGAAATCTCACATAAGCCAACTGTCTAAGTGGAGTAATCAGACATTTAATACTAACCGATCTCTGGAAAGGACATTGTAGGCCAAGAAGCCAACTAGCTAAACTAGGTATAGCCAGAAGTAAAGTCTTCCGATTTTATTATAATGAGAAAGAGCCCTTAAAGCATAACATAACAGAGTATTTCGCCTTGGCCAGTAGCAGATGTAGTACCCTAGGGAACACATCGAAACCCTCAGGCCGAAAATGATACTCGCATTCCTGCAGGAATTAAGCGGGAAGAGCCATAGGCTCAGATGGGGGCATAATAGGTCTAACAAGTCACAGTGCATGAAGCCCAATAATAATATAATGTAAATAATAAATAAATAGCTATCGAAGTAAGTTGCACTCCACTTTAACTTCTCAGATCATAGAAGTGATGTCTCTGGTAAAGTTAATCTTCAGAACTGTGGCACACATTTTGTTTGTTAGATTAAATTAAACTCAAGATTTTTCTTCACCTCAAAAAGCAATAAAAAAAAAGAAATGAAACAGGCAATGTTAAACAAAGAATCTGACAATAATAATTAGCCAACTTAAACTAACTTAACTTAACTAACTACAATTGAATTAAAATAAAAGGCATTAATGAAAAATGCTAATCAAAATTTTGATTTGAGATATAATTAAAGTGTAAGTTTATAGTTTTAAACAAGATATCATTCAAATACTCAGCTTGCTCACTATTATCCTATCCTTCCAAGTGGATGTTATACTTTTGTATAACATCGATGAATATCGATGGTGTGATGTCAAAGTTTGGATATCTCCATTGGTAAACCCTACACATAGTGGTTTTTAAATGCATATAAAAAAAAAATTACAATTAATTAAAATTCGAAACAAAGTATCAACTAAAGCACAATCCGAGCTTAAGCAGATATATGTAATTTGAGCTTATGTGTGTATTTATATATTTATATATGTGTATTTGAATATATATATATATAAATATATATTGATTTAAAATCACTCCCTTCACAAGCATATAAATAGTAAAGCAGCAATTGCTCAAATTGAAGGATTGTTCAACAATTGTAACCGGAAATTTTCCTCAAATGGTTGATTGCTCTCGCCTTAATTTTGGCCACTTTGTGTGTATGTGTGCGGGTGTGCGTGCGGGTGTGTGTGCGTGTGTGTGTGTATTCGTATGTGTGTGTGTGTGTTGCGGATGTGAAATATTATCCGTTTAGGTGCCGTTGCAAGCTTCTACGCTACACAGCATTTTGTGACGAGTCATTCTGATTAAAACAACGGCGACAACTTCAATTTCCGCTTTTGTGGGAGCGAGTGAGTGTGTGTATATGTGTGTGTCAGTGTGTGTGTGGTTAATTTGAAATGTTTCTTTAATAAAATTAAAATTGTGACGTGTAAGCCTTCTGGGAACGAGCCACGTGACGGTCGTTTGCCAGGTAAGCACATCATGATTCGTGTCGTTAATTGTATTGTACCGCTAGTACTTCAAGCTCAAGGCGGGTCGCGCCCCCTCCCCCCATCCCTCCCCCCAACATCAACATCAACCTCAACCCCACTCACCCAACGACTATCGAGTCTTGGTAGTCGCACATTTTGGCCACTAGCACTACCGGAAGGTAGGAGGAGGTACCCGCTGGCCGACTGGCTGACTAGCTACCCAGTGTTCCCCGGTTCGGCTGGTGGTTGGAACTCTATTAGAAGTTGATTGTAATCAAATTACATAAGCAACCTGTTCCTGTATCTCCCATAGCTAGTTGTTGGGTAGTTATGTTCCCAGTTCATGTTGTTGTAATGCCACTTGTTTTCGGCACAATCGAGCATGACGAAAGTGCGCGCTGTCCACGCGCCATCGACGCCGGTGGTTGTTGTGGGTTCCCATTCCCATTCGCACTACCACAACGACTACCGCTACCCTATAGCTAACGACCCATTCCATTGCCCTTGCTTGACGTGTGTGTGTGTGTGTGTGCGCTGCTCGTTTGGGCTTTAATTTTCAGCAAACACTCGTCCCAACACATACTTGAGTCTGACAGAATGTTAACCAACGGCCCCACTCTGTCTATCAGTTCCGAACAATGTGGGTCTCAGGTGCAGCAACAACGTTATACACTTAGTGTAGTATCCCAGGTACTTGAGAGCATCCCAATCCCAATCGCAATTGCAATAGCAATTAAATCGATCTCTTGAATGATGTGATGTGTTTTTTGTTGTTGGGAGAACAAACTTATAAGTTGTATTCTTAGTAGTTGCTGTACTTTCAAAAATTAAGGCAAGTAAGTATGCTGAACACAATTGCTAAATATATTCTGGACACTCAAATTTAAGCATGCAAAGCATATATTCATTTAAAAGCCGGCACTGAATGAAGAAAACTTATTCTGCGTAGGGTATACAAAAACTTATAATCAAAATATACCCTGCTTACGCATTTTTAATGATTGCAGGGTATATACAAATTATAAATTAAATTTTTATAAATATATTGCATTTCTCATTCTCTCTTCCCCTCTCTCTCTATCTATCTGTCGCTAATATGCGAAAAAAAATCTCTGAAATGCTCGATTTTTTCAAAATACACAATAATGACCAGTAATGAGACTTATTCCTTGGTAATTGCCAGCCCGTATCGATTCTATCTCGATTATCTTGCTCTAAATTATAGTACGCCCGTACGTCTGCACCCATAATATCTCTCTCTATTTATCTATTTCTCTCTCTCACTCTGTAGTGGCCAATTTGCTGGCTAGTCTTGAGTGAAATAAATAATCGTAACTGGTGGGAATTTTGGCAGCAGTTGCATTAACAGCCTTTTAGTTTAAACATTAGTTTGCGACTTCATTTGAAATATTAAGGCAACTACACTCAGAGAAGTCTACCTGGAATTTAGAAAATCAAAATACACTTTCAGCGCCAAGAGCAGCTCACCTTATTATTGAGAAGGTATATTTCTAAAACACAAGCTTATGTCTTTCTAAAAACCAGGTTTATTCTTTTCTTAATTCCAGGATTATTTTCAAAGATTTCGAAAAAAATATGTTTAATCTACAGGAAGTTTTTCTTTTTTTTTATTACACATAATTTTATTTCGAATAAATACGAAAATATTAGTTTTCTGGACGATTTTCTAATTGCAGTGCGATTTATTTTCTGAGTGTACAATTCGCCTACGTTTGGACAAATTTGTAAGGAATTTTAAATGGTTCGTGGGAATGACCTAAATGGTTGCAGTTGCAACCAATAGCAATATTTTAGTGGCTCCGGCAAGGAACCCTCTACACATTAGCATTTGGACCTGCACACCCATCGGATTCGAGCCAAGCCACGTGTCCTAAACATTGACGCTCGAAGTTTGCCAAATAGCGATACCATTGATGCTCGAAGTGTTCAAAGGAGAATTCATCTTCCATGTCCTCCTTATCCAGATACCTGTCCATTGCTCGATGCAACTCAAAACAGCTTTGATTTGGGTCTCCTAACACATTTTACGACATAAGCTAAACAGTATTTTTGTATTCGTTCTCTTTTGTTTCAAAGGTGTTTGGGATTTTCAAATAATTATTACTGCCTCGATTTACATCTTTCACAAAGCATCTCCAACCCCATCAACTATATTCATTCCTGAACAGTATGATTGTATGTCACCGATGCATTTACCAAATACAAATTTGCAACATGTCATTCTTAGATTTTCAGAAGATAAACCAGAGTCATGGACCGTTGGGGCTGGCTCCTTTTAGTTCTTCTGCTTTTTTTGACGTTATAATGACAGATGAGCAGATCTCCTTGGCTGTCAATTCAGAATTTGCTGAAAGAACAGGGCGTGGTCGTGGTCGTTTAAGAGGTCGATGGAGGGGATGCTGAGGTAGAAGATGATGAAGAAAAGATGAAGTTAAGGATTAAATAGTCGATGTTCTTACAAATATAAAACATTTAGAAAATTGTCTCTGAATTGCATATGGGAAAAAAAAAATTCAATTGCTAGATAAATTATTCATCGTTATCCAACCCAATATATATATATATATATTTATATATACATATTTTTGGTCAGCATCTCTCAACCTCTCTCCGTCCGTATAGAGCTGTGTGCACGGTGTCTCGTAGCCGACCTCTCTCGACTACAATATTCTATCTGTACTTGTTCAATCCTAACATTATTCTTCACTCCTTTCAGTTCCTCAACAATCTTTCCATTAACATAATTTCACTAATGCGTGGTTTGAAGTTATATTTTGATGGGCCTATCACCTGTACCAGGCAGCTTGCCGCACACCACACCACACCATATCACACCATTCCCCTTACATCCCCAATGCGCAGCCGGCTCGTGCCGTTTTGGCACGACCGTCAACCCCATGGCAAAGTGTGCAACTTTAAAATGTTCCACTTGATTTGATGGTTGCTGTCTATCAATTTCGGGAACATGTGTCATAAGCGTTATGCGAAATGCCATAAAATCCATCCCCCAACCCAACACCAACCCCTACCAGTCCCAGTCGCAGTCCCAAACCTGGCACCAGCCCCACTTGGCAAAAAACATAACAAAACTCATTAAATTAAAGTAATTTACAGTAGAGCCCTGCCTCACCATCCACCACCACCCTCCCTCCATATTTTGGCCTACAAAATGTGCAAGTTTGGCGAGCATATGAAAAGCCAATTATGACAGAGCAACGCAAAGGGGTAAATAAACGAGCAAATATAATGCTAATTAAAATAATCATATCCATCATAAAACTCAATGCAACCTGGTCTAGGCTGTGGGGGAGGGCTCGGCTGGCCAGAAAGGCTGCCGAGCATTTGTAACAATTACAAATGAGAGCAGCATCAACAACAACAGCAACAGCAAACAGTGATTATCAATTTTCTAGACAGATTCAATGTTGCAGCCGCTTTCACCAGATCAAGGTTTGGGTGGGTTGGAGAAATTTCCCCGAGGATTGGGGTTGGGGTACGACGGGAATAGTAGCTGGCCACTTTGCAGGCATTTATCACAGATTTTGCACCAGCTACCAAAACAATACTGGCAAAGTTTGGTTGACCCTCGACCCTTTAGCGGGTAGCGGGTGGATATTTTTTTCACCCCCTACTGCAGATACTACATATTTATATGTATGTATGTATATGGCACGCCAGTCTAACCGAAAAAGTACACTTAATTCAATTTAAATTACACTTTCATATTTCCGGCCGCACAGGACTGCTGCCCGAGGGCCCAAAGGGGCCCAGTAGCCGCTACCGTACCGTATCCATTAGTATTCGCAACATATGGCTCAATTTCCCTCAAATAATTTTCAACATAAACACACACAACACACGCACACACGCCCATGCATCCGCAACGGGGTGAACATACAGTTGAATCCTGATATCCGCTATTCGCTACCCGCTACCGTCGCTACCCCGATACGGCAACTGACAGCTACTTGTAGTTCGGGCTGCCAGGAACCGGCAACCACAAGTGGTTTATCATATTGAAATTCATTTAGTGCACCTGTTTGATTTTTTTTCGTGTTTGTCGAAAACGCAATCCAAACAACAGCAAGAAAAAAAAGATAACTCCAGCAAATAGTAACAGACCCAACAAAACTGGTCATATTATTTGGTAAATATCGTTAACTTTCCCCATTGCCACGCCACACGCAATCAAATTCCACTTTGTCAAAAACCACTAGACCCACCCATCAGTAGTTTCTGTATCTGTTTCTTATATGTTGGGGTTAGCCCTAAAAGCGGCCATGGTACAACTACAACGAATATGTATTTCTAAGCATTAACTTGACCTGATATTTCTCCAAGAGTCTAAATTATACGTGCACCTGCATATTCCTCTTTAATCAGCCATTTGTGTTTTACAAGTTACAAGCCCCAAATGAAATCGTTTTTAATGCTAACCAAATCTGAGCTTCTCTTATGTAGTTACTTTGTAAGCTTACCTTGTGAGAAAACTCTTTCATGTTTCTTCCACAATGAGCAATGGGGAGATTTTGTGAGATTTGACAAGTTACAATCCTCCTCTCTTCTATCGTATCTCTTCTTACTTACTCCTATTATCACTTTCTCTCTCTTTCTGCAAACCTAAAAAAACTAAAATAGCTCTCAATAAGTCTGTCGAGTTTCAAGTTTCTCACCCTTAATTCCTGTATCCAATGCTTATATTCTTTACAGATTTCTCTTTCTCTAAATTCTGCGCGCAACAAGAGATAGGGATAGATATGTAAAAGGTCTCAAAATCTCTCCACAATGCTGACTGTCGACTTTTGGGGTCTTCTTTTTCCTTAATATTGCACCGAAATACGCAGAGCTTCATTACATTATTAATCGATTGCCGTCCTAGTTATCGATTGTTACGGTATTTTTCGCCACTGGATTGACATGATTAAATATGCAACCATTAAATACTGTACCATGACAAAACGACTGCCACACATCAAACAAACGGAAACAAATATACACAACAATTTTCGCATTCATAATAAAAACCCCTCGACTTTTTTTACACTATAAATTGTGTTCAGCTGGAGAATCAGCTGTTGTATGCCTATCAGATCAAAATTATTTCTCGTAACGAACTTTAGTTTTAAGTACAGTAGTCATTTGAGATCATACATCTCAACGATGGGGAAGAGAGAGAGAGAGAGAGTAAAATTGCAGAAAATTAAAGTCTTGTCTACAGGGCTCACCCTCAAAAAATCTCGCCTTTTTACATACATACAAGATACCATTTATTTGATGTTCATTTACGATGATGTAGGTTTTTTGAAGGGTTTAAGGATGTGGATGTGCGATCATTCTTGACATAGTTGATGATTGTATCCTTAATCGGTTCTATTATATATATATAAATATAAATTATATCAAATAAGAAGCCGTCATCGGGCACTTCTGTGGGTAGCTTTATCAGCCTGATCTGCTCCATGGATACCAGATCGGGACTCAGTCCGCCATGACAGTAAAATATCTTCTTATCAACAATCGCCTCAACTGGCATACAATTGAAACAGTTCATGAACGTGTGCCACAACCTTTGGCTATATCGTCGCTTGCACTCATCGTAGAAACCTTTGATGTGCGTAATTCCGGCGCACTCGTGCTTGCCGCGCAGCAGAAAGAAATTCTCTAAGAATTTGATCGTGTAGGCGAGCAGCAAACAGATCGTGTTCAGCGATTGCTCGTCACCGCTCACGTAGTTGCCAAGGAATAGATATTTCAATTCCGACGGAAGGCCGCAGTGCTCGAACAGATGCAGCAGACCATAATGCTGGCCGCGTATATCGCCGCAGATCTTCAGGGGCGCCTCCAACTCTAGCAGTATCGGCTGTGCGTGAAATATATCGGGGGACCTGACGCACAAGCCGTCAATCTCCGCCTCCATCAGCTGCATATTCTTATCGTTACAATTCAATTCTGCGGGCTAATAATATAATTATCTTATGTTAGAATATATTGAATATATGCTAAAAGTGATTCCAGACCAAAACCGATAATAGTTTAAAAAAAATATGCAAATGTTTTTGACCTTTTTTTTATTAATATTGTTTTCTTTGCTCAGAATTAAATGTTAGGCAACCAGAACGCTGTACGGAAAGGAAATGAATAGATTTGCATAGCCTCCTGATTATATTTGGAATGGCTTGCCTTTTGTGAGGTAGTTAATAGATATACTCATCGGGTCTTGTAATGTCTAAAGCCACCTAACTCAGCAAGCGTCATTTAAAACATTTATTATTATAATACGAGAACATGGCAATATCGAAAAACCAATATTAATGCAATTTTTAATGGGTATTACTATCAATTTGATTCACGCTTCCAAACAAAATCTCGTTTGAAATAGAGATTTGCTTGAAATTGGTTTGGAATTTAGATAGGCTTTGATAAAAGCATTTACTTAACTGATTTACTAGTAATGAAAGCGTGTAAGAATTGTGCTATACACACTATATAGGGTATCTCCGTATGTGATAAACTAACAAGTTTATTGTTGTTCTCCTTTGCTGTTGGTTCTAGCAAATGTTAAGCGGTTTCCTGTTGTAGTTGTGTGTATTTGTGTGTGTGTGTGTGTGTGTGTGTGTGTGTGTGTGTGTATGTGTGTATTTTGTTGTGCAGAAAGCTTTGTGTCATCCAATGACAATTTACGGCCCACTCTTATCCTGGCAAGGACTACAATTCACCATGACCCATGTGGTATATCCCATGTCCATGTCCATGTCCATGTCCACGTCAGTTCAGTTCAGTTCTGTTCACTTCAGTTGAGTTTAGTTTGGTTTATTTATTTTTTTCTTTTTTTGTTTTGGCTCGCTTGATTCAGTTGCGTTGATGTTGATTCATTTATTTATTTAGTGTTCCTTTGCTCATCAATTATTTAGTACTGCGTCTGTATGTATGGTGCTTTTGTCTTTCTTTTCTTTCTGTCTTTCAGCTTTATATCTTTCTCTTTTTTTTATTGCAAGACAATAAGCGATGAGCACGTGAAGGAATGAATGTGACTTGAATTCGCATACACCCATAGAAATGATAAAAATATTACCCATTATCCCAGTAGAAATCAATTAGCTTTGAGTTTGTCTTGATAATAATAATATTAATAATAATAATTCTTTGGAGATTTATTTAGTTGCACATTTTCCGATTGGGAAAATTAATTAGCACTTCATTATTATTTTTTTGAGTGTAGCTGGGTGAAATGCCGTTGGTATTATGGCCAGAAATGGAACGGCTTGGACCCGCGCATGGAATGCAAATGTGAACGTGGTCATCACTCAGAAATTGTTGCGCAATTACGGGACACGAGGCAATTGCACAACGGCAAGGACGACGGGGGCGACGAAGAGTCGATTCACGATTTTAAATTGTACTTTCGCCAAAACTCGACTCATACATTTTTAAAATGCATGCAAAGTGCATTTAATCGTAATTTGATTTACAACTGCTTCGCCTTCGTTTCCGTCACTGCCTCCAGCCCATTGCCACGCCCTCCCCACCCCAAAGCAGATTGAAGCTTATACAATATTAAGTGCACGCTTAAGTCCTGATTATCCAAATTGCTGCTTACAATCGACGACAATCAACTACTTAGTACTTAGTACTGCTAAGCACTTAAATACCTAAAAAAAACTTTGACTTTTCTGTTACGTTTTACTCAATGCTGATGCGATTGCCAATTGGCTAAAAATAAAATGCAGTTAGCTTTAAAATGTTACAAATGCAGTTAGCCAAAGTGACTGACAAAGCACTGTTTACTTTAACAATTCTGAGCCGGATTCGAACTGAACTTATATTAAAATGCCGCGACTAAATACCCTTGCAGACAGAAACGGCTAACATCCAAATTGCTCTATTACCAATCAAAAATAAAATCAACCGATTGATTTTAGGAAAACTAAGCGATAAGCGATAAGCGATAAGCGATGGCTAATCGGATGCTGATAACATTTTGTCCCACTTTTAAGAGAAATAATATTGCCCTGATATTTTGAAAATCATCATACTTATGACGCCAAGAATTGCTCACCTTAGCTCAAAGTATAGAGTAATATCGATTTTTACCTTGATATTTGTTTAGCGATGATTTAGAATAGATTTTGGGTTTGACTTTTAAAATTAAAAATTGTCCAGCTGGCAAACTTCCCACATAAGCTCCGAGCTCAGGTCAAGAACGTCACTGAATAGTGGATGGAGTTGGGGTGGGGGTGGTACCCTTTTTTGTTGTTGTTGCTGGTGGCTGTTGTTGTATTTTTGCTGTTGATGCGATGACACTTAACAGGTTAACCTGCTTAAAGTGCACATCAACGGATCACTTGACCCACACTGCGAACCCCTTCGAACAAATGCGTGGAAAAACCGAGCATATGTAAAATTTAATGCATGACAAGGAGGGAGTGGAGGGTGAGAAGGGGGGATGGCATCGTGAAAAACTGGCAACAACTTTTGCAATTATCAGTTACAAATGCTCAGCCCAAAAAAAAAAGGCGGGTAACAAACACCATTAGACATGCCCAGTGAATTAGGGATTGGGGTGGTGGGTGATTTGAGGAGGGTTGCATTATGTTTGGTATTTTGTTTTTTGTTTTTGTTGTTTTTCAAAATATGTTTTCAAAATGTGCAATAAGGTTGTTATTTACTTTCAGCGAAGTGAGCATCAAATTGATCGTATTAATGGCCATAACTAGTTTATACCGCCCATCTTATCAATTCACGGGGATTATGCGCAGATTTCCATTAGCTGGGGCCGAGGAGTGGCCATAGCGAAGCCAGTCAAGGGGTGGCTGCTCAACTATCTCCCTCTCTCTCTCACACACACACACACACACTGTTTATTTGTCGCTGTCTCACTTGGGCTCTTAATGCAATTTCAATGGTCAATGCGAAAAACAGTCTTTTTCGATTTGCCATTGTTGTTGCTGTTGTTGTTTGATACGCTTGTTTTTTATGCCTGGGCATACAATTTGGTGTTCAGCCTGGACCACTGCTGACTGCCTGCTCCTGCTCCTGCTCCTGCTCGGGCTTGCAGCGCAACTGCTTTTGTGCGGCGACTCCCACAGGAATTGCCCAGGCAATATAACTGAAAGCAAAAATGAAGATAACAGTCAGCGCGGCAAGTGCAAATCCACCCGTCCATTTAACAACTTCTGAGTGTGTGTGTTCCCCACCCACAACCATCCGACCACCTGACGTTCCACATTCACATTCACATTCACATCCACATCCAATTCCACATCCAAATTCACATCGCGTACCTTTTGCTAACCAACTAACTGCCTTTTTGCTTTTCCCGTCTGCGGGCATTTGAATGGGTGGTTGCTCTGCTTCTTCGCTTCTTCGCTTCTTCTTCACGATAAAGGGAGGGGAAGATGCGAAAGGAAGGGGGATGGGAGTGTAGGGCGGATGAGCCGCCTGTTACGCCTCTGTTTGATGCTTGTAAAGACCACTTTACCCGCTATAATAAAAATAAATCATAATATTTTGCGCCCCTCGTCGCGTGCAAGTCTCGCATCTGAAAGTACACAAAGACAACCTGTGCGTACGAGCCCTCGCACAGTGACACCAAACCTATTGAAAACGATAGCCAAATTATTATTATTATTTTGTTGTTTTTCGACTTTGACATCATAGTTACAATCAAATTGATTTTTGATTGAGAAAAACTAGGTAGCTGCGAATACCTGGCAGGCATCGCGAATTAAACTAGGTGCTTTTTAAGAACACCTGCTTTAAACGATTAAACGATTTTCAAGTTGTTTTTAATTACTTTGGTACATTACTGTACAGCTACGCTAAGTATATTTGATTACAGTTTCAGTTTCTGTTCTGAATTTGGATTACGATTGCGGTACCTGCTTTTAAGACCGGAGAAGTGTAAACTAAAATTACTTCGGACTACAAAAGGCTTTCTTTTAATTAACATTGCGATACGTTTTGTATTCTATAATTTTTCATTCAATTCTCACCACTGTAAGAGTACTCAAAGCTACACACACACACACACACACACAGAAGCTGGCACACGTCGGCGTTTACCTTGTTTGCCGGTACTCGTTACTCGGTAGTCGACACTCGGCACTCGACCACCGTCGCTGCTGTTGTCGCCGTCCATGTTACGAGGTTGTAACCCCGGATAATGTACTTAATGCATCTACATATTAATGTCGCCCGAAAACCTGTGCAACCCTGCCCCGTCCCGTCCCGCCATGCCTCGCCTCACCTCGACTCTCCCATTCTACTTCTGTCCGTCTGTCTTCCGTTTGCAAATCCTTACCGGCTAGTAGCATGAACAGTATTTTCTATTACTGGGCCGTATTGTGGTCCCCCGTGTATGCCTCGTCCTCGTCCTTGCCCGGCCTTCGTTGTGCCTTTTGCTTTTTGTTGTTTTTATTGCACAAGGGTCGCCGCACACCCCAACCCCAACCCGAACCCCATCCTCTGCCCTTGCCGTGAGCCGTGTGATTGCTGCTACATGTTGCCGGTACGGCGCTACTAGTCCTACGATTACACTTGTTCCAACCGACTGAGGGGTGTGCGTATGTGTGTGTGTGTGTGTGAGGCCCAGGTTATATTGATATGTCTCCCAGTAGAGCTGGCAAAACAGCCGGTAGCGCAGTTAAGCTGGGACCGCAATGTGTAAAAAATTACGAGCTACATTGAAAATAAAAAAACAAAAAACAACAAAAAAATAAGCAAAACGCCGGGGAGTTGGATCTGACATTGGGTGGTGCTATTGGTGCTTGGTGGGTGCGGGTGGTGCAAGTGCTGCGGATGCCGGCGGTGTCTCGACTCGGGTGGTGTGTGTGTGTGTGTGTTTGGCACGCATGATGAGCCGGCAACAATATGTTAACCCTGAAATTTACTTCGTGCCCATCCCCCCCCCCCCCCCACAATCTACTTGCACTCAAATAAGGTTGTTGTTTGAGCTACTTTATGAGTGAGCCACCGGCACACTCTAAAAATTTGTAGAATTCATCAAGTTCGTTTGAGAAAAAACCACAAGTATTATGCAACACCCTTGTTTTATCCATGTCATAAAGGAAACAACTTTAAATAGCTCAAGCGGACAGTTTACGATCAAATAAGTATTAAAATAATTAAGAAAAAATACATATATAATAAGTAAATACATATAATGCATGCACATTATAAAACAATTGAGAACGCTAACGTGGAGATAGTTTGACTAGGAGATACCCTAAAGATACCCTAGGCTTGCTGATAGTATTTTCTTCAACATCAAATTAAGTTTTAGCTAACAAGCTCTGAATTTCGTTGTCGATATTAATGAAATTTGAATAGTTGGAATATAATTAATATATCTTCCCCTTATCCCATTTCCTTTTCTAGTGGGTTCAGGCTATAATAAAATAAATAAAAGGAATATATATATAATAATTTAAGAACTGGTTTGAGTATTTTACAAACACTATAAAGTTATTTTGTGGCTCAACGTGTCTTTTTGGTTTCTTAACTGTTGCATTCGGCAAAAGTCAGCTTACACGAATCTGCACTAAACAGGTGAATGACCCTTGCAACTATGCGTAACTTTCGCACAGTGTATGCATGTCCTGGGAATTCCCAGGCAACAGAAAAGAGACCAAACAAAACTTTTTGTGACGTTCAACGGCGACAGCAAAAGGTAAAAGGTAAAAAGTAAAAGTAAGTAAAGATACGACGCGTAATGCTGCATGCTGCGTGCGGCATGCCCCTTTTTGGCGGTGCCACCCTCCTGCCCCCCATTCGTGCTTATGCTGTGCTGTGCTGCGTTATAAAAATAAAATGAAATCTATTACGTGGCAAACCACCCCCCCACATTTATGTGGCAATTTGTTGTTTCTTGATTGTGTTGCTGGCAAAAAGTAAAGTGTATCATTTTCCCATTTGGCGGCCCCTTTTGCGGACCGGGTCGAGCACGAAGCACCAAGCACGAAGCACGATATACGACACACGAGGCACGAGGCACGCACATCTCGTCGCACACTTTGTCTCAATTCCCAACTGTCAAAGTTGTGCCCGGCAATTTATGAAGATTTGTGTGGTGGCCGCCGTCAGTGCAAGAGGGTGCTACTGCTCTCTGTGGAGGGTTGCTCTGCTCTGGTTTGGTCTGGTCTGGTCTGGTCTGGTGCGGTCTGCCACGCCCCATCGGTTATGTGAACGCCCTAGTGCACTTGTTTTGATTTGTTTGGAATAATAACAGATGCTTATGCCGTCGTACATATTATTCATTGTTCAAATTATTAACGCTTGACAATAAAAATTGTATTTGAACAGCACTCGAAAAACCTCAATTGCCGAACTATATCCCATACCCCGTACCCCGTACCCAGTACACAGTACACAGTGCCCAGTACCCCGCCCCGGGGCAGGCCAGTCAGCAAATTGCAATTTGTGCAAATATTTATGTACATTGAAAATTACTCATTTGTGTAACACCAATTAATTTCAACAAACAGCAGCAGCAGCAACAACAACAACAACAACACCAATCCATTTATAAGGAGCTATGTGCCATTGTTTTTGTTGTTGTCCATTGCCACCCCCACCCCTACCCCCACCCCCTCTACTTCGCTCTCTGTCTCTCTCTCTCTCTCTGTGTGTGTGTCGCACTGTTACTCTGTTTTCTCCGTTAAACAAATGGAAAATGAGGTCTTTTGTTTCCGAAAATAAACGATGTTTGTTTGCGATTTCCACAAAGTTTGCCCAGGTCTCTTGTGCAGGTGCTCGCAACCGAGGGGGCCCTGTAGTTAAGCACACACCCCCTCTCCACCCCACCACCCCACCATACACCACTTGTCCACTCCCCCCGATTATCAGCACAAATGCATTTGATTTTCGGTTTTTGCTTTTGCAAATTGCGCCTCACAAATTGCCACTTCAACTTGTTGTTTACATTGCAATTTTTCAACACACACATTCGCCCCCTGCCCACCATCAAACTCTTGCAAGCTGCCTGCTTTAACAAATTGCAACTAATTTGACAAACTAAGAACGCTGGCAAAGAAAACAAACGAAAAGAAAAGAAAACAAAAAATTAGAAAAAAAAACCCAAAATGAATCCACAGTTAATTAGTGTACTTAAAGCTGAAACAGTTCTTAAATTACCCAAAACTGAAATAGTTTTTGAGCAGCGAGTGGGAGAATTTCGACTGGAAGCAGAGCAGCTGGGATACATTTTAGATCATTTAGTAAAGCAAACTCGGAGTTAGTCTTATTGTATTCATTTTGATTGCAATTCTGTCAAACCAAAACCGAAACCGCAGTCGAAACCACATTCTTACCGGTTCAAATTAAATATCGAAATCGAAATAGATTCACTTTTCAATTTCTTAAGACCCAAATACCGAAAATGCCGTATGGGAACGCAAACATTCTAGCCGAACATCATACATATAGATGTCCAAGTGGCTCTGTTCAAGCTGGTATTCGAGAACTTATCTTATCTCATCTCTAAAATCAGTTTACTTATTATATATGTATATACCTTAAGTGGTTAGAGATGCTTCCTTCTGCGCACCTTCATCTTATGCATTTTTGCTAATTTTTAATGGGTTCGGGGTATAGCAAGGAACAAAAGCTTCATAACGTACCCTTTGAGACATCAGAGCACCTGCTGTGACCTCAATTTCATTGCAAATTTCGAGATTATGATAATTGTTTTGCGCAAATGCCAGCTGTAATCAAATGGTATTACACTGATATTAGGGTATTCCTGGTATTAGGGTATTCCATCTGGAAGATTCTCACTTATTTTTTCAAACTTTATACCATACGTATTACGTACCAGTACAATAATGTTCTATAACTCTTGGTCGAGTTCCATCGTATCAGTTAAGGTTGTGTGTCTCTGAGAGAGATTCTACGGATTCTACTGATTGCCGGGCAATCTTCCAGAATGTGTTTTTGAGTCGCGTCATTCACAGAGGCATCTTTCGATTATCCCGAAAGGAAGTCCGTTGGCAACCAAAGAAGGAGAGAGGGGAGAGAAGAAAAGGCAGGTCAGGACGCTTCTTATCATAATCATCAGAAGTTTCTTGCTATATCCGGCTTCAAGAGAAGTTTGACAGTACTTTTGATACTTTTGGAATACTTTGATTGACAAAGCCTGATCCGCATGCGCATTGGGTAAATATGAAGATTTGAATTACCTCCTTTTCTAATTGGGAATATCTATTAAAGTACCAATTTCTATTTTCTTACCGACTTGAGATTATAATGCAAAAATTACAGCTGCAAATTGGCCATATTTTGAAAGGAAAAATGAGCATTGCGTGATTTTATTAATATTGAAACCAATGAAATTGAATATGTCAAAAAGTTGAACTTCATTTAGAGTCAACCTGATTTCGAATTTCATTCAGAACGACAATACTAAAAAACATTTTAAATTAGCGTACACTAAAACCACATTCGGCATGCAATCTCTTGAAAAATAAAAATACAAATAATAAAAACAAGAAAAAAACATAAGAACACAAACGGTTTCGAAAATTTCTTGGCTTGAAGTAGAAGCAATAAGTATATGCGTCAAATTCAACTGTTTTTCACGGTCTTTTTGGCAAACTCGTTTTTTGATCAAGCATTCCGACGGCGTCCCAGTCGATTCCGCGACAGCCGCAGATCGGCAAAACCAGCCCCTGGGCAGGTGAGATGGCCGAGATGCTCAATCTGGACAACATCATTGGTCGGCTGCTGGAGGTGCGCACAGCCCGACCCGGTAAGAATGTCCAGCTGACCGAGACGGAGATTCGCGGCCTGTGCCTTAAATCGCGCGAAATATTTCTCGCTCAGCCGATACTGCTGGAGTTGGAGGCGCCCCTGAAGATCTGCGGCGATATACACGGCCAGTATTATGATCTGCTACGTCTGTTCGAGTACGGCGGCTTTCCGCCGGAATCGAACTATCTATTCCTTGGCGACTATGTGGACCGGGGCAAGCAATCGCTGGAGACGATCTGTTTACTGCTCGCCTACAAGATCAAATTCTCAGAAAATTTCTTTCTGCTGCGCGGCAATCACGAATGCGCCAGCATCAATCGCATCTACGGTTTCTACGATGAGTGCAAGCGACGATATAGCATCAAGTTGTGGAAGACGTTCACGGACTGTTTCAATTGTCTGCCAGTTGTGGCGATTGTCGATGAGAAGATATTTTGCTGTCATGGCGGACTGAGTCCCGATCTAACATCCATGGAGCAAATCAAGCGGATAATGCGTCCCACAGATGTGCCCGATCAGGGCTTGTTATGTGATATACTTTGGTCCGATCCGGATAAGGACACAATTGGCTGGGGCGAGAATGATCGCGGTGTTAGTTTCACCTTTGGCGCTGAGGTTGTTGGCAAATTTCTGCAGAAGCACGATCTCGATTTGATTTGTCGCGCCCATCAGGTGGTCGAGGACGGTTACGAGTTCTTTGCCAAGAGGCAGCTGGTCACACTCTTTTCGGCGCCCAACTATTGTGGGGAGTTCGATAATGCTGGCGCCATGATGTCCATCGATGAGACGCTCATGTGCTCCTTCCAGATCCTCAAGCCCGTCGAGAAGCGTAAAAAGTAATGATGAATAGAGAAAAGCACCCTCCCCCCCAACCCCTCTCCGTTGATCCGTGACACCTGCCCCTCCATATATATATCAAGCCCAGCCCGATGTGCCGTAACTGTGTTTTACTTGAACATTGTAAGCATTGTAGCCCCATTAGGATTATAATAACTAGCCGATAACTAATTCATTATTGAGCTTTTCGGAGATGCTACAAATATTTCAAGACTTTCGACTAAACATTTGTATTGCATTCATGAATAAACAAAATACACATTGAATGTACTTTGCTGCCTCCCCTTCACAAATTCTTTAAGAACTCTTTGTTCCCTCGAATGGATATATATATGTATGTATACACTATGTAATGTGTTTCCATACAATGAAAATAATAAAATCAGCTGTCTGGGGAGCCACAACAAATTAACTGAGAGCTAAAAAATGTAATGAGCCCACGAGAAAAAAGGACGAAAGCAAAACAAAACCAAAAAACAAATGAAAAACGCCGGCTAAAGCAGGCAAAATGACGCCAAAAACGCTTTATTATGCCAAAAGCGAGGTAATATCAAATATAGAAAAAAATACAAAAACAAAACAAAAAAAAAGGAAAAAAAGGAAAAAGGAAAAAATGAATGGAAAGTCGGTAACAAAAAATTGCATTATATGTAATGAGGTCATTTGCGCGTAAACAATCAGACAGCCAGACAGATACAGCAAGCGGGCACGAAAGAGAGAGAGAGACAGCGAGAGAGAGGGAGCGAGAGAGAACGCGCACATGTTTATCAACAAGCTGGCAAATAAATAAATTATGTTGGCAACGCTATTCAATAAATGATGAAGCAAAAAACGGAATGCAAAGCACCAAAACAAATAAGAAGCAAATAAAAAGCAAAATGGCGGCGGCGAAACAATCATGTCTGTGTTTGTGTGCTTGTGTGTGTGTGTGTGTGTGTGTGTGTGTGTGTGTGTGTGTGTGTGTGTGTGTGTGAGAGAGAGATGCGCTAGAATCATTCAATTGATGCAGCATTTTATTTTTATTTTGCCATTGCCAAAATGCATTTGATTTGCCTTGCAGGATTATGCATTTTTAGTACACTCACACACACACACACGCACACACACAAACTTATGTACAGTTAGACGCTCATATATAGATAAATGCCACACCCACACGCAACTCGTCAGCCGTCTCGCTCTAGCTAACAGAGACGAAGACCTACAAACACATACAAATGTCAATTGTTTGTGTTATCTGCTTGCTTGCACGTGGCGCCATCTAGCGCACAAAGTCATCGCTCATTTTAGTTTTTGTTGTGCGTTTTGTTTTGTTGTTGCATAATTTTATTAATTACAAATTATGCGCTTAATGAAATGGGGCAACACTGGCCACACGCTGACGCCAACGACAACGACGACGGCGACGACGACGTTGACAGCAAGACGGCTGCTCTCTCGTAGGCACAGCCCAAATGAATTTTGCATAAGCCTCAGCCAACCACAATGCAGCATCAGGAATCAGGCATCAGCATCAGTAGCAGCAGCAGCACCAGCAGCAGCAGCAGCATCTGTTGGCGTCGCTGCCCGGACTCTGTGTCGCAACCCTCACCACCACACCGCTCTTCCACTGTTACTGCGACGCAGACGAAATGCTGTTCATGCTCTCATGCTCTCTCTCGGCGCGCAGGGTGTGTGTTGAGCAGTGCGCACAAGCGAGATAGCCATATGCGGGAGTGGGAACGGGAACGGGAGCTTGCGCCAAGGGTGCAAACCAATAACAGTCAGACTAATTTTGGGATTGGTTTATAATTGAAGAGTTTGCCATTGTGTTTGCTGCTGCTGCTACTGTCGCTACTGCTGCTGCTTCTGCTGCTAGCAGACAGAGGCCGCCACCTCGTGTAGTTTTTATAGCACAAACAACCAACGCTGCCCGCCTCTCTCTCTCTCTGTCTCTCTCTCTCTCTCTGTCTCTCTCTCTCTCTGTCTCTCTCTCTCTCTCTCTCTCTGTCTCTCTCTCTCTCTCTCTGTCCCTGTCTAGCGCTCGCTATGTCTGCAGTGAGCGAACGAGCGAGCAAACAAACGATAACCAGAGCGGGAGTAAGTGAGAGAGCTGATGTCGTCGTCGGCTTTAGTCTGTTATGTACATGGAACATGGAGCCTGGTCACAGCTGAGAGCTGAGCTGCCGGCAGGCTGCTTGCTTCTTATTGTTGTTTTTCGTAGGCCTTCCCCATGCGCCGCCTGCTTATCATTTTAGAGTTTTACATAATTGCCCACAGCCAACATGCGTGTCTCTCTCTGCCTCTGTGGATGTGTGTGCATCTCTCTGTGTGTGTTTGTGTATGTATATGGATATCTATGTATTTATAGCTTGTGTCCATTTCTAAGCGTTGCATTGAGGGGGCGTGGCATGTTTGGTACATGCACAGACAGACACATGCCTAGCATAAATACATATCTTTTTAGAAAAAGATAAATAAATATGAGTGTATAGCGACACCAAACCCACATCCCACCCCACCCCCCTCCCCCCCCCTTCCCAGTTATTGTTGTTGATGTTGCATACTTTTTAGTTGTAATCAGTTTAAATGCTTAGCTTAACAACAAGCAACACACACCCAAAAACAAAATAAAAATACAAATGCGACAGTGTGAGAGAGAGAGAGAGAGAGAGAGAGCGATATGTATATGCGTGCAAAGAAAGAGAGAGGGAGAGGGAGAGAGAGAGAGAGAGAGAGTGTAGAGTCTACTTTGTAGAGTTTGTTGTAGGCAGCAATGGCTGCCTTTGGGATTTTGTTCCTCTTTTGCTTTTTAGTTGCTATTCATATTTGTTTTAATAATTGAACAACTCTATAAATATTTGATGCATAGACAAAAGAGTTGCGACCGTGTCTCAACATTAACCTACCCGTTGCTGCTTACCTCTCACTCACACCCTCTCTCCCTCCCTCTCTGTCTCATTCTCTCTCCAGCTAATACTCCTTTGCAGCTGTGTGTGTGTGAGTCTGTGTGTGTTTTGCCTCGACTCTCGTTCAATTAAAGCTACACGACACAAAAGATTTTGTAACAAGTGCTTAGCACCATTCGCCTCCCCCCCCCCTACTTCCCCACACCCCTTTCCCATCCACCAACCAACAAACCCATTCAAAAGTTGCGCCAGTTTTTCAACTCAAGTTTCACAGCACTTTTCAGTGTTGTTGTTTTGTGAGAACCCTTTATCGCCCAACTTTTGCGACTGGACTTTAATTAGATATAAATTCGTTGTACGCATTTTACATTTCCACTTAATATATATAGCATCCACTGTACACACACACGCACACACACACACACACACACACGCACACACTTTCTCAACTTTAAATGCCATTTGTGTGTTAGTTGATCAAAATTACTCAATTATTTAGTCGGTTGGGTCTAAGCCGTTCACTCGAATGGGACCTTTAATATTTGAGTAGATTTGTGTAGTTCACAGGATATATATATATATATATATACATATATATATATGCATATGTGTACATGTATATGAGAACATATATCCCAAAACTGCATTTGTGAATTTTAATTAACTCAATGTATGCTTAGTAATTAATTGTTATCCTCTAATCACAATCAGAGAAGAAAAAAAGCCGAGTGCGAAATACTCTGCCGCCAAGGGGGCGGAAGTTGGCATAGTCCAACAATTGTTTTCCATTTCTGTAGGGCTTTAAGAGCAACATACCTTTTAAATGTTCGTGACTCTAGCTTTCAAATTGTATAAGACATATAGTTTTATCGATTTAATATTGGTTTTTATCGATCTTTTTCTATTATGTTTCATCAGAGTCCTTTGATTGCCAATAGTCCAAGTTGGGTACACTATATTCTTCTTCTTCTTCATTGTCGTTTCTTTTGGTAACCAACAGATGCACCATTCAATGGATCAACTGGATATGCTGGACCCGACGGGCTCGATGACAACGTTAGCCCCCATCTCGGAGTCGCCATTAACGCCCACACACCAGCACCTGCACGGTTCCTATCACAGTATGAATCACATGATGAGCCACCACCATCCGGGCACGTTAAGTGGCCACACGGGGGGTAAATATTCACATACGATCCAATACATCCATATACCCATAAACCCCGATTAGATCACATATTACCCTGCAGGCCGAAATTGAATTGAGTTGAATTTTATGATCAATACGATAGAGTATATATCCCAAAAATATTAGGTACATTTTTGGTATTCATAGCTATGACAAATATATATAAGTATAGAGATTGAATCCTTCCGACTAATTCTATATATGCACTGCCTGCAGTCAAAATAAGGATCTGTTTCAAGTTTCATCAATTTCAATGGGACTAGAAACAGACAGACTTACAGATGGACTGATGGGCATGGCTTTATCGATGCTGATCAAGAATATATATATATATATATATATATATATATGGAAGTCGGTCTTCAACACACAGACAAAATAGTATACCACCGGCAAGGGTACAAAATAAATATTGATTCTGGGTCTAAGCAAGTCTTTGATTGTTTTTATTAAAGAAAGAAAAATAATAAAAGATTTCTCTACTCTGCTTTGGAATAGGGCACCATGGACACTCAGCGGTACATCATCCTGTCATAACGGCGGCTGTGGCAGCCGCTGGCCTGCATCCGGACACCGACACCGATCCTCGGGAGCTGGAAGCTTTTGCGGAGCGTTTTAAGCAGCGTCGCATTAAGCTGGGTAAGATTCAACTACAGTTTGTTATTGTTGCGCTTGAATCAAGTACAAATATTTGTTCTGCCAAAAACATTCTAGCCTTTAATTGCTTCAAGCTTTAATCAACTTAAAGAAAATATCCGCAACAATTTAAGAACTTCAAATGAGAATACGGTATTAGAAATGTTTTTAAATTATCCAAGTAAAAATATTTGTACAAATTTTTGCTTCAAGCTGACTTCAAACGAGTGCAATATATCCTACTGCAAGTAATCAAGTTATTCATTTAAGAAATGTTTTGAAATGAAACAAGCACGAATATTTGTTTAAAAATCTATCGAAAACAATTCACGAACCCTTCAAATGAGTGCAGTATATCTTATTTGAAATAATCAAGTTCTTTATTTGACACATATCCCAAAAGCAATTTACCGTTTTGAGGAAGTATTGTATAAAGAATTGTTTATTTATTTTATTTATTTTTTTGTTGATTTGATTTGATTGAAGGTGTCACACAAGCGGACGTGGGCAAGGCGTTGGCCAATCTCAAGTTACCTGGCGTAGGGGCGCTGTCGCAGAGCACGATCTGCAGATTCGAGAGCCTGACGCTGTCCCACAACAATATGATCGCACTGAAGCCGATCCTGCAGGCGTGGCTGGAGGAGGCCGAGGCGCAGGCGAAAAACAAGCGACGGGATCCCGATGCGCCCAGTGTTCTGCCGGCGGGCGAAAAGAAAAGGTAGAAATGGTTTCAATTACCAAACCAAACGGTAAACGATAAACAAAACAGACACCAATTCAAGCAGTGCCCAGAAACCCCCTCCCACCACACAGCTCACACCTTCTCCATCCAATACATAATTTACCAAGGCTGTAAACTGAACTACAACTATTCTCAAATCGATGAAGCGTATCTAAAACCATCCAATCTAAGTTGCCTAAGCCATAATTATTCATTTTGAAATGGGGCTACAAGTCATGCTTAATTAATTCGCTACGTATTGTTTCTGTTTTTTTTTTTTGTAATATAAACTAAAACTAAAATGGAAACAAGAAGCAACTGCTTTGTTAGTTAAATTTCGCTGCAAATCTAAAAAAAGAATACAAAAATGAGTATCCATGCTGTAGTTGAGTGAGCTCGACTAGGAGATAGCATAAGTGATGCCGATTATTCCTGTGACATCTATAAAATATCTAAAGGTAGCTTCGAAACTGAGGTAGTCCTTCGAGCATATATAAAGCCAGACAGACAGATGAATAGACAGACGGACAGACGACTATCACGGCTCGGCCAGTCCTGCTGATCAAGTAATATATATATATATATATATATGTATATAGATGGAAAAGACTCCACATCTGAATAACTAGATTGCAGGCAGACTATGTTCCATCCCGTGAAACTGTTGCCTTCTCCTACAGAGAGCCTTAGATTGACGGATGAATCAGGGATGAATCGATTGCCTTATTGTCTCTGAATTTGCATGGAATACCTATGGAGCACAGCCCGAGTAATTCTAGCAGTCGGAGTGACTACAGTTTTAGGGTTTACAGCCTTGCCTAACCCTTTGTTAAGCCTTAACTCGCAAACAACAATTCAACCACCAAATTGGCAGCGTATTTAATTTGGCAATGTGCAAAAAATAGAAAACAAAAAACAAAAACAAAAGCAAAACATCAAAATCCAAAAGCCAAACCCAATGCAAAATTTTTCAGCATTTCGCAAAAAAGCAAAAAGAGAAAAGAAAAAAGAAAAAAGTACATAAACAGAAACAGTTGTAATTAATGCAATTAATTAGGGCCCCATTTCTAAAGTAATCTATATCGAGTCTTTTTTCAAGAAAAAGGACTTCCATTGCGGCACCTGAAAAGCGTTCCCTGGAAGCCTACTTCGCCGTCCAGCCGAGGCCGTCGGGTGAGAAAATCGCTGCCATTGCCGAAAAGCTGGATTTGAAGAAAAACGTGGTGCGCGTCTGGTTCTGCAATCAACGCCAAAAACAAAAACGTATGAAATTTGCCGCTCAACAACACTGACAATCAAATAATACAGCCACACAATTAGGTATAGTTAGTAGTGTAACACCATCAATGACGGGACACGGCTCCGCCGGATTCGGATACTGATAGTCGTTTATGACGGCAGCAGCAGCAGCAACAGCAACAGCAGCAGCAGCAGCAGCGACAGCAGCAGCAGCAACAACAACAACTTCTTCTCTAATGGGCGACTATTATCTGTAGTGTGATTCGGATATGGATACGGATACCGTTATGGATTCGGATACGGATACGGATTCTGATTGGGATCTGGGATCTTCGTATACAAATTGGATGACGTTTTGGCCGGCAGCAGACAACAACAGCTAATCAGCTACTACAACCAACAACCAACAACCAACAATCAACAATCAACAACCAACAAACTTTACTTTACTTTTCATTTAACAGTCTGGCAGCACCTACACACACACACATCGACACACACACACACACTCAGTTATACGCGATACAAACACAAGATGAACTACAAGAATTTTTTAGGAACGAATAATGAAACAATGGACCAACATATCAAATGCAATAATTTATTGAATTGTATAGGAGAAAAAGGTGGGTAAAACAAACATAAAAACAAATATCAAACACAGAAAAAAACAAACACAAAACAAGCTAAAAGTAACCCGATTACTAAATACCCTTGCTGACAAATGATTTATTTCGATATCATTTAACATATCCTTTAACATATAACCTTAACAGTAGCTTCAGTAGACATCCTGACAGCCAAAGCTGCAAATGATGATCTTAGTAAACATAAGCCCCAAAAATAGATAACTTCATAAAGTGGATTTGAAAATAAAATGCAATTTTTCAAAGCAGATGATTTATTCTTCGTATACTAAAATTAACACAACATTTGTTTCTTAGTAGTCCCTTTTTGACATCCCGAAAGCCAAACAAGCAAATGATAATCTTAGTAAAACTTAAGTCCCCCGGAATCAAATATTATTTCATTTTCCAAAGAACACAAAACTTTCTAAATTTAAGGGGGAACACGTCCGACTTTTATAAATGGCTGACAGGGCGATTTTCTAAAACTATTGACTTCTGCTTGTATGATATAGTAGTCTAGAGCATATCGTATGATATATACACATATATATATATACATTTGTGCATTTATATCGGCTTTCAAACACATTCTGCAATCATGTGAAATGTGCAGCAAAATCAAGACAGCTAAGAATGCAGTAGTCGCAAACGCTAGACTAGCACATATCCTGTTACCAGCTCGAACATACTCTAAAGCACACACTCACATATACACACATACACTCATTACATATCTATACATATTTGATACATGTCTACATATAGGCCATATGCATTACACACGCGCTGCAAGCAGATAGTTTTCTCGATTCCCAGATATAGGAAATACAAAATTTAGGTTGTCATAAAACTAACATGTTCAAAACTTTATGCTTGAGATTTCTTGTGCTTCTTTAATATTTCTCTATTTGTGTGATTTATCTATTTAAGTGATACCTGTAGCAGAATCTACATAGCTCTAGCCTCAATTTATGTAACCCATTTCTATATGGGTATAGGGTATACAGGAACATAGACATAGTTTCACAAAGGATAATTGCCCGGCTACCTATTTCTATGTCTAGGTACTGCCTAGAACCAATTATAGGGGACAGCTATCACATATATAATCCTTAACAGATATATGTGAAATATAGCCGATTC
Organism: Drosophila glabriapex; assembly: GCA_035042305.1. Lineage (NCBI taxonomy): Eukaryota > Metazoa > Arthropoda > Insecta > Diptera > Drosophilidae > Drosophila > Drosophila glabriapex. Next base: position 3,488,597 of record JAWNLN010000012.1, read on the forward strand.
TTTTCTCTTGTAGCATTGTTGTATCTCTGAACTGAACACTTAAGTTAATGCCATTGTCCTTTGATGTGCCCTACTAATCAATTAATTTTGAAATTTATTTTATTTTTTCAGATTTAAAATAAACCACAAAAAGAAAATATAAAAAAACAAACAAAAAACAAATATAAAAAAACTTGAAATGAATAAACAATTTACACCAGGCAACAAGCAAAACTAAAATCACTCACACACACAAACACACACACACACATAAAGCGACCAAAAAAACTCCACAAAATTGCTTCAAGTGATCCGATAATAAGAATTGCGCTCTATTAAAAAAAAAAAAAAAAACTACAACTAAGCAAAAAAAACTGGGTTAACTACAACTACAAAGCATACACACAGACACACATATTACCCCATGTATATGTATATATATTGTAGAGTTTCGATTCGATTGTAAATACCGTAAAAAAAAAAGAAAAAAAGAAAAGAAAACGAATCTAACATTCTTATATGTATAATGGTTTTTGCTAGCTTCAAAAGAAGCGGGAGCAAAACACAGTAGATGCAATAGTTAGACTTTTAATCCAAACACACAGACACGCTCCGAACCAAACCGAACCGAACCGAACCGATCCGAACCTAGACCCGAACCGGATCCAATCCCAGCGGAACCCAAACTAGCAGCAAAACTTCTTGATGCTTCCTTCCTTCAGTGCGTTATAGTATTTACTTAGTTGTATTTCATTTATTTTGTTTCTCTTCTACATTATACATCCAATTAGACATATAATTAACCTTAGCACACACAAACATACACTCCAACACAACCACACACACACACACACACACAGAGGATATTTTTTTTCTTAAATTTAAGTAAACTAATGCAAAACAAAGGAAAAGCAAAAAAATGTTAGCAACAACTGAAGATATTGCAACGAATTTAAACAGTTGCCAAACTAAACTAACGGAAAAACCAAAAGAAATACTAAAAAAATAAAAATACAACGACAAAAAAAAAACATAACAAAAACATTGATTAATAACTCAAAACTAACTAATAATACAAATATATATAATATAAAATTTTAATAAATATATTATATATAAATTTTTTGTTTTTTTTTTTAATTTAGCACATTTTATTAGTTTTAACTAGACTTGTACATATGCAAAATGAGAATGATATACTATTTATGGTACTACATGAGTACTATAAGTGTATATATATATCGCATATATATATATATATGTATATATATATATATATAAAGCGTGAGAATGATTTTGAATGTTTAGCAGCCATAACAAAATCATGAGCAAGAAGCGAAAAAGCAAATTCAATAATAATTTTAAAATAAAAAAATAGTTTTATATTAAAAATAAAAAACCAAAAAAAAATTAAAAGAAAAACGATAAAAATAACACAAGATACAAAAAAAAAAAAAACATTGCCGACAAATTAGTGCATAAAACAAATCAATTTTTTTCAAGCGCATAATAATAATTATAATAATTATAATTATATATATATATATGTATATAAATATATATATATATATATATATATATATACATATATAATTATAAAGCATAAGGAGAAAAATGTAATAATATGGTAATTGATAATGACACAAAAACGAAAAGCTCATAACTACATTTAAATTTAATTTTAGTAGTTTCTAGACACAAAATATTGTAGCATGAAAATCAATTGATAAGCGGACGGCGGGCGATAAATGCAGCTAAATAAGCTAAAACTCAAATATACAAAAAAAAAAAAACCTATAAAAAATTAAAAACCAAACAAATATTTTAATTTTGTACAGCATACGTGAAAAATCTTTGAGAAATAAAAATGAATAAATTTCAATGGGTTTTACAACAGCGCAGCTGATTGGTGAGCTCATTTCTTGTTTATCGATAAATGTGATCGATTAAACATGAATTGAGAATCAACTCAATCCATGAGCCTAGAAGGGGATCATCAAGGGAATCATCGTTGGGCAGTCACACCTTTCACCTCAACGCAAAATCTTTTAAGCATTTCCAAAAATATCCACAAATCAGTTAAAGAGTTTTTTCAAATGATATATAGATATAGATGCGTAAGTCCAATTACTATCGATATATGTATGCTAATTTTAGTAATGCATGCGTATTTTAAATTCGCAGTTTACTTATTTGACACTTCCTGGCCGTGGCCACTGATGGCTCAACGCTCGCTCCAATCAACGCTCTCGATTGTCAAGTGGATCCTGCCGAGTCCTGTGTCAGGGCCATTGACTGACCAAAGGACTTTCAAATTTCTAGTTTCGAGAACATAATAACAATTTGTGATTCCAACTCCTTTCCCTTCGGTCTGCAAATTGTGGAGCATCTTGTAGTATTTTGGATCTTTAAGCACACTGCCTAAAAGTATGCTTTGCAAATTTAGACTTGGAGCAACTAGTTTGTACAACAGATTTTATTGTTCAGCCTAAGGGTATGCTTTAAAATTCTACATTCAGTCAGACGTGATGCAATTTCAAATATAAATTAGTTTTGTGTGCGAAAAGACTCTTGAAGCGAAATACATTTATTGTTTGTTTTGTTTATTGTTTGTTGTTTCTTGAAACAAAATAGCATTGCTTACGATGATGTTCTGCGAGCATTGGCAACACATAGCTACTATATATGTATTTATATCGTATAATCCTTGTGGGACATGTGGGTATAATTTATTATTAGTAGTAGTAGTAGTAGTAGTTTTTAGAATGCAACCCGAATTTACAGCTACTTCTAGACGACCTTGTAGCGTCCCTTGTTGAAGACATGATGGGCCGAGCTCAACTTGAGCAACTCCTCCTTGATGAGGCGCGTTATCTCCCGCTTGGCCTTCTGCACGGCCAGCTCGCTGCAGCTCTCGATGGCCAAATAGAGTTTACGCTCACCCTCTGGCGGATTTTTGCCCTGCGGCACATACGTGCCACGCACCGTCAGGCCTGCCTCCGAGTATTCGGAGATTTGGGCCAGCGCTTCCTTTGAGGTGACCTTCCAGCGTGCCTGCTGGGGGAAATCATTGATTTCCAGCTCCTCCTCGTATTTGGTAAACGAATTGCTATTGGTGCCCATCAGTGCCGCCATGCTCTCCTCATCCTCCTTGGGCTGATAGTTGAGCTTGTTGTTCAGCTTCGCCACCAGCTGTTCGACAACAGTGCGCGCCGTCAACATCGGTTGCCCAGTTTGACCCGGCTGGCCCTTCATTAGCGAATCCGCTGCAACAGCGGCGGCTGCCGCCGATTGATTGGCCTTGGTGTCCAGATTGCGGCTGCTGCTTATCTTAGAGGCCAGTCGCTTGGCCAGCTCCAGTTTGTCGGAGCCGACTGTCGATGCTGAGGCCAACTGTTGTTGTTGTTGCTGTTGCTGCAGCAACTGTTGCTGCTGCTGTTGTTGTTGCAATTGCTGCTGCTGCTGTTGCAACTGTTGCTGCTGTTGTTGTTGCTGCTGGAGCTGCTGCTGCTGCTGCTGGGCGAGCTGTAGTTGATTTGTGCCGCCAGTGGTAGATGTGGCCAACGATTGACCACCGCCAGCCAGCGTCGAGGTATCCTTAACGGTTCGCTTGGCGGCAAAGATTTGCTCGATCTGCTGATCGATATCCTGTTCAATGTCCTCCTCATCATCGGAATCGGCCAGGCCGAGAGCGGCCTTCTGCAGTTTCTTGCTCTCCTTGACCGCATTGAATTCCTGTTCATCGAATTTGAAGCCTTTGCCACTGAAACCGCCACCGGTGTGCACCGTCTTCCCCTCTGCCTCCTGGGCGGCCTTGTAGTCCGTCCACAGCGTTTGCAGCTCCGGCGGTATTAGTGTGCCGGACAGATCAAAGGCACGTATCACATCGCCAGCATAACGTGCCTGCTCCGGCGTTATAAACGTAAACGCACAGCCCTTGTTCCCGGCGCGACCAGTGCGTCCACATCTGCATAGGATAACATAACATTATCTGCATATATATATATATATATATATATATATATGATCGAGCTCACCTGTGCACATAGTCCTCGTAGTGATTGGGCACATCGTAGTTGACGACCAGTATGAGATCCTTGACATCGAGACCGCGTGCCGCCACCGAGGTGGCAATCAGCAGACGCACCTTGCCCGACTTGAAGTCAATGATGGTCGAATCGCGATCGAACTGATCGATGCCACCGTGTAGGCTCATGCACGGATACGATGCCCTCATCAGATCACGCAGCAATATGTCGGCATTCTCCTGCTTATCGACAAAGACAATGATGTTGCCCGTCTCCTGGTAGATGCCCAACAGTTCCAATAGCTTGAAGAACTTGGCCTCATCGTTCAGTATGACCACATGCTGTTCGACATCCTTGCAGACCACCGATCGTCCGCCGACAATTACCTCCACCGGTTTTTTGAGTATCCGTCGAGCGAGTGCCTCCATTTGTCGGGGAAATGTGGCACTGAACATGACCGTTTGTCGATCCGGTCGGACATTGTCGATAATGCGCATCACTTGCGGCTCAAAGCCCATGTCGAACATGCGATCGGCCTCATCGAGCACCACATACGTGACACGTCTCAAGTTGGTCACCCGACCGGAGTTTGCCGCCAGCATATCAATCATGCGTCCCGGCGTGCAAACAATAATCTCAGCGCCACGTTTCAATTCCGCTATCTGCTCGGAGATGCCAGTGCCGCCATAAACACAAACCGGTCGCAGACCCAGCGAGCGACTGAATCGGCGAATGTCCTTGCCAATTTGCATGCAGAGTTCGCGTGTTGGTGCCATTATGATGCCAATGGCGCCATCGCCATCCTCCAGGGTTGGCTGATCCAAGATGTGACGAAACATGGGCAGAATAAAGGCCAACGTTTTGCCACTGCCCGTTTTGGCAATGCCAATCAGATCTCGGCCAGACATTATGGCGGGTATCGCTTGGCATTGAATCGGTGTTGGCTTCTCAAAGCCCAGTTTGCGCAACACATCCATCTCCTTCTTGCTAACGCCGCACTGCGCCCACGTCTAACAGAGATACAGAGACAGAGACAGAGAGAGAGTTAAAGTGGCAAATTGTGGTTGATTGATTGATTGAGAGTACCTTGATGGGCTTGGGGCAGCCCTTGCCCTTGACTTGAACACCCTCGAGATCGGTGCGATACTTGTCCACCTCGGAGTTGGTCATGCGTCCCAATTCGGGCACCTCCACGTAAAAATTCTTACGGAATGGCGCATAGCTGACCGATGAATGATCGATTTTGGCCAACTCTTTGCGATGCTTCATCGCCAGATTGACGGCCGTGTCGCGTATATCCTCCAGTTCATCCTCACTCGAATACTCCAGACTATCCATATTCTGTTCGATTAGTTCGCCCTTCTTCACCTGGGTCGTCTTCTTTTTGGCCACGCCCGTCAGAATGACGACGCCCTGCGCTTTTGGCGGCGGCGTCACAAAATGATTGACGCGTCGCATCTCCTTGTTGACCTCCTGCATGTAGGCATCCAGTGGATCCATGTCATCCTCATCATCAACATTATTCTCCGGCTTCGTCGTCGTCGTCGTCGCCGCCGTCTTTGTCGCTGTTGTTTCAGTTTCCATTGGTGTCGCTGCGGCGGCAGTTGGAGTTGCCTCCGCCAACTGCTCCTTGCTAGTTTCCTTTTCTTTGACAGCAGCAGGAGTTGCAGCAGGAGTTGCAGCAGCAGTTGCAGCAGCAGTTGCAGCAGCAGTTGCAGCAGCAGTTGCAGCAGCAGTTGCAGCAGCAGTTGCAGCAGCAGTTGCAGCAGCAGTTGCAGCAGCAGTTGCAGCAGCAGTTGTAGCACCAGCAGGAGCAGCTGTTGGAGCAGCAGTTGCTGCTGCTGGCTCTTTTGCTGGCGGTGTAATCACCATGTTGAGCACCCGACTGAATGTGGGCCGCTTCAGTGGCGAAAACTTGGACTCGACGAGATCATCATCGAATTGCTTGCGTATGCTAAGGAATTTCGATGGTGGCGAATCGGGCTCCTCCTTGTTGCCGTCCATTTCAGTTGTGCCCGCATCTGGCGACGCATTGTTGTCCTCCTCCTCGGACTCATCCTCGAGACTCCATTTCTTGATCGTTGTCGTCGTAGCCGTTCCGCTTTCCGTTCCCGTCTCCATGCCCGTACCCTTTGTCATTCCCGCAGCCGTTCCCGTTCCCGTTCCGATGCCCGTCGTTGCCATCATTGTTGTTGTTGTTGCCGTGGTTGTTGTTGCTGTTGTTGGCTTGCCGGTTGCATCGCGCTGCTTGCCGGCTTCCTGTTCGCGCTGCTTACGCTCAGCACGCCAACGTTCGATGCGTTCGCGTCGCTTGATCATCTCCTGTTCGAGACGACGCTGCTGCTCCTCCTTGTCAATCTCCACCTCCTCCTCGTCGGCCTCCGCTTCCGCCTCGCCGTTTGTCGAGCTGCTCGACGAAGAGCCAACGGGTATGATGAGTGTCGCTATCGGCGCCACTGGACGACGTGTCGTTGTCTCCCGTTCTCGTTCCCGTTCCCGATCCCGTTCACGTTCCCGTTCACGTTCCTTGTCCCTATCCCGTTCCCGTTCTCTTTCCCGATCTCGATCACGTTCTCGTTCCCTTTCCCTCTCCCGTTGCTCCCGCTGTCGCTCGCGCTCGCGTTCCCGATCCTTTTCACGCTCCCGCTGCTCTCGCTCCTTCTCCTTATCCTTGTCCTTCTCCTTGTCCCGTTCTCGCTCCAGCTGGCGTCTGCAACAGATGCAATATTTTTAGTTGAGAAAATTGGTAGACGGAGACGAAGATTATATATTCACAGTTGGACAATAATTACTAATAATATATTATATTAGTTAGTGGTATTAATACATTAATTAGTAATCTTAATGACAATCGCAAGTCTCATCAAATATTTGTTAAAGCGAGTTGCATCAAATTGGGAAGACTTTTTCCCGTTGGTTTTGTTTGCAAAAGGTAAGATTTGAATATATTCATTATGACAAAGGCTTAACTGAGCTATCAATTAATATTAAATGGACACTACAGGATATAGCCCAGGATAGAAAATAGAGCGTCAGTTCCAGGATCAAGGTGAAATTTATCGATCAATGTCCAATTGATCTGAGAACCTCTTTACAAATTAAAAGCTAAACAAATATCGAGTCAGGTTAATTAACTATGCTAAACGATGCTTGTCACCAATCGCACACCTATCTTACTGTCCAGATGTATATATATATACATGTGTACTACTCGTGTTGACTGCTTACTTTTCTTTGTCGTAATCCTTGGAGCGGGAGCGTTTGCGTCGCTTTGTGTCGCGTGTGGAGCTCATCGGCTCCTTGGGTAACTCCTTGGCACGCTTGCGTTCCTCGCGTGCAGCAGATCTGCTGCTGCTACTGCTGCTGTTGTTGTTGCTGTTCTTGTTATTGCTGTTCTTGTTGCTGCTGGCGATTGTGCTGGGCAAGGAGCTGCTGCCATTTCTTGAGGATTCATTGCCGCTGCGTCCGCTGCGACTCTCATAGTGTCTGTCCCGCTCCCTCTCCCTGTCGCGCTCCCGTTCCCGATCCCGACCACGCCTTTTATTAACACATATATAGATTGATATTTGTTTATTAATTGATTTTTTCTTTTGTGGCTGTTTCAAACTTACCCAGAGGAACTTTTTGACATTTGAGTTTTTTCGGCGTCTCTTTATTTGACTCTTTTTTATTGAATAATGAGTGCAGCCAAAGTGTAACCAAATTGTCGCTTCTCGCTATTTATTTATGTTTGTTTTTAATCAATAATTATTTATTGTTTGTGCTGCTTGTCGCGGTTTATTTCTTGACTTAAATTCGGCAAATAAAACTGTAATCGTTTGCCCAGCAGGGCTGCACACACTCAACACAACCAAGTAATCCAGGGCTGAGGAGAAAATGTGTCTGCGGCGTTGCCATATGGACTAATCATCAACGCGACAACTTGCGACATCTTTTGACAACAAAACCTTGCACGATATACGCAGGCATCAATTGTGCAAAATGTATTCAAATATAAAATCAATGAGTTAAGTAAGAATTGTAATCACAAATGGATGCCATCTAAATTTTCTCGATCCGTGAGCGACTAACACAAATGAAATCGTTTTGACAGTACTGCCTAAAGCTTAAATATCGTGTGTTTGTTATCGATATATCGATATGGCACCTCAGCTGTTATGTTGTTACACGTGCTACGAGCCAAAAGCGTCTAAACAAAAGTTTCTGTTGCTTATTGCACAAAATAAGCAAAAGAAATGTCGTTGCCGGCAATCGAGATAATTGTGGGCACTTACAGCGAGTATCTGTTGGGTTACCAGCTGATCAGGCAGCGCGACAATAGCCAAGCACAATTAAAGCAAACATTTGCCGATAAATCGCATGCCGGCTCCATAAAATGTTTGGCCGCCAAGGGAAAATGGATCGCCAGTGGTGGCATCGATGATCGCATCTTCATATACGACATGGAGCGACGCAAACAGGCGCATATTCTGACCCATCACGCGGGCACAATTAACACACTCGTCTTCGCATCGGACGCGACGCATCTGTTGTCGGGCGGCGCCGATGGCCACATGATTGCCACCCGCGTCGGCAGCTGGCGCATCGAGGGCGACTGGCCGAAGGCGCATAATCGCAAATCGGTTAATCTGCTCGCCTGCCATCCCAGCAATCGTCTGGCCCTCTCTCTGGGCGCCGATCTCGTGTTGAACACATGGAATCTGATAAAGGGTCGCGTCGCATATCGCACCAATTTGAGGAGCAAACGAGAGCTGGGCACGGCACCCGACTGTCTGTCCTGGTCCACAACCGGTGAGCATTTCACGCTCAGTGGCCCACTCGCTTTGGCCATTTTTGAGATACGCTCGGCCAGCATTGTGCGCCACATCAAGTTGCCAGCGAAACCCATTTGTGTCGCCTGGCTGGATGCCTCCAATTGTTTGGTGGGCCTCGAAAACGGCAGCATTGCCTGGATCTCACTGGAGGAGGGGGGCGAGGAGGATCAGGAGCAGCATGTAATATATATACTTGTTGTAATCTGTTTGTTAATTGAAACTAATCTCAATCTTTCGACTGATTGACAGCCGCACATAATTGCAGCGCACGAGCAGCGCGTGAAGGCCATGTCCTGCCTGCAGGACACTCTGGTCACCATCTCCAGGTGAGTGACTGACTGAGAGAGAGAGAGAGACTGACTAATTAACTCCTTTAATTCCCCCCCAGCTCGGGTGAGCTCAAAGTGTGGCAATTTCCAAGTGTGGCCGATAAAAAGCTGCAGCTGCTTGCCGAGGCCAACATCGATTGTCGTCCAACTTGTCTGGCACTGCTCGACTTACAACAGTGTGGCAAGCAGCAGCAGGAGCCGCAGCATGACAAACAGTTGCCACAAAGTCGACTGGAGTCGCAGCAGCCAAAGGAGCAGCAGCCAGCAATGCAATCAATAGCAACAAGGCGTGGCTTTGTCTCGATCGAATTTGATCAGCAGGCGAAAGATGACGAGGAAAACAGCGAAGAAAAGGCGGAAAGTGATGAAGCGGCGAGTGATGAAGCGGAGAGTGATGAAGAGGAGAGTGATGAAGTAGAGAGCAACGAGGAGGAGGATGAGCGGCAAGCACAGAAGCAACAACGTGTTGCCAATCGCAAGCGTCAAGCGCCTCTCAAAAGTGCTCAAAAATCAAATAAGTCTAAGAAATCAAAGACAAACAAATAACAACAATCAAATTTTGCAGCATTTTGCATTTTTCCTACTTATTTTAAGATTTTGATCTTTTTTTTTGTTTCCGCGTAAATATATGTCTGCTGACTACAATACGAATATATATCTATATTTATATTTGGAGCACAAATCTTTTTTTTCTAAATGTTTAGTTCGGCATCAAAACTGCCAACAAAACTAAAAAAAAATTAAAAATGGAATAAAGAGCAAACTTTTCGCTGTTTGCTTTGCACTGTAAATCGGCTCGCTATCTGTCTCTCTCCAAACAGAATAAAATCGAATAAAGAGGGAGCTTTGCGCTCTTTGCTTTTGCAATACCGTTAATCACTTCATGGCAAACAGAGATTTGTTTTGCTCCGTGGTCAACAACAAAGTTTAATTCTATGCAAATAAGTATGAATTGCAATTATTTTTCTTTGGTTCACCATCATTTTTATTAGATCATTCAGCAGTTTATTCTTAAGAATAAACTGAGAGCACAAGTCTAACCGTAATAAATCAACAGCGATCAAGCGAGTTTGATGTAATCGTTGGAACGTGTTTGAACGCATATGCGAGTGTTGTTCGTGTAAGAAGCCATTGTCTGCAACATGAACCATAAATCATAATTAAATAAATAACACAAGAGTTGTGCTTATGCCAAAAAAATATAGCTTATTGCTCGTCGATTTTATTAGTTGGTATATAATCATAATATTAGTCAAGTAATGTTCAAATGTGATAACAATTGTTTTTTTTTACAATATTACAAACAATATATATGATGTATCTATAAGTAAAATGCATACAATAATTAATTAAGGGTCCACAAAACGTGTGAAAACCCAAAACAAACAATTAACAGCGTTTGCGAAGGTACACAAGGGGAGGAGGGAATGAGGGAGGGGGACTCTCATTGGGAGAGAAAATATTGTATGAGCTTTAGATAAATGCGCTCAAGCAGCGGCCACCAATGCTCCACGAGCAGCTGCAGCAGATGTCCAAGCGTCGGCGACAGCCTGCACATGTAAACCGTTAGCGCAGACAGCACACGCAACAACATGGGTCATGGCTTATTCCGCTCCGGCTGCACTATGCAATAGCTGCTCTCAACATCATCATCATCATTAGCATTATCATCACCGTCATCAAACTTGTTGAGATGCGACGCCATTGTGTTCTTATACGCATCGAGCTGGGGATTTTCGACAATTTTGGTGATGTTGCACTCGCAACAGCGAACGGACATGTCGCCAAGGCACAGCGCCAACGGATGTTTGTTGCGTTGGCAATGCTGTTCGATGTGGCCGTATGTGTGGGGACCGCAACCGATCTGATGACAGCTCAAACACAACCAATTCTCCACCGTTGATTCGCAGTCGCCGCACGTGCTCTTCTTCTTCCCTTTTATTGCTGATGCCGCCATCATCAAAAAAACAAAATACGCAAGTAAATTTCAATTAGTATCGGGCATAATTCAGCACACAGCACACAGAGCAGAGCATTTTAACTGTCCTCACAAAGCATAGCAAACATGCATAATATTTTCGCACATATTTATATGCCTTAAAGGGGAGCTAATGGAAAAAGTGTTGCTGTTCACTCGCACACGTGCAAGGAAATGGGTCTCCATTCAACTAGAGAACGAACATGTTGCAGCAAGCTGCGCAAGATGTTCGACTGCGCAACTGACAAAGAATCGAATCAATCGATCCTATTTTTGATTCAGTATGCTTTTAATCGATTTGACGGCTTTATATATTGTATAACAAACAAGCTAATCTATATAAATATATATACTGATAAAAAAAATCAAACAAAAATAAGTTATATTAAAAACTAGAAAAAAACGTCAATAAAAAGCATTATACAAAATTATTCATGCACATAACTGTAACGAGCGAGAGAAAGAGAAAGAGAGAAAGTGAGAGATAAGCTTACATTTGGGAGCCTCCGCCGTGCGTAAAAGGCTCAAGTGTGGGCAGCTTTTGAGCGCACAAACTGTGAGTAATTCCTTTTGCTCGAGTGCCTGTACAAGCAAACAATTAAAGAGCTCAACAATTGGATGCAGTCAGAGAAAGAGAGTGATAGCAAAATAGAAAGAGAGTGGGATGGAGTAGGGGAAGGGGAGGGGGGAGTATTATATCTTCTCTGCCTGTTTGCAGCCAGGCACACATCTCTATTCCAGCCGAATAATGAATGAACTGCGCTCGTTGCTGGACACGATCCAAACTACGTCTGCCAAAATGACGCGTTGCCTTCGGTTCGACGCTCTCACCACACGAAGCCGCTCAGCTGAGATGATTCTTCTTTAGGAGATTTGACGCCTTTATGTATTGCCTGCTAAATGGTTCGGATCGACGCTCTCAGTGCACGAAGTCGGGGGGTGGGGGATTAGTTGAGAGAGAGGGAGACAGACAGAGAGAGGGAGGGAAAGAGAGATAATGGGAGACAGGATGCTCGACAATTGAATCTGAATTAAATCGTACCTCTGACGTCTGTTTGATTTGCGTTTTTACCTTGACTTTGGGCTTGGTTCCGCTGGCCGAGATCTGCTGCTGGCCACCACCATCACCATCATCGTGGATATTAGCAGCGGGAACGGAAGCATCTCCATCACCCTGCGACGTGATATTTAGCTGCTCCAATGCGACAGCAAGAAAATCCTCATTGTTATTCTTCTCGCCCAGCGTGCTGCTTTGTGGCAGTTTGCTGTTGAACACCAGCGACTTCCAATGCCTGCGCTGCTGCTCCACACACAGCTGCAGCGTCTCCACACAGCTCTGGAACGCAACCGTTTGGGAGCCGAGCGCTGATGACGAGGATGATGCGGATGTGGATGAGATCGGCACTGGATCACCTAGCAGGGTCTTGGTGCACATGGTCATCGCATACGATATGGAATTAACATTGTAGCCACCCTCGAGGCACACAATGATCCGTCCGCCAGCCAATGCGGACAGCCAATGGGTGAAGAGGCCATAGCCCTCCGGTGTCACCTTGCAACCACCCAATGGATCACCGATGGCCGCATCGAAACCGGCCGAAACCAACACCAGCTGCGGATTAAACTCGTACGCAATGGGTAGGATTAGCTGCTGAAAGGCCAACGCATATTCCACATCGCCCATGCCCTTCTGCAAGAAGGATTGATGCAATCCACTCAATTAGAAATTGGAAGAGTTGATAACGTCTCATAAAAGCTCACCTTATTCCATGGGATGTTCACATTGAAGCCACATCCCGCATTTTTGCCACACACATCGTAGTTGCCATCGGGTCCCTTGGGAAAGAAGGCGCCATGCTCGTAGCGATGGACACTAATGTAAAGGACCTTGGGATTGGACTCGAAGATGTGCTGGGTGCCATTGCCATGATGCACATCCCAGTCAACGATCAAGATGCGTTCCAATTGATATTCACGTATCGCATACTGTGCGGCAATTGCAACATTATTGAATATGCAAAAGCCATGCGGATGATCCGATTCAGCATGATGTCCCGGCGGACGGACATTGCAGATGCCGCTGCGCGTCTCGCCGCGCATAACACTATCCACCGCCTGGAGTACGGCGCCGGCGGCGAGTGTGGCACAATCGAAGGTATTCGGATGTAGATAGACGGAATTGTAATCGGCACCCAATTGCTGCAGTTCATCCGGTTTGCATCCGGCCAGACGACGGACCGTATTCACATGGGCACGTGTATGGGCCAGGCACACCTCATCCGTTGTCGCTGTGCGCGGCTGCAGCGGCTTCATCCGTTCGACCAGCTGATAATCGGTGTGCATTTGATGGATCTGACGAATGCGTTGCGGCTGCTCCGGATGTGTGACATCGTGCAGATTGCAATGGAGCAGCATCTGTGCATCGTAGGCGTAACACACTCGCATTGCCGGCACACCCAGCTGCGTTTCGGTGCGCAGCAGGCGCAGACGTGCCGTGTTGCTTGCCACAACTGTGGCACTCAGCTGGACGGAGGTGCCACGCGTCGGATACCGTTGATCGACGGCCGGCACTGTTTGTATTGGTCCGCCCAGCCAGATGCGTTGAACGCAATGCAATTGTTGCGCTCCATCGGTTGCATCCATTGCGCCATGCTGCAGCTGCTCCAATTCGCCGGGTGTATAGGTCTGTTGCAGCTGCAGGCAGCGCCAGTACGGCCGATGCACGTAGATGCAGTTGAGCAGTGCCGTACGCAACTCTGGGCTGGGCAACAGCAGCGGCTCCACCAGCGCCGGACACGGATCGCCCAGCAGAGCACGCAGCGTGAGAGCAGCACCCTCGGACAATGAATCGACACAGTAGCCACCCTCGAGGATGACAGCGATGCGTGCGTTGGCCAACAGCAGCAACGGATTGAGTAAATGTGGATAACAGGCGGGCGTCACTTCCATCTCGCCCTCGGGACAACCCAAGGCCGCATCATAGCCGGCCGATACAAGTATCAGCTCCGGCTGATACTCAAGGGCGACGGGCACGAGCAGCTGCTGGAAGATGGCCAGATAATCACCGTTCCCCATGCCTTTCGCATTGAGCGGCATATTGAAATTGTAACCGGTGCCGGCGCCAGAACCAATCGCATGAAAATCCGATTCCGGCAAATTGGGCCAGAAGCTGCCATGCTCGTAACGATGTATCGAGAAATACAAAACCCTATCACACACAGAGAGAGAGAGACAGAGAGAGAAAGAGAGAGAGAGAGCGCATGTTGAGCAGTGAAGATTAAGCGATATATATGGGGATATGCGGCTCACCTGGGATCATTGTAGAAGAAACGCTGTGTGCCCTGACCATGATGGACATCGTAGTCGATTACCAGGATGCGCTGCAGCTGATGGGCATCGATGGCATGCTGGGCAGCCAAGGCGACATTATTGAAATAGCAATAGCCATTAAATTCGGATTTCATCGCATGATGACCAGGCGGCCGGATAATGGCCATGCCGTTCTGTGCCTTGCCCAGCAGCAGTTGATCCACAAGCTCAATGCTCGAGCCGCTGGCCAAAAGCGATAGCTTAAACGTGGACTAAATGTGGGGGTAGGAAATCAGAGAGGGGAGCATTTGTTAATCTGAACTTAAGACAGATCATGTAATATAAATATAAATAAATATATGATGTATGATGTATATATATATATATTTATACAAATGCAATTGAGACTATCTAATCTGGCTATGGACTATGAATACAACGTCTGTAAAATATAATCTGTCTCATCTGTAGTGCTATAAACTTATATAAATGTGTATAAGTACGATGTACAGATGTACTCTCTACTATCTGAACTGGAATATAATACAATAAACAATTATAATATGAGAAATATCTGAAGCTTATATTAGGTATATGTATATATGCAACTGTAGATGAGACTTGATCTGACCTGACTATCGGAATACAAAACCTGTATTTGCAGCCTATAGCACACACATGAATATATACTATATATTGTACTACACTATATAATCTGGCCATGGAAATACATCAGCATACATTTATAGGATTTATACACATATAGAAACGTAGTTTATATTATCTAATCTAATATATTCTCACAATTCTTACGCTTGGCTGATTTTCAGATATTACAATATATATGTATATAAATACGTATATGTTCTACAGATACCACAATTGTTTTGTTTATTGTTTTTTGTTTTCCTTTTCTCCCACATCTTATCAAATGCCTACATTATTGAAGAATTATGGGAATGCGTAGTATGTGGAAAGGTTATCAGGTTGTCTTCAAAGAGCTCCCTTCACTTACCGGATGTATATAGATAGCATCATAATGGGAGCTCAGTTCCTCCAGTGCCTCATCATTGTGAACGCCAGATGTTTGCTCCAAGCGTTCGTAATGCTCCATCGAGTGCAGCTTGAGGATCTCCTCCTTTGTGGCCGAACGCGATTTTAGCTGCAGACAACGATCCACCAGTTTCAGCTCCCGACAACTGTGCAAGCAAACAGTATATATAGTATATATATATATAGTGTGTAGTATATAGTATAGTATACCGTTCCATTGTGCGCGTAAAGCGCTCGGGTCTCTCCTGATGCGTTTCATCCCAGAGGCAGCGATGCTCGCTCATTGAGTCATCATAGATGAGCGCTGTTGCCCCACGCTGCATATTCTTAGCATTCATGGCCTGCAGGCGAGTGGTGGTAGATTAATAATATATATATATATACATATATACTTTACTCACATTCTGAAAAATGTCCACCACGGGATCTGTAGACTGGGCTTTCCGCATGTTGCGCGCTCGACGTTTCGCCTCCTGAAGCGCTGAACTCGGTTTGCGAGAAGCGCAGCTGCTGCTGCTGTTGCTGTTGCTGCTCAGCGCAATCGCTGCATTTGTCGCCGTCGCCGTTGACGCCGTTGAGTTGAGTGTTGATTTTGACTTAAGCATTGCGCGTGTTTGAATTTTTGCCTGCTGTGCGCCGCGTCGCGTTACAATCGGTGAGCTCTGTCAGCGAGAGAGAGAGAGATATAGATAGAGAGAGAGATATAGATAGAGAGAGATAGAGAGGGAGATATATACTTATATACGTATAGAGAGAGTGTGCGTGTGTGTGAGAGAGAGAGACAAAAATAAATAATAATAAACAAAGATAATAACGACTCTTTTCGAGCTTTTCGCTAACTGAATTTTAATATGTATATATTTTTTTTTTTGCTTGAAATTTGGACTTAGTTTTGGCAGTAACAATTTTAAAGCCTAACCCTATGCCATCTATATGATATAGTCCGATCTGATCCGGCCGGCATAAATTGTCAGCTGCATCAAGAGACATCTACTAAACCACTAAAATAAAATATCAATAATAAAGTAACGTTAGCTAATTTTTGCTTGCTTAAGTTGCGCTTAACGAGTAGCCACTGTATTTAGTACAAGCTGCCTGTTGATTCACAAAGTTTGCTTGGATTCTTTTCAGGTGATTCGCTTAGCGAGAATACTCTTATTTTGCACACTCACACACACAGATACACACAATTTAATTAAAACGGACTAGTTAATTAGAACAGCTGGTTTAAATGCCGAAAATGCTTTAACAGAGTTGTGTGCGCATAATTAATTGACACTCGTAACTGGTTACTTGAACAACAATGACTACAATATGTAAAATATATATGTGAACTATATATATATATATATATATATAAAACCGTTCGCCACCAACCAAATCAGCGCGTTAACTGAACTGATTTGCTGTGTGTTGCAAAGTGTTAATCGCAATGCCGACGCCGGCAGAGACGGCAACGGCGAGCTGAGCTCTGACTGCGACTGCGAGCTGAGACTGTGTGGGTGTTGTTGCTATTGTTGTTAAGCTTGCTTTTGCCAATGCCGCATTTGGTGTTGGTCGAAAAAGGCGCGCGACGACAACGACGACGTCAGCTGTGGACTTACCATTATTTCTATAGTATGTGTATGAAGATATATATGTATATATATCTATATGATGATGATGATTAAGCTTTAAGCTGATGCTGTGGACGTCCCTCTTGCTTGCACTGCTTCGCTCTGCTGCTGCTGCTGCTCGTCTGTTTGGAGGCGGGCGCCCACAATGCGTGCGTTAATATGCGTGCGTGCGTGAGTGCGTTTGTTTTGGCTGCTCACGTTGCTGTTGTTGTTGTCGTTGCGTGTTAGGGCCAACTGAATTTTTTCACAGCACTTTATTGATTTGAGCTTAAGCTGTAATTTGTGACATAATTACACGCCATACATATATATATATATATATATGCTTGTGCAGGAGTCGTCTTGCCTTAGTTATTAAGTATAGTATATTCGCTATCTCGCTCGCCTTCACGCTGCGTCAGTTTTAGTTCGTCCGTCCGCTAGTCCCGCCGACCCTCTGTCCCTCAATCTCCTGTCGCGCTTCAGTTGATTTTATGCTTTGAGCTTGTTGCTCTTGTTATAAATAATACCCAAGCTATGCCCATGAATTTCTTAGCGCGTTCGCTTGTCTATTGTTGCTTCTTTCAGAGCACAAAAAACAAACAACAACAAAAATGTTTGAACGCAAAACAAAATAATAAACACTGTTCTTCACACACACAAACACATAAACACAAACAGAAAGTCGAGCGCACTGAAGACCGTCGAAGACGCCGATGGCTAAATGCAACGAAGATTGGCAGCAAAACCAGAGAACCAGAACCAGAACCAGAATGTGATTCAAAGGCAAAGGCGGCGAGTGTAAATCAATGCGAGCGACGGTCGGTCAGTCGGTCCGGCGGGCGGGCGGGTGTTTGGGCGGCAGGCTGCAAAGTTATGTTTGTTTGCAGTCTTCTATTGTTATTGTTTTACGGTTGCAAGAAGTAAGTGACCGCAGTTGGCAAACACCAAAATGCCAAAAATACCATAACCAAAAAAAAACCTAGTAGATAAAGTACTTTCGTATTTATAATTAAACTGATCAATGATTTTTATTTGAACCCATTCTGCTTATATTTATATGTATTTATATAAATATATATATATATATATATACATATATATATCCCACCCTTCCTGCTAAACAATAATTTGAGTTCATGGGTTAGCGATCGCATCTCATCCTAACAACATTTTGGTTCCCCTCCAAACCATTCTAAAAACTTACGCGCGCATTTTAAATTTCAAAATACAATTGCGCGTACTTCTCGACTTTAGTTCGACCTACAAAGATTCGATCACTGCCTATTTTTTTCAACTCTAACGGATAATTTCCCATTTCCTTATGCATCATCCTCAATTCTCTTAATATTTAAGCAAGGGGCTGCCACCTAGTCGACCGTTGGCATGTACATATGTTTGTGCAGGGACAGGCTGCATAATTTTATCAATTGTAAATCTTCTTTAGTTTTTAAAAAAAAATTATAAATTATTCTCCGACTTCTGCTTAATTCAGAAAAAAAACTCAATTGAGTATTTCGAGAGGCAATTTCAAATTACATATTTTGTTTTTGTTATCGGTTTAATGTGCAAAGTCGCACCAATTTCGCTCAACCACCGGTGCAATGATCGTGCTGTTATCGATATCGATATAGCAACCCTGTGAAGCATTGTGCGTATGTTTGAGTCTGTGTCAGTGCGTTTGATTTTATATTACTAAACAAAATTTATAGATACGATTCAGTTAGGCAGTAATATGGACAATTTGGACAATAAGTGTAACAAAAATGCATCCTTCAACTGGGACGAAATAAGCGTGGACGATTACAATCTGGATCACTCGCAGAATTTCTTTGGTATGCGGAATTTGCGCCTTTATTTCTTGTCTCCGTACATTTTACAGTTAGTTTGAATAAAAAAAAAGACAACAAAAAAAATTGCGCCATTTTAAAAGCCGGCTCTTCAAAAATTCAAAGCATGCCCAGACTTCAACCTGTGTGCTATATAAATATAAATCTAATTATGATTAATACGCGCTTATATATGTGCAGTAACCCTAACAAATTACCCATTAATCATTGACAGTTGCGTCCGTAAAAGGGGAAACCTTGCGTGCTCCATTCAACTGCAACAATAGCCCAAAAGAAGAAATCGAACAGCATCAGGAACCGAAGCAGGAGCAGAAACAATCTCCATGCCAGCAGCAGCAGCAAGACCAGCAGTTAGTACCCATAATCAAAAAGGAATCGGTCTCCCCTCCAACAGTTTGTCCAGGTGCTGGCGCCGCTTCAATAGAACAAAATCAACATCAATTCTGCAAGCAGGAACTGCAGAATCAAGTGCAGTTGCCATTGACTCCACCTATAAAACAGTTGGAGGTACCTACAAATCAGATAGACAACAATGAAGAAGAGTGGTCGCGTGGAGTGGTCAAGTCGAGGCCGCAACTTAAGCTGATGTGGACACCTTGTGCAAAGGGTGACAATGGTGCCGATGGTGGTGGTGCCGCCGGTTTGGGCACTCCCCGGGCCTACCGATTCAAGGATATGTACAAGGCCAAAAGGGAGATGGCCGAACAACAGCGCAACGAGGAGGAACGGAAGGCACGCGAATTTCATAGCAATCCGGTGCCAAACTTTCGTGCCATGCACAAGCGAATTGCGGAGACTATTGTGATTCATAGGATCACAGTTCCCGTCACGCCCGAAACCGTAAAGCACTCGAAGAAATGGAAAGAGCAACAAGTAAGTAAAATAAATTAGCCAACATATATATATATTTATATTTTTTTTTTCTGAACTCAACAGTGCATACAGGCAGCCAAAGAGACTGAGGATGAGAAGCCAATGAGCCTGGCCCAAAAAAATACGAAACCGAAGCCGTTTAATCTACGTACGGAGCAGCGTATGCGGGATCGTCGTGATTTCGATGATAATGTCAAGGAGAATCATCAGTTAAAGAAGAAGAAGGTGAATAAAAAATAAGGAATAACTATGTGTATGTTAATGTTTAAAATCGCCAAAATTGAAACCAAATGGCGCACAGCCATTTCTGGTCACACTGGCGTACACAGCATTCTCGCATTTGCAACAGTGCGAGTGCCGATAACGATAACGATGATAGCTATGTCTCGATTTTGCGCTAACATACATGTCCATCTATTTAGCGTCTCATATTTGCGTTAGCAGTTGCAATTTAGCAGTTTGGGGCAAAATTAAAGTTTCAGCTGCAGAGTTATTTTTTTTTTCTGTAACGAAAACGGAAGCTCGTTCGTCGACTCAAAAGAAAAACACAATAATTATAATACAGAAAAAGCATAAACGCTTGCAATATTCACAAATATTGAAGAAATACATACAAATGTACGCAGCTTATGTGTATATGTATGTGTGTATGCATACTTGTTGTTTGTGTGTGGTGTGAGTCATGACGTTTCGGTAAACGGACGGCGTAGAAAAAAAATAAAAATAATAACAGTTATATTGTGGGTGTGTGTGTGTTGTGTGCGAATTGCATAAAGAGCGCAACGCGTGACTATCGTTAAGGATTGCAACGAATTTCGGAGACCTCGACGACTATTGCTGTGAGCAAAAGGATTAAAAGCAGCTGCTGCGCCCATACATAAATACATACGTACATATACACACACGCATACAGTGGGAGCAGCAACAACAACAAGAAGAAGAAGAGGAGGAAGAAGAGGAAGAAACAAGCAGAGCAGTCGTCACAGTTGAAGTACGATCAACGGCCCGCTTGTGGAAACAACAGTCACAATAGAAAATTGTAAATCGTGAACCAGCCTGCCCGCTACTGCTGCTGCTGCTGTGCGTATTAAATAGAGCTGTAGTAAACAGTAAACAAAGCAAGCTCGCAACTAACTGCCTGCTCTACGCTCTCTCTCTCTCTCTCTCTTTCTCTCCATCTCAGTCACTCAGCGCCACTTTCGCTGCAAGCCAAGCACTCAAATCACAAACAAACAAAATGGTTGATCGCCTTGTCAACTCGGAATTGAACACACGTCGAATCGCGTCTGTGGAGAGTTGCTTTGGCAGCTCGGGTGTACCGTTAGCGGTGCCCGGTCGCGTCCTCGTCGGCGAGGGTGTCTTAACGAAGATGTGCCGCAAACGACCTAAATCCCGTCAATTCTTTCTATTCAATGATATACTCGTCTACGGCAACATTGTCATCGGCAAGAAGAAGTACAACAAACAGCACATTATGCCACTCGAGGAGGTATCGCTGGAGTCGATAGCGGACAATCTGCAGTATCGGAATGGTTGGTATATACGCACCACAACCAAATCGTTTGTGGTGTATGCGGCGACAAGCACCGAGAAACAGGAATGGATGGCGCACATCAACAAGTGTGTGGAGGATTTGTTGCGGAAGAGCGGCAAGAAACCGGTGGAGAATCATGCCGCTGTTTGGGTGCCCGATGCGGAGGCAAGCATTTGTATGCGCTGCAAGAAGACACAATTTACGTTTGTGCAGCGGCGACATCATTGTCGCAATTGTGGCGCCGTCGTCTGTGCCGCCTGCTCCTCGAAGAAGTTCCTGCTGCCGCAGCAAAGTGGCAAAGCGTTGCGCGTCTGCGATGCCTGCTACGAGACACTGCGGCATACCCCATCTGGCACGGCCGGCAGCAGCAGCACCGCTGGTAGCGCTGCCGGCAGCAAATTGAATGCGAGCGGTGTCGCCGCAGCTGCTGCTGCGTCCAACGATAGCTCCAACGATGATGACACGGATGAGGACACCGCCTCACCGCCCGCCGAGGGCCACGATGAGCCGCGCTTCTATGGCGACAATAGCACACTGTCCGCCCAGGACGAATCGATCGGCGGGGGCAGCACTGCTCTCTCCAGTCCAACAGCAGCTGCTGCAACGGTTGCGACTGTTGCAAGTGTAACACCAGCAACGGCTTCCTCCGTCTCAAATAATAATAATAATAATTGTTGAACAAACAAACAACAACAACAACAGCAACAACAACATAAAAAGAAAAGAATAAAACAACTCCCCAAAAGACGATAACGGATATGAGACACACACTGGATGTGGGACTGGATCAGTGGTACTACTACATGCTATTTATCATATACTATATATAATCTCATGCTATATAAGTGTACTTATATATATATATATATATATATTCTAGTTGGCAGATCTCCGTCGCTGACGACGAGACGAGAATTCCATTTCAAGTTTTATGCTAATCTTATCAGCTTCAGTTTCTGCTGCTGCTGCTGCTGCTTCTGTAATTGTTTTTCACTATACATATAGACATATATAGATATATACATACGTACATATATGCAGTAGATATTCAGTCCGCTCGTTGCCTGTCACATGCTCTCCACATACATACATCTATATATATATACATACACATAATTAGTGTGTATTCATCATAATTACAGTTTGTATATAATAATTGAAGGACCGCACATATATGTACTGTACGTACAGATATATATATATATATATATATATATATACCGATTGACGTTTACAATCGGAATCGTAATCAGTAGCTAAATTCCACATTTGTTTGTTTTAGGAGCCAAGTACCGCAACTGATTTCATTTGTGCACCGAAAAGATCGTATCGCAAATCGTATCAAAACATATCGCAGCGGAACATCATTATAATCGATCCCGTTACTTTCAGTTTTAGTTTTTCTGGTCTCTGAGATCTCTGATAGACATATATACCTCACATGGGATTGCCTCTTATGATTTTTCATACTTGCCCAGCATTTTTGATCATTCAATGGGAAAAGCTTTATTTATTATTCATTTGAATGTCCCTTTTTGTTATTGTGGAGAGCTTGTTTTTTGTTAATTGCCTTCAATGCAAATTGCTTCTTAGGAGTCGGCACATGAGGCATAATAATAATTTTATCAAGAGCATTGACCCCATTTTATTTGATGTATTTATTTTGAATTCATCAGATTTGCTGCTTTGTGACTCCTTTGGCCTAGGGGCGAAACTTACTCACAAAGTTGCACGAGACTCGATATTCAGCTGCGTTGCACGAGTCTCAAAAGCTACGCTCCCATTTAGTTTTTTTTTCTATTTGCTATTGCTACGAGCTTTAACAGAGCCAATAGAACTTTGAACTTTGGCATAGTGGGGCATAAAAATTACACTTTTTTCGCCGAATTCTTAGCTTCCCAAATTCCTTCAATGAAATCCGATGTGTTTCATTATCCTTCAGAAAAAAAAAAAACAAATTAAGAAGTGGTTGAGAAAAATGATAAAAAAGTGGCCAAAGTGAAGAAAGAATAAAAAAAAAACAATCGAGTCGTGTGCGACTTGGTCTGTATTATGCCCATTGGATGCTCTGCCGTTGTGGGCTGCTTCAAGTTTACACCTGTACAGGTTTTAATGATTTTAATGACCGCAAACTATTCGCTTTAATTGACTGACTGGCTGTGGAAAGCTGGTCGGCTGTCATTAGCGGGTTTTTTCAGGGCATATAATGTGAAAATTTATTATATATATATACATATAGCAATAGTATTTGATAAATACTTAACTAAATTTCTATATGCCTCTCTCTCATTGCAGCTCGACGACGAACTTAAGCAGCAGGAGGTTGGATGAACGAAAGGAACTGCGCAAGAGGACCGAGTTTAAAGCACGTCCAAATCCCTTTAAGCCAGCATAAACTTCAGCACACAAATATACACACATACACACACACACACACACATACAGACACCCACACACACACACACACAATAATATACTATAAATACGTCTTCTTTTTTTGTTCAGATATGTTCTTAATTTGTTCATGAACAACTATTGTTAATGTAATTCGTTCAGTGTACAAACTATATACATATGCATATATATATATATATCTATATCTATATATATATATATATATACATGTATGTATAAGTCGCCAGTTACACACATACACACACACACACACAAACACACACAGCCACACACACATATGCATATGTATATATATATAGATGTTTCATTATCAACAATCGACAATTGTTGCATTAATTGTGATTAGTTAATGGAAATGCAAAGTTGGCAGTTGATTTTGATCAGCACAAATGCCGATCCATATTTTTGTAAATGTTATATACTAACATAATATGTATTTTGGGGTTACGGTATGTTTAAGGGGCAGCTGATTTGAATTATGCAGTCTCACTGCTAATTAGATGAAACTTACATACTCTTCATACACACACACACACACACACACACACACACACACACACACACACACACACACACACACACACACACACACACACACACACACACACACACACACACACACACACACACACACACACACACACACACACACACACACACACACACACACACACACACACACACACACACACACACACACACACACACACACACACACACACACACACACACACACACACACACACACACACACACACACACACACACACACACACACACACACACACACACACACACACACACACACACACACACACACACACACACACACACACACACACACACACACACACACACACACACACACACACACACACACACACACACACACACACACACACACACACACACACACACACACACACACACACACACACACACACACACACACACACACACACACACACACACACACACACACACACACACACACACACACACACACACACACACACACACACACACACACACACACACACACACACACACACACACACACACACACACACACACACACACACACACACACACACACACACACACACACACACACACACACACACACACACACACACACACACACACACACACACACACACACACACACACACACACACACACACACACACACACACACACACACACACACACACACACACACACACACACACACACACACACACACACACACACACACACACACACACACACACACACACACACACACACACACACACACACACACACACACACACACACACACACACACACACACACACACACACACACACACACACACACACACACACACACACACACACACACACACACACACACACACACACACACACACACACACACACACACACACACACACACACACACAACACACACACACACACACACACACACACACACACACACACACACACACACACACACACACACACACACACACACACACACACACACACACACACACACACACACACACACACACACACACACACACACACACACACACACACACACACACACACACACACACACACACACACACACACACACACACACACACACACACACACACACACACACACACACACACACACACACACACGCCCACACACACATATATATATATATATATATATATACATAAATATACATAAATATCAAATCAAATTTACAACTTTATAAATTAACACTGTGTTTTTAACATTATTTTTGTTCATTTCTTTTGGTTTTTTTTTTACTTACATCTATGTAGACACCTGGACATTAAAATGGATGTGAAGGCAAAAAAAAAGAAGTTAAATATCATCTGCAAAATATTGTATTTTCCGCATGATTTTTATATTATTTGTTGAAGATTCACAAGCTATTGGTCTCCGCAGGTATTTTTGAATGTCGAGGTGTGTATATATAATATACATACATGCATATAAAAGACCCGTCGTCGAAATGAAAGGTTTTTAATATCTGTACAACTAAGCAATCATTAACTGTTTTCTATTTGTATAAAGCGAAACAAACAAAAATAAATTTATTAATATTGTAAAAGCTGCCTGGTTGCATTTCTTATTTGAACTCAGCAATAGCAAACTGACCAAATGGAAGCTCATTTTATAGCAGTAGTAGTAGCAAAGCGGGCAAGTAGCAATGATGAAGTCGGGTGAGCTCGACTGTGATATACCCTGCACCCAACTTTTGAATATATTCTAGTTGTATTGAGCAACTTAATATTGACTGATGCACACTCAAACACTTGCGTCTGTTAATGGAAATGAGATTAATATAAGAATACATTTTCGACTGCAGCTTGGGTGTCTTTTTTGATCCGATTTTGATTTAATTTGACCAGTTGATCAATAATATGCATCTGGACTTCTGACTTTAATGTTTTATTGCTATCGGAAACTGGAAACTGCTGAAGCCAGTGCCACCTTAGATGTTGTACATGGTAACCAGGCGTTCAGCCAAAGTTGGCGGGAATTGATCAACAAATGGACGCCAATTCTCCTCACCGACTTGTGTCTTGAAGCTGTGCAGTGTGTATCATTTGATGCAGATCTTGTGGCGGATTCACCCATGAGGCTATCGCATCGCAGAAGAATATAAAGTCAGGCACCAAAACTATCTGGATTAACGGTTATCATGTGGCACATGCCACGGAAGGCCGAGTCCTTTTCGTCATAGAGTAGAAAGCCCGATTGCAGCGCAGTTGCAATGCTGGACAAGCATTCGAGCAATGGGAATAGACAATCCCCGCGGAATACGTTTGCCAGTACATCAACGGCGGCGGCGCTGCATATTCGCAAATTCCATTTAGATAGTGAACTATCATCGTCTAGGCCATCATCATCATCCTTGCCGCCGGCAGCCTGACTGGCCTCGCCACTTTTAATAGTGTGTGTGCGTGATTTGTAAAATCGCGGACGTATATCCTCTTCTCGATGCGGCACCATATCATCCTCCTCCACATTGCCCTTGAGCAGTATAATATCGATCACCGAGTATCTCATTCCACGCACCAGCACCGCTGCCAGCTGAGCCAAGAGGGGCGCATGCACATCCTTGCAAATACTCTGCTCCGCCAGCGACAGCCAAAACTCGGATGCCTCGATGGCCACGCCCTCATCAGAATCCTACTCAATAATCTGTAACATGTGTGGCAGCAGCCTGTCCATCCGCACCTCGAGTAGCATGACTAGACCGTGGCAGACATTCTTGCGAACCTCGTGATCCTCGTTCGATGACAGATTGAACAGATTCTCGATGTATGTATCAATGAGATCGGTTGATAATTAACCGATTTATGCATGCAATCGCATGCGAAAGTATCTTGGGATTGGTATGCTTGAAGTACTGCAACAATTTGGGTATCAGAACGTTCAGCGGCCTGTTGAGTGCCGCCCAATTAAAAATCTCAGCAGAATCCTCGCAAATCTTTTGCAGCGAACTGAATTAAATAATTGTTGGAGTCTGGATACCGATTGAATTCCTCCAATTTCATTTGCATAGCCACTTGGGTCGCTGTGCCCGGTGATTGAGATTCCTTTAAGATCCCAATTCCCGTCATTTCGATGCCGTTTATTAAATGAGATGCTTCAATAATCTTGGATGTGAATTGAAACGAATTTTCTGGGTTTGAAGTTTCTAGCTCTTATGGTCTCTGAGACAGGCGAACATGGCCACATCGCCTCGGCTGTTGATCCTTCTGAGGAATATGTATATAATTTATGAGGTTCGAGATGCTTCCTTCTGCCTGTTACATACATTTGCACCGACAATTAGACCCGGATCCAACTTGTGGCCGGAACCGCTCTGCCTTCTCAAATGTTCTGCGTGCATGTGCAAGTGAGACGCACTCTACTGCTCTCTCTCTCTCAGTTTGCTGTATATTGCCGCACTGCTCATGTGCATGCGTCTGTCTCTCGCTCATTTGGAGAGAGAATGAGAAGAAAAAAGAAGAAAAACACGTGGGCATATTTAGGAAACATAAATGTTGGCCATTTATTTATGGTGCACAGTTATTTAGAACTGGCCATCGCTGCCCCAGGAGGTCTTGACGGTATCCTCGTTCCAGTCCTCGACACCGCCGCCAACAGTCTCGGCAGCGACCTCATCGGCCCAATTGGTCGTTTCCTCGACGGGATGATCGACGGCCTCCTCGACCTTGGGTGGCGGCAGCAGCTCCTTGGCAGCTGCAGCCTCCTCCTTCTCGGCCTCCTCGGGATCACGATAGAAGAACAGATCAACGACCACCGGCCATTCGGTGGTGCGCGAAATAGTGCCACGCAGACGCAACACCTCACGGGCAAGCAGCCACCACATCAGACCAATCGAATGCGGCGACTTGTTGTTGCACGGTATGGCAATATCAATGTAGCGCAACGGCGAATCCGTATTGGTGAACGCAATAACGGGTATGTTCACATACGATGCCTCCATAATTGGCTGATGATCGGTATTGGGATCGGTGACCACCAACAGACGAGGCTCGCGAAAAGCGGGCTGAATCTGATTGGTGAACGCGCCGGGCGTAAAGCGGCCAGCAATTGGCGTCGTATCCGTATACTTGGCAAACTTCAGCACGGCACGCTGGCCAATGGGACGCGACGAGATGACGAACACCTGTTACATTAAACGAGGAGCAGCATTAGACAACTAAATACATACACACATATATAAGCATAAGACTAGCGTTTGGTTGTTTGTGGCGTGGTCAGCTTTTAAGTTGAAATCATTGCATTTCATACCCGAAAGATAATTTAAGCATCATCATGAATACACCACAATAACAAACAAAACTAAATACAATTTTCTTGTAGCACTTACATCGGATGCATTCTCAATGGCGACAATGGCGCGTGCAGCGAGCACCAGTTTCTCCCATGTCTTGCCCAGATTGATGATGTTGACGCCGTCGGCGCGACGCTTGAAAACGTATTGTTCCATCTGGAAATTGACGTTCTCCGAGCCCAGATGGGTGGTGGCGACCAACATTTTGGTAATGTCATCCTCTTTGAGGGACAGTATATCTAAGCCTCCCGACATTTTAACGTGAAAGAGTTACGAAACCTATAACGCAAAATATATTCAATTATAAATTGTTTCACTTTTTTCCAAAACATAACCTAAAAATTGAGCCAAAAAAAGAAATGTGGTCCACGTGCCATATGCAAAATGTATCATAAAAAAATATATCAAAATACTTTGAAAACTTTGCATTGCAATTGCTACGAGGCGTTGCAAATTTGTTGGCAGCAGTTTGCTAGTATTTCCATTATTTTATATGCACATTTATGGCAAGAAAACTAATTATTAGCTGCACTTACGTTCTGGATGCCGCTGGGAGCGTTGACAAAATGGACGAGTGACGGCCAGTTTCTCTTTGAGTTAGCCAAAAAAAGAGTGTTGTGTTGCGCG
Organism: Drosophila glabriapex; assembly: GCA_035042305.1. Classification (NCBI taxonomy): domain Eukaryota; kingdom Metazoa; phylum Arthropoda; class Insecta; order Diptera; family Drosophilidae; genus Drosophila; species Drosophila glabriapex. The sequence continues at coordinate 3,517,847 of JAWNLN010000012.1, forward strand.
CGCCGGCCAATGCTATGCAACACTGTCAACACTGGCTAAGCGCCCGAAAGCTAACTGCTACAAGTGCGTGGCGTGACAGTAAGCTGCTTGATATGCTAGAAGCGACCGTTATGATTACCACTATTTGAAATTAAAATCGTTGAAGGAAACAAGAGATTTTTGTTGTTTTCTGTTTTTGTATACACATTTATTGCAAGTTTTTTTGTTTATATTTTCGTAATGTACGTGTGTATGTATGTTTGCTCATTTTGACCACCTTGTAACTACCACATCAATGCATATTCAATATTGATAAATATCGATTCACTTTCCGGATTGCGTTGCCAATATTATCTAATTTATGTGAATTTAGTTGTTTCTTGTACTTGTTGCTTTTGTTGTCGTTGTATGCTTAAGCAGTTATGTTTATGTGTATGTGTGTGGGTGTGTGTTCCATACTATTATTATGTTGCAATATTTGTTCACTTGTTCAGTGTAATTTGGCTTGATGTTGATTTCAATTTGTCACGTGCATTAGTTTAAAATGAATATATGTACATACTTGAGAGCGAACTTTGACATATGACATATGATGTATGACATACGTTAAGGACATACACATTTATTTAAATATTCAATTTGTTTACTTCCATGCGAGTTTCATGGTAAAAATCTTGTTTTTTACGCCTCTTCTCTTTCTTGCATTCCATTTTTTTTTTTTAGTTTTTTTTGTTAATTTTAATTTATATATGGTTTTCTTTTTGTTTTTTTTTTTGTTTTGTATATTTATTAAACATTCAACAAAATGCCCTCATTAGGTATATATATGTATGTATGTATTTATCTAGCTGTGTGTGTGTGGGTGTGTGTGTGTTATCCTCAGGCTGCACTTTCGCTCATTTACGTACTCGTTAACTTAATAACATTAATAAAAAAACAACATGTTGTATACACAAATACATACATTAAACATTTGTGTTTTCATTTATGTTTTGTTTTTGGTTTTTGTTTTTTGTTTTTTTACGGCTTAGCTTAGAGTTTCCTTTGGGATTAGTGTTAAATTACTAACTACTTATACAATGTAATGTTAACTTGTTTTACTTGTTTTAATTTGTCCGTAAAGTTTTGTTTTTCTTTGTTAAATACTAAATTGTTGTCTCCTCAACATGTTTTCCAATTTTCCCGTTTTCCTTCGTTATCTTTACTGCATTTTCCACCCGGTTTTTTGCTTACGTTTTAAATGTGAACAATTTGTCTTAAAAAATATATACGTAATAATTAACATTTCGCTATTTCGGTTTTTTTTTCTTTTGTTTTTATCTTTTCTTTGGTTTTTATTTTTTTTTTCCTTTTTTTATTCGTCTCTGTACTTAATTTGTGTATAAAATATTTTTACTACAAAAAATCACTCTTTGCAAATAAAACTCAATGCGTTTTTTTTAGTTTTTTTTTTTACTGTTAACATTGTTTGCTTTTCCTTTCTTTTCATTTCCTTTTGTCTTGTTTTGTCTTTATTTTGTGTGGCTTTTGTGTGCAGTGTGTGTTGAGTTTTGTAACATAACAAGCTTAAAGCGATTACATTCAATAAATATATATTTATATGTGTGTGTGTTTGTGTATGTGTGTGTTTTGTATGTATGTATATATATATCAATAATCCAATTATAAGTTGTTGACATAATCAAGTGATTGAAGAAGCGCACATAAAAACCAATGGCCGACTCTGCTGACAGCTGAGCAGATAATAAAAAGCCGTGAGAGCAAATCAAGCGAATTGCAATGCAGAAAAGTAACGCACAAGAGTAGGACAGAAACGGAATGCACAGCATTGGCAGAGAGTGACAGATAGAGGAAGGGGGAGAGTACGTTGAGCTTTATTCACCGTATAATCGAGTTAGACACTGACTTAGACTCTTGCTCTTCCGCTTCACACAAGCCGACCACTGATGCATATACATACATACATATGTATGTATGTAGCATATCGTAAAAGTGTATGTATGTGTGTGTGTGTGTGTGTATGTGTCTAAATACATGCATGTGTTTCACATTCGAGTCTAAACATTTAGAAGAGACATAAAACGAAGAGCAACACAATCATTGAATTATTCAATTTTAGCTTTGATTTTAGTTAAATATAAAATGTTTATATGTATATGTATATTTATTTAAATGTTTAGTTTCGCTTTTAGTTATTTTAGTTTGACGATTTATTATGTTTTGTTTTATTTATGCTTCTAAGTATTTAATTCTTTGCTTTATAATCACTACGCAACTCGCTCTTTCTCCTCCTTATTCTTCTTCTTTCTTTTGTTAAAATTAAAACGACATTCATCTGTATTTGTTACACTGTGCCTTTAATCCTGCACCCATGCGCTGAGAACAACAAAAGAGCAAACCATAAGAGCAACAGCAAAAAGGAAAGAGGCAGCAGAGATGCATAAACCTACACATACACACATGCATATGTATATGTATGTGTTTTTGTACATTGCATGCGGCAGTTAATCAGTGTTGGGCAACGCTAAGCATGCGCTTCAGCTGGGTACAGGGTATTATAGAAAAGTGTGAGTGTTGTTTATCTTCGGTATTCCGATAATTATTTGTATTTCATTTTCTTTTCATTGCTGTTCATTAAAAATCTGTGTCTGTATGTGTGTGTCTGTGTGCTAAAAATGCAAATGAAAAGCTTGCACACATACACATCTAATATATATATGTATATGTGTATATTTATGTCAGATCTTAGCCCGATCGATTGATCGGCAAACTAAAGAATAAGCAATTCGCATAGCATTCAAAATACGATTTCAATTTTCACTTTGTTGTTGTTTGTTTTCAGGAGAACATAATGTGTATAGTACATGAATATACATATATAAATATGTTAAAATGGCTGCATGTCGATACATGTGTATGTGTATGTATGTGTGTGTCTGTGTATATATCAATAAATGAATGTACGTTTATATGCAATAACATTCATAATAATTAAGTAAATACATACATATATAAATATGTTAATGTGTATATGTTAGGCAATGCCTAATTCTCCATTCAAGTTCAATTTCTAGCTCGACCTCCTATATATATATGTATATATATATATCGTTTCACATTTGATTAGCATTTATGTATAATTTAGTAAATACTAAAAAAAAAACATTTATTACATTTGTGCTTCTTTGTTTGCTTCTTGGTTGTTTTTCGCTTAGTTTGTTTGTTTGTTTGTTTGTTTGCTTGCTTGTTAACATGTCGCAGTTCAATCGAGAATAATAATAACAACTGTTTTCCTTTTGTTGCTGTTTAAAACTTATTGTTAAGCATATGTTTTTTGGCTTTGTTCTTCTGGTACATCATTAATCAGTTAGTCAACACTGAACGCATATTCCATTTCCATTTCTCCTTCTCCTACTGCGATTCATCTCTCTCTCTCTGTGTGTGCGCGTGTGTGTGTGTGTGTGAGGCGCTTTGGGTTTTTATTTGTTGTTTTTTATATTTATTTTAGTTGTAGTTTTAAATTGTTGTTTAACTTTTGAAAAGCTTTCGGTTTACATTTATTTGAAACGTCTTTTTAATTGCCATGCGGCATCATATTGATTAAATATACACCTATATTTGTATATATGGAGAGATTTTTTTGTTTTCCTTTTTGTTTTTCTTTTTATTATTTTTTCTCTTTTTTTTTTAATATTTGACTATGGTTTTTGGTGTAAATGTGGCTGTGGATCAATTTGAAATCGTGGCCGTTATGCGAAAAATTACAAAAAAGCATTTTTCAATTATTCGTTCATTGAAATGCTGTTTTAGTTGTTTAGTTGTTTAGTTGTTGGATGTTGTTGCGTTGGCAGCTGCTTGATTGAGTTTCGATTATCAGTAAGATTCAAGTATGTAATAATAGGATTTTAGTGGCAATGGCCAATGCCAATTCCAATGCCAATGCCAATGCCATCAATATGATTCATACAAATCTCTCCAAACGATTCAGAGTACCGTTTCCATTTCGGCGATTTCCGTTTTGTATGACCTGGTTGCATGTTGGTTGACGTCGTTGGTGGCAGCAAACGATTGGCAGCAGTTGCAGCATTTATCGAGTATGGACAATGCCAACAGAGACTCCAGAAAGTTAGTCAAGTCAAGTATATATATAAGTTTCCAATACAAATATAAACATCTATCATGCGAATACTATTCACCCAACAAAAGGGAAAGGTAATTGAGGCAGATGGGGAGGACAGTGGAAAGTGTAAGTAAATAGCTGCGTAAATCGATGGCATTAGCAGTGGCATACAGTGGGGCATCCTTTGTTGTCCATCTCCATGGGAAAGTAACGCCTGCAAGCGCATTACTCACACTCACTCTCACACACACACACACACGCACACACGCACAAACGCACTCACGGGCAGAAGGATGCTCTCGAGTTGAGTATGGAGATGGAGTACAGAACAAAACAGAGCATAGGAGAGGAGAGGGGATGAGAGGCAAGCATAACATCATCAATCAATCATCAAATTAGGGGTAGGGGTGGGTGTGTGGGGCTGGAGAAGGGCGTCTCCCAAGGGCTCGCATGTAAATAAATTAGTGCCAACAAGTGAATGGGAAAAAAAGGACAAACAAAAAGCAAAAAAAGAAGGAAAATGAAAAGAAAAACAGAAAACATCTAGAGTGGGAGTGAGGGAGAGAGAGACAGAGCTTTTAAAACAGACAGCAGCAACAATTAGCAAGCGCTGCGACTGTTCCATACACTGTTCCCCCTCCAGTGAGACTATGAATTTTACTGTTTGCATTATTTTAATCGAAAATTATATATATATACGGATAAAAGCAAAAAAAAAACAACAAAACAAACAAACGAAAGAGAGAATAATTTTCTCTAAGTATTTGCTAAGCGAAAACAAATCGAATGTGTCGAAAAAAGAAAATTCTAAAGGGACGATGAAGTACCGTTTATGTTGCGTTTGTTGTGTGTTGAGTAACGTGCAAAGTGAATTAAATTGATATATTGAAGCCGCGCAAAAGGGAGGATTTCAATGTTGCTGTTTTAATGCGGTGAGTTTTCTTTATTTTCTTTCTTCTTGCAGCTTTTTCTTGATTTAAATTTACATATGCAAAAGCGTTTTCTTATGAAATTGTCTTGGCTATGCTGACTATGCACCTATTTAAAATGGAAAAATATTACTTAGGGCTTCATTCTTGGCGAAATGAATCAGCAACCACAACAAGTCGTGCCTTAAACCCTTTGTCAAGCAGAACACACACAACAGCCACAAGTCAGCGTGCAAGTGACAGACTACAAGTTACCCTGTATCCAAACTGTATCAACTCATCATTTAACTGATCATCTGACCAGAGGCATTCAAGGTTCTCTTAACCCGAGCATCAATTTAAGTCAAGGTATATGCTAATATCAGCTATTGATTCTTATCGGTAGTTGGGGGCAGAGTTATCGATTTAATCAAAAAATCTTTATCTGCAGTTTGTCTATCGACTTTTTATGCTTATTTTCTTTCTATTTTGTTATGCCTTTTTAAATACACATTCTTAAAGGTTACAGGGTATGGAATGGGAAACATGAGATATTTGATGTCCATATATCTCCCTATCCCTATCCCCATTCCTATCCTTATACCCCCATCCACCCTTAACCCCTTTTGGCCACATTGTTGTTGCTGTTGCTGCTGTTTGCAAAGTTTTCAAATGTTTCGTTTTTTTACTCCCATCGTTTCACATGGCAAGAATATAAATAAACATACATGTTGTACACACATGTGTGAGTGTATGTCTGAGTGTGGGTTTGCAACGTATGTAAATGCATTCATCTTTCTGTGGCATATATTTTGTTGTATCGCAAAGTTTTTATTCGCCGCTCTTATTCGTGTTCCTAATTTGCACAATTTGTTGAAAAGTTTTCCCGAAAGTTTACACACGAACACGAACACGAACACGATAATGAACGTGAACATGCATAAACATGGTCTGGCCTTCCCCATCCCTCCCCAAAAGAACAAAATATGAATAAGATACAACAAGTACAAGTGTTAAAGGGCTGCGATTCGCACAATTTGCTGCGTGTGATGAAAACTTAAACATCATTCGGCATATTGAACATTGACCTACAAACAACCCTCGAAATCATTCAACACACACACACACACACACACATATATATATATATATATATATGCATATAACTCATTGTTGCAGCTAATTCTTTTCATGCCACAATGCGTTGCAAAATCTGTCTATCTCAATGTTGCACATTCACAAAACATTCTCATTCGTTTACACTCAGCTAACAAAATGTCCTTAAACGCAAAACTACATTTATAACTACAAATAATGCGCTGGTGTTTAGAAATAACTTTTAAATAACCCTAAATTAGAAAGGGATTCTATTTTATCAAGCCTGAACCCATTAAAAATGGGTAAATGTAAATGTTGAGTGGTTTTTGTGAAAGGGCAGAAGGAAGCATGTGCGACCCCATAAGATACATATATTGCTGCATTCATTTCAATTTGAATAGTTAAGCCTGGCAGCTAACTAACTAATTTAAATAGTTAAGCCTTGCAACTAACCAATGCAATGCAGTTGACAACTGAATATGTGCCAGAGATGAACAGATGGATGAATGGATGGATGGATGGACTTGATGGGTTTGATTACGTCATTTCCAGCGACCATGTTATGCAAATGGACTTTAATAAAGCCACGTGTGTGGATGTGTGGGTGTGTGGGTGTGTGTGTATGTGTGTATTTACCCACACCCACAAGCTGTGCTCGGCTCGAGTCGACTCGATTCGACTCGGATGCAGAATAAACCTAAAATGAATGACAACAGGAACTGTCGGAAATTGCGCTGCTGGGACTATGACTATGGGGCTGGGACTGCTCGGTGTGCAGGCAATGTACGTATCGACTCAGGAACCGAGATAAGGTAATTTAATAAAGTAATTTCCATAGATTTTTATTAGAGTAGCAGCAGCAGCAGCAGCAGCAGAAGCCGCATTGCTGGGGAACGAGGGAGAAGCTGGACAGGAGCGATGTGTCAAAAGGAACATCGTTGAAATGTTACCCTAATCAATTGCTTAATTGAATTGCTGCAAAGTGATTATGCCACACACAAACACAACAAGCGGGGTCATGCAAGGGGTTGCAAGGGCAGGTGGGTTGGTTAGGGGGGACGGGGAGGGTTTAGTAAGAAAAACTTACCACCTGTATAGATCTTGTGCGCTGGCAGCCAAACTGAGATTACCGAGCAACGGCGGCCGCTCCTTGAGATGATGATGATTCAGCAGATCCGAGGATGAGGCCAGTCTGCGGAACAGCATACATCGAGAGTTTAGACTCTGGCGGGGGCGGTGGGTGAGTCGGGGGCAACTTACCTCAATTGTGGCGCCTTGATGCCATGCTTGTCCATAACCTTCTCCAGCTGACGCACTCGCAACCGGGACATGTCCAACTCATGCTTCACCTTCCACAGATGCGTGTCGCAGATGGGATCGTTGCAGCGATGCTTCTTCAGTATTTCGGTTGCCTCGAAAACGGCGCCGCGAAACGTCAGCGATTTGCCCATGGACAGCGAGATGAGCGCACAACAATGACCCCCATCCTTTTTGGCCAGACGCTTCCGTATATACTTGAAATAGACATGCTCCAGAAGCAGCAGTAGCGCGGCCAACAATATGCCAGCCATGAGCAACAGGAATGCGGACAAGAATTGCTCCAATGCCAGCGGGTCCGATGATTTGTGCTCCTGTTTGCCCGGCCGGCAAGTGCCCGTCATCCAGTAGCGACGCAATCGCTCCAGGTCACCATTGGCACGAAACTCGAGCAGCCGCTTGTTGAACATCTGCACGTACTTGGAATTGCGGCTAAAGGCCAAGCCATACCCTATTAATGATAAAATAGCAGAGGATAGCAGAGACAGAGAGAGAGACAGGGAGGGTGAGAGAGGGGGAGAGGGGCAGAGAGAGAGACACTCACCAGTCATGGCATACCAACTGCCGACGGTCATCAGCCGACAGTCCTCGTCCTGAGCAACCAGATAGTCGAGCACGGTGCCATCGTAGATGAACGAGTCCAGGTTGCCATTGAGGACGGCAGCAACGCCATCAGCGACGCTCGTCTTATTGTATCTGCGTGGATGGTTTTCGATGTTATCGTTATCGATTTGAATCGATTGATTGGCGGTCGACAATCGATACTTACTGCCTCATATAGTAATGCATATCCTTAAAGTACTTGTGTATCGTGGAATCCGTGTGGCTATAGGGAATTGTGCCGAACTTGAACGAGGGCTTGTGCGAATACGGATGCACCAAGCGGCTATCGTTGAGTCCACTGAACTCGTGGAACTCCTCTCTGTAAAAGCCGCACCACAATGAGACAGCGAGAGCGGAGCGAGAGAGAGAGCGGCAGAAAGAGGGAGAGAGAGAGAGAGAGATGAAGAAAGACAGAAAGTGAGTGTGAGATGGAAAGAGAGAGAGAGAAAGAGTGAGAATACGAACCTGGTTATCATGAAGGCGGCCAAATTGGCAGTGTAGATGGCAAGGAAAACGACGGCGAACAGAGCCCAAACATTGGTCATGAAACGGGAGGTGAAACCGCGCGGAGAATCCACATGTACGGCAGCTTGAAACAGTACCGCCCAGACAAGCCAGTACGTACGGAACAGGGAGAAGCGATAGGGTGTCACGTTCGTATTCTGGAGATATAGCTTCATGTCGTACCCACTGGGCGAGAGCCACTCGAACAGGAAGATCATAAAGGTGGCTGCCTGAATGGCGACGATGCCCACCTGTTGGTTGTTTGTTAATTTGGATGGGGATTTTGGGATGTGGAATTTGGGATTTGGTTATGGCAGGATGCAGTAGAAGCGGGCAGAGTGTGAGTGAGAGAGAGAGTGAGAGAGTGGCCAGCAGAGGGAGAGAGAGAGAGAGAGAAGCATATAGAGTTGTAGAATTGAGGAACTTACCGGTTCTATCAGTGTTTATCAGGCACAGACCAGATCGACTTACCAGCATCCAGGAGGCCGTATCGAATGGCTCCAGAAAGGCCGTGGGCGATATGATGCCCGTTCGCTTGGCAACAACAATGGCAATGCCCGTTTCCATGAAGGGCTCACTAAAATCGACGACCGCCTCGCGCTCGGTGTTGATCATGAGAGATGTGAGGACCATGTCCGTCTTGCGGTTAACCAAGTCGGCAATTAAACCATTCCATTTACCATTCTCAAGTGTACCCCATTTACCATCTTCAACCCGTACCAGTTCGTAGGTGAAGCCGAGCTCCTCGGCAAATTTCTCGAGCAGATCGATGCAGAAGCCGCTGCAGCATTGATAGAAGGACTCGTTACGGTGTGCCTGACCCACATCAATGTCGGCGGCCATTTCGTGATCGGCCGCCACACGGCAGAGCACACCGCGGTCCATCAGGCACTTGCCACTCACTGGATCGGCGGGTGACAGATTGATATAGGGTGCCTCCTCGAGGAATGTGATCTTTAAATGGAATTTCTCGGGCACACCTTGCGGCGGAGCGTGCGAGTTACCTGGCCACGCTATATCGCGTATGTCCAACTTCTGTGTCTCCCACGACTTCCAAACGCCAATCTGTGGCAGCGTTTTTTTTTTTTTTCGTTTCGTTTTGTTTTATTTGTGGTGTTTTTTTTTGTGAGTGTGTCCCAGTGTCAATCAAAAAATAAACCAAGTTGCAATTATACGAAGCGTGTGTGTGTGTATGTGGATGGTGTGTGGATGGCGTGTGAATAGCATGTGGATAGCGTGTATGTTAATGTATTATTTGAATAGTGAGTATTTCATTGTGGATGGTGTGTGGATGGTGTGTGGAGGGTTTGATAAATGATTTGTGATGTGGATAGTGGGGGAATGGAGTGTATATGGTGTAGGAATAAGGCGTGGATTTCATGTGATTGTTGTACGTAATGTGTGTGTATGGTGTGTGGATGATGTGTGGATAACATTTGTACAGATATATATTGTGTGGATGTTGTGCGTTGTGTGTTGATGTATTTTTGTACAGTGAATGCCAGAGTGAGTGCCAGAGAAAAATAGTTAAAGTTAAGAATACAAAGTGAGTATTAAGTGGTTAGATCAGTGTTAGATTAGTGATAAGTGATTAGTGATAGTGATTAGGAGGGTGGATCATATCATGCATAACGCAGCACTTACCTCCTCCCAGACGAGATTCTTATTGTTGGCGCTGGGTCGCAGATTCATGATCTTTAGCTCGGCGGACTTTAAGTCGCCGTCGGCAGTGAACTCGATATTCGGCTTGTTGAGGTCCCCCTCGATGGACACGTTGCGCAAATACTTGAAGAAGCTGACCAACAAATTGAGTTCTAGGATCTAGGGATAACTGAGAGAGACTGGGGCATCTGATGCCCAACTCTGGATACTCACATCTCGCCGTTGTCCCAGCGACCGCGACCCTCGTCCTCGCAGGATAGCGACTGGGTGGTCAGGCGACGATCCCGATTCGCTGGATCTGTCAAATAGGCCTCCACACCATAGCTGTAGATCTTGATCGCATTCGAGATCTCGTTCATTAGCGCCGCACTGCTCGTATCGAAATGAACGCCCAGCATCCCAACGGGAAACTGAGAATGGGCATCCTTCTTCTCGATCACCGACTGACTGACGACCCACACGTAATTCTCGCCGGTCAACTTCATTTCCTCAGCGGCACGCAGTATGGTTATCGCCTCCGTCTGTGTGGCATATAGCAGCATGACGCGTGCCTCGCTATTTACCAGCTCCATCAGGTCACTGGTGCGCGTGACCACAATCGAATTGAGGATGGTGAACTTGAAGTGTTCCTGCATCTCGGCGACACGTTCCCGCACCGCCTGCACAAAGTCATCGTGTCCGGCGATCTGTGACGTGACCACAGAGAACTGATGCCACTTGTATCGCTCCAGGATGCTCAACATTGCGGCGCTCTGGTGCTCAATGCTCGGCGCCAGCTGCAGCTGGAGCGTCGACTGCGATGCCCTTCGCTCCAATCCCGAATTGTCCGCATTCCACGAGATCACCGGTATGCCCAAGTAGCCGGCCAGCTGCAGGAAATACTGTGCCGAGGCGGTGCTGTGACCAAACTGTTCGTTGTTCATCATATATAGAATCGCCGAAACGTTCACCCGCAAGAACTCCTTGCAAAGTGTGCTGAGGATGGCTGTGTGTGTATAGTGGATGCGTGTTTGTGGTTAGGTTATAGTTAACACTTGGCAGGTGGAATCACTTTAGCATACGGCAATCATACGCCTATTAAACATTTCCCACACCTCTCATTCCCCCCTTCCCCCCCACCCCCCCACCCACGAAACTGCGCCCATTGCGAATGGCCAAAAGGCTGTCATCGAAGTTGTGCAAAAGTTTGTAACATCTCGTCGACTCCATCAACTGTATATATATATATATATATATATATATATATACATATGTGGATACATATATTCTTGATCAGCACCAAGAGCTGAGTTGATTTGTTTCAGCAAACCGTTCTCAATTTTACATTTTGAAGTTTAATTCATTTTATCGATACAAATCGATGAGCAATTTAAATAAAGTTGCAACTTGCTGATAACTGATAAACATACTTTTGATTAACTGTAAAATAAACAACTACCAGCGGATGCTAAATTGTATTTAACAGCCATAGCTACAGGGTATCTACTCGTCGAGAGCTCTCTCTCTCTCTCATTCTCGGTTTGTGTGCAGCTCAACTGACCGAAATGCTTTACCCCCCAGGCCTGTGCCTTTGTGCGTGCCCTGTGTACAAATGTGTGTGTGTGTGTGTGTGTGTGTGTCCCAATTAATTACAGATTAGCCACCGGCTGGGTGTGGTAGCGTCCTGCTGCTCCAGCTGGGATAACATTTTGCTATATTTGCTTATCAAGTGTCGCTGATGAGATGAGTGCTGTGGCATGTGGTATGGGCGTGGCCCGCATTCCCTGGTGAGGTGTTAAAACGCAACTCAATTGTGGTGGTAAGCCTCGAGCGAGACTGTGCTTATTAGATTGCCAACCAACCGCCCAACCACCCAAATACCTAAAACACCCACCACGCCACGCGTATTGGCAACACTGTCGAACTTTTTGCGGCCTCTTTACAGCTCATATGGAACGGATGTACCTGTCTCCCCCTCCCCCCTTCCCATAATTGACATATTTAGATATATATATATATATATATAAATATATATATATATGCATAAAAATATATAGCTGTTAATGGGATTGGACTGAAAGTCATTTTTCATGATGAAGGTTGGACACATTGTAATTAATTCATATGTATTCCCCTTGGGAAAAGGTAACCGCATCAACATCCGCATCGGCATCCGCATCCGCATCCACATCAGCATCGGCATCGACATCAGCATTAACATAAGCGTCAATATAATCGATTTGAAGCGTTTGTGGGGCTCATTTTGGCATAATGAGTGGAAAGCGGATAAATGGATAACGGCCATTGAGGCCTTGGATTGAATTTGGATTGGATTAGGTTAAGTTGGGTTGGTTCTTTTTCGAGAATAGTTTGCTGCTGTCATGGAGTTTTCATTGTGTGCCAAGGACAAATGCGTTTGTTTTAAGCTGGTTGCTCAGTTACTTAGTTGTGTACAGAATATTTGGAGGAAAAAACAATGACCAGCGATAATTTAGAAAGTTTGTGGATGCCATCACTGAAACACTCTGCCTCAGGCGCAGACCAGGAGACAGGAGACAGGAGAATGTGAATGACATGTCAAAGTTGAAGCTTGAAAGTTGAGAGCATCGACCGACTGACACTTGAACAAATACAAGTATAACTCGGGCAAATATCCCAGATAGAGGTAGAGACAGAGAGAGAGGGAGAGAGAGAGAGAGAGAGAGAGAGAGAGAGAGAGAGAGAGAGAGAGAGAAAGTGACACGACAGACATGTCGAAGTTTTGTTTTTATTTTTATTTTTTTTTATTTTAATTTTTCTCTTCTTTTTGCCCAAGCATGTAATGTGTATCTAAGGAGGTTGGTCTGCTTGGGGTGGCTCTATGATAAATTCAGAAATCTCATCAAAAAGTTTAATTAACTTTTTCATCACTTTCCTGATGCTATTTGCATTTGGAAGGAACCACTGCTAATTTCAAGAAGAGCTCCTCTTATGCCAGTGGCATGCATTCAATTACAGAGACCACAGCTTGCTCGCACGTCACATGGATGGATAGATGGATAGATAGGCTCAGACTGTTTGGATTGATGGATTTATAGATGGACCGTCAAATTGGGTGACCAGACTGAGGCCGGGAGAGCTGGGAGTGCTGTCTGTGTCTGTGTGTCTGCGTGTCTGTGTGGGGGCATGTTTTTATTAAATCGACAATAGAAAATCACTTAATAAAATTATACCAAATCCCAAGAATAGCAGCTGGGCCAGCAGGAGGTAGAGGCTGGGGAGGCTGTAGTCTTAAAGGCTTACAGACACAGGCAGGCAGGCTGGCAGGGAGGGATGGCAGTGAGGGCGTGTCGGGTCTATATAAATACTGACTTGCTGACAGGCAGCAGCCTTATGAATTTTTGTGCCCCTGCAACTGCCTCTGCCCCTGCCACTGTCCCTGGCCCTGCACCCTTCGCCAAATTCCACTCCATCCGTACCTTTAGTGTTTTGCGTTTGGCTCTTTGACCGTGGAAATTTAGAGTCGGCACAAATTTAATTTTGAGTCTGAATGAATTTTGATTTAATTACCAAGCAGCCGAAAGATGTTTGATTTTTGGCCATGTGCCCGTCTCAAAGGCCCCTACTGTGCTACTGCCGATCCATCTACCATCCAGCCACCCACAGCCACCTACCAACCCCACCCGCTACTCCTGATAGCATCAGTTGTGCTGGGGACTAGTCACGCTGGCAACATTCGCCTGTCCATTAAAACTTTAATTGTATGTATTAAACATTTTTAATTGCTTTTGAAATGGTTGTTGGCACTCCTGTCTCGGTTTCCACTGTCTCTCACTCTGCCGCGGCCGTTTACTTATACCCTGTGCCCATTTAAGTGGGTCAAAGGGGTGTAATAATAATGCGACCAATGTATGCCCATTAAAAATACAATAATATTTATTACAGCCGGCGCCCATTAAGAACAGGCAAAAAATACACAATAATGTTGTGGGTGTAAAGTGTGTGTGTAACTAGCAGAGGGAAACATAAAGTACACATACATATATATATATATATGCATATATATTCCTGATCAGCATTAGCTGAGTTTATCTGACTATGTTCTCCGATATCAGAGATTCTATATCTATTCTATTCTATCTACTTATCGCCAGATCAAGCTCATATCACTTTATCGATAACTTTCACTGCTTTTCGAAGATCGATACGAATCGATCGCCGATAGCAAATAAAAACTCAATTATAATGTAAAACCGTTCAATTGACATATAATCAGCGATATTATTGATGAACTGTACAAATTTCATTAAGATCGGCTAAGAAAATCTGATTTTGTTAACAAAAACGTATTTTTATGCCTAGTCGAGCACTCTCTACTAGAGCATTCCATCTGTCTATCGATCTGTCTCTCTGGATATCATTCTCATTATTGTTAAATATTAATTTAGTATTATTGACAAATTTGTATGCATTTACAGGGCATTCAAAAGTTGATCAGCTTGCTTCCTTCTTTTGCTGATGTTGTTTCTCCGTTTCCCTTTCGGTGTGTGTGTGTGTGTGTGTGTGTGTGTGTGCGAGGCATACACAAAGAAGAGAAGAAGAAGAAATAACCTATTGCCCAGTTATCGGGTCTGAAAATGTTTTTACAACTTTTTGATAATGTTGCAATGTGGCAGTGCCAACGCCTGCTGTAATCAAAGTAATTAGTTCGCTGCTTCCTCTGCCTCCCACTGCCCCACTCCCACTTACCCTTCTCACTAGCTATTTGCAAATGTTGTTTTGCTGTTGGCTGTTTGCTGTTTGCTGTTTGTTGGTTTGTCTGTTTTGGTGTCCATTTGAAATTAATATTGAAATCTAAATTCGAAATTCGAAATTCGAATTTAAAATGCTTGCCACCGTGTCAAATGGATTCATTCACATGGCTAATGGGTAGAACGCCTCTTGGCCAAAAATTTCGCATGAGCAACGAAAATGTTGGTTACTTGACGCTGCCATCTTGCCAATAATTCATTCAGTTGCTGCAGTGGCGCCAGAAGCCACAAGCCACGACGGGCGTCTGGCATTTATGAGCTACGTTTCCGGCCTCAGTTACTACGGATCCGGCTCTTCGACACTGGTGCTGTGACTGTGCTGTGACTGTGCCGTGTCCCGTGCTACCGTTTGATTTGCCAAGTGACAACCAGCAGCAAAAAGCAAAAAGCAAGAGGCAAGAGGCAGGAAGCATGAGGCAAGGAGCGCGCATGTTGAAAGGCAAGCCACCAACTTGCCTTGGTGGCAAGTAGTCCGCGTAGTCAAAGGAGCTGTGTTGCTTTTCAAGCAAAAATAAATAGAAATCGGAGTGGGAGTACACTCAGAAAAACAAAATATAGAAACAACATTTCTAAAAGGCAACAATTTTTCTCTCTCGATTTGACTAAGTTGTATAAAATTCATACTGGAATTTAGAAAGTTCTTTCGAGAGAGAGAGACAAAATTGTGTTTTAGACATATGCTTGCTGAGTAACAATCTGAGCTGCTCTCGCCGCAAATTTCTTAGCGGCACTGTTTTTTCCCTGAGTGCAGCAGCAGTGTGTGTGGAGAGGGGGGTGGTGTGGGGTTTGTCAGCGGTCTGACGGGATGAAAGATGTTGCTGCTGCTGGCTCACTTATGTACGCATAATAATGCGTAAATTGAATTTTGACACCGTGCTGCTACAATTTGTGTGGAAGCCAGAGGTGTTACTTTTCCTCTTCCTCCTCCAATGCCTCCAGCTCCTTCTCCCTGCACTTCCGGCGGCTTCTCCTTTTGGTCTTTGTACTGTTTTTACTTTTGCTGTGCGCCGGCTAGTCATCCAGTGAAGCCTTGAAGCCAGCCTGTCAGCGTTTTTAGCGCTCTCTTTGTACGCAGTCATATTTTGGCTTCAGCTCAATCACACACACACACACACACACACACAAACACGCACGCGACATGACAACCTATTTAAGCACACACACACACACACACACACACACACACACACACGCACATTTAGCTGGCAAGTCTGTCAACTTATTATAACATCCATTAATTTCATTTAAGCATCATTCAATTGCCTTCATTTTTATCGCAAGTCATCAAGAGTTGGCCAACAAAGTGACGCCGCTTTTGGCCCTGAATTCCCAGTTGGAGTTGGAGTTCAAGTTGGCAAGTGTTTGTTGTTCTTGTTGTTGTTGCCCGCTGTCCTTTGGGGGCTGGCAAAGTTTGAGCAACTTTTTGCATTAAGCTTCATATTGGCAGGCAGCACTGGAAACGGAAGCAACGCTGACAGCTGACAGAAGCAGCGAGCTGCGAACAGCGAACAGCGAACAGAATAAACAGCCAACAATAAACAACAAAACAGTGAAGAGAAACAGAGAAACGCAGAGAAACGCGGCCTTTTTCAACACAATACTCAATTTGGTATTCATTTTGGTTGCCCACCAATTTGGATTTGTAGACAAGCAAAACTGTATCTAAACAGCAGGTTATATATTAATTTGTGTGTATGAGCATGTGTGTGTGTGTATGTGTGTGTGTGTGTGTGTATGCGTGTGTGTGTGTGTGTGCCACAGTTTACGACACAATTTAATGTTGGCTAGATGTTTGAAGAGCTAAAATGGTCAAAAAGCCTGCAGCGACATAAAAGCACCATAATATTTTTATGCACGCATTATGCTGGAACGTGGTCCAGCGACAGAACAGGAGCCAGGACGAAAGGACGAAAGGACGACAGGACGTCAGGACGACAGGATGACAGCCGGAGCAGTCACAGCTCAAAGACAGGGACATGGACGTGCCAAAATGCCTGTGGACACAGAATGCGGCACAGAGAATGGTGCACAGTGTCAAGTGTCATAAAACACAATTAGTCAAGAGTCGTTCGTTGTTTATCGCATTTATCTGCATCTATGTGACGACTTCTGTCTTTTCCCATATTGTTATTTTACTGATACTACACTGAATGCCAACCAACAGTATCCGACAGGATGTTTACCGATCGAAATTCACAATCGGCATCGGAATCAGCACTTTTTTTTAAAACCCACCGAAACATGCCGAAAACTGATATTATTTATCCTGAAAACATCGTGGCACAACATCATTATAGTCGATCCCGTTACTTGGGAGTGTGTTTGTTCCAGTTGCTAATCCTAATTAATAATGTTTTGAGCTGCAATAGTCTCTGTTCTCGACTTAGACAGACTCGAAGACATCAAGAAGGATTGCGAAAATACCGGAATCTTTACCAACATTTTTAGACTCTATTTACCAGAATCGGTATTGAAACTTAAATTAATTTCGATTTCCAAATCATTATAATTTGTGTGGACAAATTGTATTAGATATTGACAGACGAAACAGACAAATTGTTGAGCCAACCAACCACGTATATATATATTATATATATAAACTGAATATATATATATAAATTTGGGATTTAAGACCAAGTTATTTGCTTGCGAGTGCTTGCTGTATGCGTGTTTTTTGCAGATTTTGTTTGCGTGCGTGGCAAGTGGCATATGGAATGTTGCATGTAGAATGTGGCAAGTGGAATGTGGCAAGTGCCATGTTGCTGCTGCCGCTTGCAATGCACTCCGAATTTTTTATTTGCAAATGAGTGTTGCAAATATCGCGCATACCAGCAATATTCAGCAATGTTGCCCCTTGTTGCACGCACGATTAATCAATAACATGATACTTCTAGCCGACTACACACACACACACAGACGCACAGACACACAGACACACACAGCCACACAAACACACACACACACACACACATGACAGACCACATCCACTTAGCTATTCACTATTCGACACACCAACGCGCTGAGGTATTGAAGCATATGAAAGCATGTTACATTTCCATACGTTGACACACACACACACACACACATTCACATACACACACACACACACATACACTCACATAGCACATAGACATATGAAGGAAAGGCGCCTTTTCGCGCATTGGCGCGGTTCCAATATCGAGATTGTGAGCTCATAAATATAATCTAAGCACACAGCCAGGCAAGAAATACACACACACACACACACACACACACACACACACACACACACAGTGAAATGCACATATGTACACATATTTACTATTAATGTATGTATGACATGGGCGTGGCATGCGAAGAAGAAGACCAACAAGCTGATGATGATGATGAAAAAAAGGAAAACTAAACTTAACTTGACTTGGCGCAAAACTTGCCGCATATTTTATAACTTGATGTTGACGTCACACGGTCAGCTGTATATCGCACACACACACACACACACACACACATGCACAGCCAGTGCGGACACGATGGCAACGACAATGACAACGATAGCAAACGAGCAGCGAAAAGGGAACGCGACGTTGACGATGACGATGACGATGACGAGGACGAGGACGAGAACGATGCCAACAAGGCTGACGACGCCCCAATCGTACCTCGGCTTTTTCACACTTCCCCTTTTCCTAGTGCCCACCCTTCCCCTGCCAGGCAGAGGGTGTTTGATTTTGCCTCCTGCCAGCATCTTATCGCATATCAGTGTTGTTAAGATGATTTTTTTTCGGTATTCCTCTTTTTGCTGTTGTCAGATGAGTTTTACACGTGAATGTTTAGCTGACACACAACTCAAACACAAACACACACACTCACACAGAGACACATACACTCACACAGAGACACACACACACACACATCGTGACACTAGACCAGATAGACAAACACAAATGCACTTTTAATACCCTCGAATGGAATGCTGTCAGAATTTTGAGCTCGGCACTGGCTAAAAGTGGAAAAGTTTGTGAACGAAGTGTGTCAAAAGTTCGGTGTGCCAAGAAGAGGTCTTCTTCTCTCCTGCGCCAACCCCCTCTCACTGTTGCCTTGCCACGTTGTCCTTCCAGTGACAAAGCGATGTGATCAAATCCATTGATTTTCCGGCTAAGCGTTCGCCTGCGATGACAGAGTGAACGTTTAGGGTGCATTTTGTAGTGGCGCATCTGATGATATGCCCGATATTTGTCCAGCACTCGGTTTAATGGTCCAATACATTTATTTTGTGACCCAACTATCTCTCTCGTATCTCCCATCTCGCATACAAAACTGTGTGCCACTCCAAAGCGACCGACTAATATGAAGCTGATAAGTGAATTGCAGCATATGTTATACTCAAATATACATATATGTATATAGTCCTGCAAATAGCTTAAGAGCTATCTTGATTAAACTTACCTTGTATTTTTGCTTAAGGCAGAGTCGAAGGGATCAGATCATTATAACATATACCTGTCACAGGAACGAACGGTCGAAAGATGAGTGCTGGAAAACTGTTCTGTTTACCAACTCATCCTAAATAAACTCATCAGTTATGCACCAACATCGGACTACTAAGTCATATATCTGTTAAAGAAACCATTCGTTGGCTCTTCAAATGTATAGTCAAGTGTTACTACTATTGCGTGGCTGCATTCACCTCTTTCTCCATCAACAGAGTTTCAAACTTGTTTACCTAGCTTACTATATCATTTCCTGGCTAATGCTCTTTGCGGATTCTTTCTCATTCTTACCTAGTTTGGCTAGGTGACTTTTTAGCATTTAGAATGTGCTTTCAAGAGACCGGTAAGTATTCCAAGTCTGTTCTGTCCATGGCTATTACTTGCTCAAATCGCTTTCGATAACAGCCCAGACAGACTAGAAGACATTTGGCTTGTCTGAGACCTGGTAGTAAAGTTGAGATGACTGCACTTTCATTCTGTTCTATGCCATGCCTAAGATCAAATTTTGTACATGTATATTTCTTTTCTTTTATGTTTCAAATCACTTTAATCACTACTTCACTACGCTTTTTCTTTTAATTAGTCTCTTTGTTATAGATAAAGTTTTGTATATGCAAACAGACTATAATCAGAACAAAAGCATTCAGCGTGATTGAAAAGTAAATACAAAAGCATTCCAAATAGTGACGAGTACTTCTTCACTACTCTCGACGACATATTTCAATTTTCGATGCAGTTGACAGAATGAGAGAGAGAGAGAGAGGAAGTCCCTCTCTCTATCTCTATCTCTCTCTCCCTCTCTCTCTGTATTGCCACTAAGTGGTAAATGTGCACTTAGGTTCAATGTAAATCGCATTTGATGGGGATTGACCACATCTACTTACCGGTGTGTTTAAGCCTGCTGTAGGCCTCTCGGACAGATCCACAACCATTAGTAGCGGTTATTCCGAGCTAACACAGAGAGTCCGGTGTCCAGTGTCCACTGGCCACTGGCCACTGAATTTACCAGCGAAGCATGAACTTCCTGTTTGCACCGTTGACCGCAATCATGCGGCTGGCCTAGCTTCGAGATAGTGTGTTGGGTAAAGGATTGGGATGGGTAGAAGGCGCCAAATGAGGGAAGTGAGACCAGTGAGACAAGTGAGCCAAGTGCAGGCCGAGTGCTCATCGTTATGGGCCTGTCTGTGTATAATAAAGCAATACAATGCCCATTTGTTAAAGAGGAGCTGATTTAAGGGCACCAGCTGTTGGCTTGGTTGACCTGCCCACAAGCACAGCACGAACTTTGGACTCAAGTATGCAGCATGTCAACAAACCGAAACCAAGACCGACACCGAGACCGAGACCGACACCGAAACATAAAACTCTAACCCGTAACCGAAAACCGACAAGCAAACTGCTTGTCAGCTCAGCACAATGAAATGGGCGTGTGCAAATGGCCAAATCAGGCAAGGATGGGGCCGAAACCGAAACTGAAACCGAAACCCAGCCCAAGCTCCAAGTGCCGAGCCCGAGCCCTGGGCCGATTACGAGGCCGATGACGATGCCGAGGCTCGACCAGATTGTTGCTGTTGCCGACGCCGATGCGTAAATAAAAAGTGAGCGCAATGCTAAAAGGAGCCCAAGTTCAAAAGGCTTGATGCGACATTGAGAGATTGGGGTGGGGGGAGGTTGGCTGGAGGTATGTGAGGAGGGCAGCATCAGTTGACCTGGAACTGACTGTAAGCATTCTGGTGTGTCCCAATTAGATGCTGTAAGTCAACGTTGCCCATTCTGTCTACGAGTGTTTATGTGTAGCATGCCCCACAAACTTATTTTATACATCTTGACTACAGTCTCCATCCGACACCTTCCGTCCCAGCTCTCCGCTCTCCACTCTTGACTTGTTCTAACTGCCTTAGCAGTTGTGTGTTTGTGTGTGTTGAATTTTTCTACGTTTTCTGGGCCGTCTTGGTTTCAGTGGTTGCTGGGCCAGCTCAGGGCTATCCTTTTTCATTTGTGTTACTGCTGCCAGAAAGGGACTCCTTTGAGTTCCATTTACCCCATGCTTCGTGCCCTTTGCCCCTTGTCCCGTGCCCCGTCCCGCTTGTCAGTAAGCTATGGGCTGCTCTGGCCAT
Source organism: Drosophila glabriapex (assembly GCA_035042305.1). Lineage (NCBI taxonomy): Eukaryota > Metazoa > Arthropoda > Insecta > Diptera > Drosophilidae > Drosophila > Drosophila glabriapex. Next base: position 3,539,393 of record JAWNLN010000012.1, read on the forward strand.
TTGTTTGACTCTTGTTGCGATTTTCCTGGGCTTACTTTCGCAGCACAAACAAGGCACAAGTCGAATGGAATCCATTGTCTGTCCTCGGTCTGCAACTGCATTGTGTTGGCAGTTGTCAGATGGAGTTGTCCAAGCGGCAGAGGCAAGGGCATGCCAAGAATTGCTATGGGCCACGTATTCTGTGGCTTTCAGCACTGCTCAGTTTGGTATTCTTACTTTCACTCGAATGACTTTGTGTGGCAATCTTTTCGCTATTGGCATTCCACAGTTGCCCCTTTTCAATAAACAAGTCTCCACCAGACCAGTTAGCACTCCCACCTCGCACACATTCAGGACCCACATTTAGGTTTGGGTGATCTCCCCAAACCATTATTTACTTAGCTCTAACTGGTGAGCATCAAAATTTATGAGCAGGAAAAAATACTTTGCTTGTAACCAATAATATATGTATGCACATACATATATATACATAGACATATGTATGTGTTGTTGCTGGCAAGGACAGCAAGTATTTATATTGAAATTATTTGTCCCAGATAAAGTACAGATGCGCAACTCTTCCAAACTATAACTTACTCCGTTTCCCTATTGCAAATCACACTCCATTAATTACTGCTAGGAAATCAAGAATTTTTAAGACATATCTTGGCATAATATTGTCTAGATACTTGTAGAGATTGAAGTTAGGCATATTCATGGCAACGGGGTATCCCCTAATCGAACTATGTCTGTCTCTATCCCTCTAACTCTTTCTATGTTTGTAGAAAAGCCCTTGGAACAGGGTATGTACTAGTTGAAGTCTCTCTCTCTCTCTCTGAACACGATTACTTATGTTGTTAATATTATTATAATCTATAAATTCGAATAGAAATCTTAAGGTGTTCAGCTGATTAAATGACTAAATTCCTTGGACAACTTATCTACCAATCATAAATCAGTTTTACTTTCCAGTTAAATACCCCGTATAAGTTAAGCAACGCCTGCTTTCTGCAGTCAAAGTTAGTCTTACTAAAATGTCTCAAGCACTTTGCCAAAAATGGTAAGCATATATTGTGTATTGTATTATCAAAACTCATTTGATCTGAGAATAGCTAGCACCCTGCGGTGGCAGAAATCGTTTTATCACTCGCCCACTATTCCCACTTATTCAGCGTTCACTGTGTTGGCCTTTAGCTGAACCCGCATCGCAATAACCGTCAGCCAGGTGGGCAGATGCTCAGTTCAATTAGGAGGAGGTGGGTCTGTGGAGGGGGAAGGTGGATCCAATCAGCAGCATCGACTAGTGCCCAAGCAACGCCAACACCAACATCAACACCAACACCAACAGCAACAGCAACAGCAACATCTAAGCCAACACCTACAAAAGCCAGCTCCGATTCCATCGTTATTTGCAAGTGTTGAAGACGCCTGGGGTTTGACGACTCGGACATGCCTCGCCAGCATGTTAATGTGCATTTTCATGATGGCGATTCACATTCAACGTAATTGTTGTTGCTGTTGTTGTTGTTGTTGTTGGTGGTGGTGTTGTGGCTTCTATCAATGCGGTCAATGAGCGATGGTCAAAGTCAAAGGCGGGGTGTCGCTGGGGCATTTGTAATGTGGCATGTAGACAATGTGTTAACACCAACAAGGCTAGCAACATTGTTCCTGCGTCGTTGAAAGCTGATTCTCGTGATAAACAGCAGCAGCAGCAGCAGCAGGGCGTGTGAGTGCAGTCGGGTCGAGTTGGGATTATGCCTCAATTCTTCACCCAAAAACACCAAAAGCATGGACAGACACACACACACAGTAAATGATAACTAGGGGCTAACTAATGGGCGCATACATAAGCTTTGCCACTTACCACTTACCACTTGCCTCTTGCCACCTGCATTGTAAATGTAAAGTTTTGTGGGTCAGCAGCAAAATGGTTCTTCCTTTGGAAAAGTTTGGCATAGCGGTCAGTAGTCAGTAGTCAGCAGCTTCAAAGCCTTGGATGTGTCCCATCTGTTCAGCTGGTTGACAAGAAAAATGACTTTCACAATATCGAGCTGTTATACAATGGATTAATATATATATTTATATATACATATATGAAAGCCGGCGCCGGCTGCTGCTGCTGCAACAATATAACAAAAAAAAAGAAGAGAAGCTCAATATGAAAGTGAACTAAAAAAGTTATCATTTAGTTGAGTGAACGAAGCCAGAAGTTGGGTTTGCCCGATTTGTGGTTTAGTAGTCATTCAATCACTCATTGACAGCAACAATGAGCCAGTCATCAAATACACACACACAAAGACGTATGCAGAGGGGGGAGTCGGGGAGTTGGATACATCCGCCTCAGGGTCGCCCCATTTGGCAATCGGTTGGTTGGTCAGCATAACTGCGATTTTGGCTAACCGCTTGAAAGTGTAAATGTTCGAATCCATAATTTTCCATTTGCAAATATGTTGGGCATGTGTGCAGCCGATTGGTTGCATGGGTAAATGACTAAAAGCCATTCCATTTAAGCAACACACATGGCGAGTATAATTCCAATTCAAATTAGAGAACTCCTCTGCAGATGTGGATGGAGTGCTTCAAGCTATTACTTCATTGCGAAATCTATATGTATCCATAGCAATTTCATGTTGATTATCCTGAGTCAATAATACGCATTGGCTATGTGATATAGTTGACCGATTATCACATAAGTACTGAATGCAGCGAAAGGAACGATAAGTTCCAAGCTTCAACACAGTTTACATCGTTGGTTTAGGTGTATGTAGATGGGGATGGGGATGAATAATCATGCTGATCAAGATATATAGATATATATATGTGTATAAAGGTGGAATAGGAGTAGCAATAGACATGCAAATCACCCCTACAAAACACATATTAAACACACAAATATTGCTTCAAGTCGAAAACATCGAAATCACATTTTGCGCAAAACGTATTAAGTATTGTATAGCATTAGAAGTCGGAGCTGAGTTAGTAATTATTTTGCAAGTATTTGACCCTTATATGTCGAACAAATGTATTTTATTATTATTTTATTAAAAGCATACAATTTATATTGCAATTTGTAAAATGCCTCAATTAAGAAACGACTGCGACAACTATTTTTTATGAACACTGCTGAAGCAGCTTGCTCGACGACTTCTCCTTCATGACTCCCACTTATATATATATATATATATATATTCAATGTGATATATTAGTCATACGCAGCATTGTACAAATAAAGGCAATAAATTATGGTTTATGACTGGAATTGGGCATCAAATCAGTTGTAGACAAACAGATAAACAGCTTTTACTCTGGCAAGGCGACCACAGGAACGAGAGTTAAGTTCCTGGCCAAGTTCGATAATCAGGCAAGCAGCAAGGCTTATCGCGGTTAAAGGAGAAAGGAGAAAGGAGCAAGCACAAAGCTGACGACAGCTGAGCATTGTGCACTGTGTTTTGAATAGTTGGGATCTGGATTTTCATTTGCTATTCGACGCTGCTGTTATTTCTGATAGTAACAGTCAATAATCGTTTGTTGGGTCTGGCTTGGGCGGTTGGTAGGTTAAAGCAATATAATTTTATATGAAATTATATTGACACAGACACACTCAAACGCAGGACGAGCAAAGCAGGCCTAAGTGTACACAGAGAGAGAGCAAGGGAGAGCCCAAGGATGTTCGACAGCTCTTGGGTTCGATTCGTGGTAAATGTAAATGGCATTTTAAATTGTTGGGTTCACATACTTAAGCAGTGCCTCGAAGGCAATGCGACTAGTATTGGGAAGCAGCAGCCTGATCGAAGCTGGTTTCCATTGTTTGGCTAAGGCCAAGTCAGTGCTTTCTATATATTTCTTTATATAGCAGGATCAAGCGCTGGTCTGCCAGGCATCTGCCTGGCTGCTTCTCTGGCTACAATCGACAGCCCATTTGGTGTATGGGGCACGGCACAGTCAGCGCCGGGTTTGTAAGAGCTGCAAAATCAAATTCAATTTCCATACAATTATCACACAGTTTCTGTTCAAATGAACCAAATGGAAATCCGCAAATTTTGCAGCCGCAAGCCAGCAAGCGTGGGCTTTGCGAGTGGATGAGTATACCGAATATACGAATATTCGAGAATGGGAGATTTGATTTGGGTACACAAAGCGCTCAGTTCTATGGCTCAATTGGAATAGAATGGGAGGCGGGTGTGTTGAGAGCCGCCCATTGAATGAGCCAACAAACATGATATAAGCAATCAATAGAGCCAAAGTAAGTGGCGGAGCCTAAACAACAAACAGTTCAAACTGAAATTCAAATCAGTCTAACACACACTACACTCAGAAAAACACAACACAACACACAACATCGCCCTAAAAAGTATGCTCTCTAAAAAGTTGGTTCTTTCGAAAATACATTTCTTTTTTCTAATGTCTAAATTCAAAGTTATGTTTAAGATAATTTAATATGAATATAAATGAAAATATTAAAAAAAATTGTATTATTTAGAAATTATTGCGAAAATACAAAATATTTTTTTCTTGTTTTCAGAGCGTTCTTTATTTGAGTTCGATTTTTTGTTTTAGTGTAGCAGCAAGCCTATGTGCGTCTATTGTTAGGAACTTGGAGTGTGTGATGTGGAATAGAAAGCCATTATAAATTCCCAACTGGCACACACACATACATACACACACACACACAGACACACAAATAGGAACAGAGAAGCGGACGGAAGAAGACAGCAGACATGTTTGGCAATCAGTCGTCAGACATTTGTTATGTGTTGTAATTTGCGTACCCACATGCCAAACTCAGTTAAATTCCCAGTCTCAGTACCAGTAGCAGTAGCAGTACCAGCACCAGCACCAATGCAATTTCCCTGACCCTGTTCTGTGTTGAGTACCAAACATTAAACATCGTGTAAATTTTTGGTTTGTTTGCATTTCAGCTGCTGTTCGAACAGCCACTGAATGATTTTATTTTATCAATATATTCAACAACAATTTCGCCGGTATCATTGGGGCAGGCTCTGCATTTGGATTAAGAGGTATTGCATAATGTTGAGTACACACACACGCACACTCTCTCACACACACACACACACACACACACACACACGTAGTCAGGCACAACCAATCAGTCTATTCGCTTCAACGTCAACGGGCATAACAAGATTCATTTTTTACGGTTGAATGTGCACACGTATAACTCATACATACATAAGTATATATATATATATATAGGTGGAAATGCCGTTATATAAGTACATACGTACGTATGACGTACATAATGTGCACATTTATATGGCGAATTTATACGACCCCGAAATGTGCCCTCATTTAATTAGCCAACTTTTTAAATGAATATTGACTCAATGTTTAGTTAGTTTCCCATATGGCCCAGACATATGTATATATATATACATATATATATATATATATAGAGGCATGTTGCATGTGCGTGTGTGTGTGTGTGTGTTGAGAGCCACGCCCAGCTTTGGCAGCCAACTTTGCCCGATAGTAAGGACTAGTTGGCTTTACTTTCGACTGCTGTGAATGCCAAAGTGGAAGAAGAAGAGACAGTGGGACGCTTGGTTGCAGAATGGAAGGGGGCGCGGCGGTCTCGTCTGGGCTTGTACGTGTACATACAGCAAAGCCCAGAGCCCAGAGCCGACAGCCAACAGCCGACAGCCTTGGTCAACACAGCCCGGCATGCAGTACCATGTACCATGTAGTATGTACCATGTACTATGTACCATGTACCATGTACCATGTACCATTTGCCTGGCTTAAGTTCTAAAATCAACTAAAGTCAAATAACCGCGTGAGTGCCTAAGTAGTTTAAGACGAATCTTAATTAAAAGTGTCGTGTGCACGCATTTTAAGGCCCACCTTGGTATATATACTATATACTGGTACTATACTGGTATATATAAATATATATATATATATATATATATATATATATATATATATATATATATATATAAACAGCTTTGTTTTACTTTCTTCACATTTCTGTTTCATCTTATTAACTCAAACTAAGACTAGAAGTGGGATTGACCCTGAACCGAGCAGCTGTTAAACTTGACTTGCTGATAGCAGTTTGTTCAAGATGTTAAACCAGTTTTTTATTATGATCTGAGTGAAGCTTTTACAGTTTTTCAATAATATATGTATACATATAACATTTGGAGGGCTATATTTTTACAATTGTGTCTTCAATTGCAATCGGAAATCGATTTATATCGATCTTCGCAAAACGGGAAAGTTATCGATTAAATACAACATTAACTTGGCATACAAAATTTGAATTCTCCAAACAGATTAACTTGGCTATTAGCTGCTAGTCAAGATATATATACTATAATATGCTTGATAGAGTCGCAGATGCTTCCATCTGCTTGGTACAATATACTCTTCTTCCCATTTTTAATGGGTACAGTCGGACAGCATATATATATATATAATTAATAATTAATATATTAGAATGTAATAATTGGGATTTCACTTACCGGTCGGACTCGGCGTCAGGGACATCATATCGAAGTGAATGTTCTTCTGCTCGAATGAGTAGTCCTTGAGGAAGGTAAGCTTGGCGCCGCGCGTCTTGGTCAGGCCGGTGACCGCATTGTTGATGCTACGCAGATACTCGCGCTTCCCGAAGTTCGTGTGTGGCGCAATCAGGCCGATGTTCAGCTGCTCCTTGTTGGCACCGACGCCTTTGCTGAGGCTGTTGCCGCCGTTGGTTAGCCGCAACGCATCGGTGCATGGACATGACACACACATGATTATGACTAGCAGTGGCAGCAGTGACAGCAGTGACAGCCGTGGCGACCATTTCCATTTTTTACCATTGCCAGTTGTTTTTGATGTTGCTGCTGTTGTTGCTGTTGTTGCTGTTGCTGTTGCTGTTGCTATTGTGAAACTTCTTATATTGCTATTGTGATCTGTGTTGCTGTTGGCAGTGTTGCATTTGTTGTCATCGACTGAATTGATGCTGGTTCCGACAGCAGCTTTGCTTGGTATTGTTACTGCTGTTGTTGTTGCTGTTGCTGTTGTTGTTGCTGTTGCTGTTGCTGTCGCCGACATTTTCGTATCAACGACAATGAAACGTTTTGTGCTGCTGTCACTCAACATGGCAGCAACTATTGCTGTTGTTGGTCTACATTTCAGTTTAACTCTTGTTCTGCTGCTGCCACGCATCAGCTGACGCTGTTGCCACTCCAAATGCGTTCGTTGTATGTTGTTGTTGTTGTTGTGCGACTTCGACTGTTGCTGTTGCTGCTGCTGCTGCTGGTGCTGGTGCCGCTGTTGCTGTTGCTGTTGCTGTTGCACAGCATGGCGAGTTAGTTCGACCATAACCTATACCAAATATCCAAACGCCCGATTGCTGCTGCTTCACTGCCCGTCCACTCGACTGAACTAATAATGTTAAATGTAATTGAATTATTCTCTCGGATATCGTTTTTACTTTTCTCGTCGAATCTCTTCTTTTTTCGTTCCTTCTTATTGCTTTCCACTGCCAGGTTGACCCGCTGCTTCGTTGCCACTTTTTGGCTAATTCGATTTCATGTTGCTATCTTCTTTCCTATGTTGTAGCTCTCTCTTAATTGTTGCCTCATTGCGAGTGCCTGAATAGCTTCCTCGTATTTTTGTTGCTCTTTTGTCTATTTACATAAATATTTCGTTTATAGCTTTAATTTGTGTAGCTTTATTTTTGTTTTTGGTGGATGGATTGGGTTCATAAACAGTTCCATTTCTTTTGCATAATTTCAGTTGCTGTTTTCTGTTTGCTGTTGTTTGTTCTTAGTTGTTCTTGTTGTCGTTTGTTGTTGTTTTTTGTTGCCGCAGCTGCAGTTGCAACTGATATCCTTTGCTTTGTTTTGCTTTACTCGATTTGCCCCTCTGGCCGTTGGTTAACTTATTAAAAATACAGCCTCCATTATGCACTGCTAATATCCAAGTCGAACCAATTTAAAGTCATTTCGCACACACACACACACACACACACATACACACACACACTCTGCTGCCGCCGCAGCAGCAAACAACAGCTGCAACAAGCTGACGCTTTCCGTTTCCGTTTGCTAATTTATTGTTTGTTCAAAGTTGACAGCAAAACATGGACAATTGTCTGCTTCAGGTGTTGTTATTGTTGCTGCTGTTGCTGCTGCTGCTGCTGTTGCTGTTGCTGCTGTTGCTGCTGCCGTTGTTGCCTGAGTGAAGTGGTTGCCTGTGCACAGGATGTAAAGTGTTTTGTATTTATATGCGCACAGGTGGCAATTGTTATTGTCGCTGTTGCTGCTGAGGCAGTGCTAAATTCAATTTAACGCTGCTTCATCCTGAATACGAGTCTCGGTGTGTATAATGAGTATAAATTAATTACAACATTAACTCACACACCCACAGAGAGAGAGAGAGAAAGAGAGTGCGACAATTCTGCAGTTGTTTGAAGTTGAGCTACTGTTGCCACTTGGGCGTCACACTTGCAATTGGGGCGTGGCGCGTTGGTGACTTATGGCCAACAATTTGCCGGTTATTATGCTTGGCCATTATGTATTTTCATATTTCATTATTATTACTATTACTATTAATATTACTATTATTATTGTTAGTATTGTTGCCATAAGTACGAGTGCTTTAAGTTATTTGTCTTTTGTTTGGGCGCCACCGTCGGGAGGTGGGTGGCTGGTTGGGTGGTTGGGTGGGTGGTTGCTGGTTGGGGGATTGTAATGGGCAGTGTTGCTAGTGTTGGGATTAGATGGCATTCTGCTTACATCTTGCTACGTCAGCACATTGTCGATGTGGCCTTGTTCGCCTTGGTGCCTTCTCGCTTTCTCACACACACACACACTCTCTCTATCTCTCTATCTCTCTCTCTTCCTCTCTCTCTCTCTCTCTCTCTCTCACACTCTCACTCAGTGACGTTCGCGCTGTCGCTCTTTCTCTTTGCTTTCGCTGTCGTATTTTTGTTCGGTTTGCAACTAAAGCTGAGGGCGTAGCTGTTGACACTGGAACTGGGAAATGGGAACTGGTAGCTGACATCTGGCAACTGGGAACGGGGAACGAGGAACTGGGAACTGGGCTTGGGATTAGCATAGAGACTAAAGCGACTAAACAGACTGGAGACTCAAAGCCTTGGCCCGGCGATTTGATGGGCGTTTTTAGATGCCGGGTGCTATTGCCCTAAACTGTGTTTTGTCACTTAGTTGCTGTCAATAAGAAGCTAAACTGCTCTACATATATATATGTATATACAAATACACATATGTGTATACATATGTGTGTGTGTGTGTGTGTGTGTGCCTGGTTTTGTTGTTGACCCAATGCTGCGGGATAGAGCTGTGATTACTTTGCGGACTGTCTATGTTTTGTCCTGAGCCGCAACACGGGCAACAACAACATAAGCTGCATTGCTTGCCGCAGCAGCCAAAGACACAGAAGGTCACAGCTATTCAATAGACATATCCATACCAGCCCACAAGCACACACACACACACACAGACTGGCTAGCCATAAAATGCGTTGTCTTTTATTCGCCTATATCCTTGTTGTTGCTTTTGTCAATGTCTGGGCCCGTATCTGAGCCTATGCTACAAGCACACACGCACACACACAACACAATATATATATATATATATATATGTATATATACATATACTATAGATATACTCATCTATATGTGTGCTCATGACAAGGCAGCAATAAATTGTATCTTATGAAAAGCAAATAAAAAACCGCCACTGGCTCCTTGCCGATATTGGCTCCTTTGGCTGCTTTATTCCGTTGCTCATACGCAACGTTGCCTGCCCAACATGTAGATTAATACAAACATTCATACATTTACATATATACACATATATATATATATATATGTATATATACCTGCTTGTCTCACTAGCTCCATTTAGTTTCAGTTCTAGTGTTCGAACGTGGTGCGAATTCTGTGGCATCTGCTGCTCTGATTGAAAGTGAAAGTGTCATTTGAGTGATGTGAATGTTAATATACCCTGTATTCGTCTGGCCAAAAAGGGGCGTCTACAATGCTGCAGCAGCAGTCAAAATTGTATTTGCCTATATTTAAAAGAGTTCCTTGGCTCGACTGCCTGGAAGTTACAGAGCCAAGGCTCGATTAGCAAATACCCAAATACCCAACATATAATTAATAATATAATAATATAATTTGAGCAACTTTACACCAGTAAATAATCCCTACGCCTAACAGCTCCCCCGAACTTGTGGACTGACGTTTGGTGACTTCCGTTCTTATTTTGCGTCATAGGTTCTCGATAGAATTGTGGTTTGCCGCGTTTTTTAGAGTAGCGCTCCAATATTTTGAGTACTTTATATATTTATATATATATATATATATATATAAATATATATATCAGAGTATCAAGCCGGAATCGGAAACGCATGTTTACCGATTGAAATGCAGCATCGAAATCGAAATCAGAACCAATTTTCAACATTTTCTTCAGAACAAGTTTCTAGACTTGAAACGGCCGAATCGGAACAAAAAAAATAAGGACTGGCAGTTAGTTTCGACATGTATATGTAAAGTATATCAAAATTGAATTTAAGTCGGATATGCTTCTTCTTCTTGCTTTGCCACGTACAACACTTTTGACACATTTTTATTGCAGCAGGGTATGGAAAAAGAGGAATTAAAATTTGTTGATATCTATTTCAATATTGTCGTTTGAAACAGATTCCAATTTCTCTTCGTTTTTATTGTATGTGTGAGTGTATTGTGTGTGTGTGTGTTGTTGTTGTGGTTGATGTCGATGCTGCAATGGCATTCTCATCATCAACTGTCCGTTGGCGTGTTGCTTTCGTTGCCATTTTTATGATTCCTAATGCTTACCCCAACATGCCACACTCAGCCCCACCTTCCCCCTCCCCATCCCCCTCCATTGGCAACGACAGCTTCTTGACACGCACACACACAAACACACGCACACGCACAGGGGTGGAAAAAAGGGGTTAGCGCTTCTTTGGCAAGGACGTAAGCATTTTTTTTATTTTTTTTGGGCAACTTGTGCGCCTTTCGGCCGTGTGACAGTTTTGTTTGCTTTTTTTTGCCTGTCGTATTTATTTGCTGCAGACTGTGCCACGCCCACAGGCGGTGGCACTAGACAAAAGTTGATGCAATGTTGTTGTTGTTGTTATTGCTGCTCCATATATGTATGTGTGTGTGTGTGTGTGTGTGTTAGCCAATTTCATGCCTTAACTGCCGTATGCCTTGCCTTGCCTTGCCTTGCCTTGCCTTTGTGGTCCCTCTGCTTCATCTATTATTCAGCCGCTACAACACCCACAACCACCCCACGCCCCCCCCCCCCCTCCTCACCCCCATCCACTCCCTGAAAGGCAGTGTCCTTCACCTTCTGTAGTCGTAAATCGGCAGTGCGTCGACCGCTGTCAGCGTGCGTCTTCTTAAGCATATATTCATGCCTCTCATTGTTGCTGCCCCATTATTGTGATTGTTGCTGCTGCTGCTGTTGCTGTTGCTGTTGATGTTGCTGCTGAGCCAGCTGCTTATTAGTTTTTGGCCATTTTGCCACTTTTGCCACTTTGGCCATGTCGTTGACGCTGTCGCCGCTTCAAAAGAGCTAGCAACCAGCCAAAAAAAAAAAGAAAAAAACTGAGAGCACAACAACAAAAGCAACAACAAAAAATACAAGAAAAAAAAAACTGTCAGCCGAGAAAAATGGGGCGTGTTATCTTTTTGACGTTGATGATGCGCGATTCGTTAGCAGAACAAGAGCAACAACAGCAACAACAACAGCAATTCCAATTACAATAACAGAAAAGTACGTTAAAGGAGCAGCTGTCTTACATTATACTACATGCATATATATGTATATATTTATATATATATCCGTACGCACACAATTAATTCAGTTGGTAAACCTTTGTTTTTGTGTTGTGTGTTTTCTTGTTATTGTTTGTGTTAACTTTGTTTCAGCTTTGCTTTGACATCATGTGTGTGTGTGTGTCGGTGTGTGTGTGTGCCACAACAACAACAATAAGAAAATCCTAACACAAAACGTTGTTCAAAAGTTGCAACAATGCAACAGCAGCAGCAACAGCAGCAGCAGCCGCAGTTGCTGTTGAACACGATTCTCTCAAGTTGCCAGCCTTAGCAAGAGGAGTGAATGTGGAGTGGGGGAGGGGGGTGGGGAGCATGAAACGTGCTGGGAATTGTGGGGCACTTAGCGGTCGCATTGTTAACCATCGATTTCAAGTTACTTACTTGTCTGGTTTATTTTGTTTATGTCACTTTTAATCGGCTTTGCTGCCGACTCTGATGCACTCGAAAAAAAAGTATGAGCACAAAAAAAAGAGTATATATTTATATATATATATATACGTATATATATATATATATATTTATACACATGCAGCACACAGTTGTAGCCCTGGTAACACCACTGTTCGCCCAGGCATCTCGGCGCACTGGCAGCTTAGGCACATTAAAAAAAATCGTTGCATACCTTTAGGCAATATTAAAAACAGCGCGTAACTATTATGTGTGTGTGTGTGTGTGTGTGTGTGAGCATAACTTCAAAGAGCAGATTCATTTGTGTGCTGTGCTGTGCAAGAAGAAGAAGAATAGCAACACCAACAATAATACAAACAGCATTATTTAAGCATGCACTTTGATCACAAACTGTTTTTGTTGCTGCTGCTGCTGCTGCTGCTTCTGTTAGGCTATTTGTGGCGGTGACTGCAGCTTGAGCATGGGTGTGTGTGCGTCTGTAGGACAGCAGAAGGAGCAGAGCTAGCGAGAAAAGAGAAACACAGCAGCAGCAGCAGCAGCAGCAAAATATAACAAGAAACAAGTCCACACCCAAAAATTCAAAGGCACGCACGACGCCGACGCCGACGTCGACGCACACACACACACACACACACACACACACACACACACACACACAGGCGCACGCACAGAGTCAGCGACACACTGACACAGAGACACACACACACACACACAACAACACACACAGATGTACGTTAATAAGTATATATATATATATATATATGTATATTTTGCGAGCTAAATTTGTGGCCTGGATTTGCGTTAACTGCTTTTTGGCTTTTGTGAATTTTCTGCGTGCTAAGAACTAAGAGCTGAGTGCTGAGAGCTAAGTGACTAGACGCATCGCTAGCCTCGTTTGTTTGCTTACATTCACTGTTTACTGTTTACCGTTTACTGTTATTATTATTATTATTATTATTCTTATATTTTTCCTTTCAGTCAGCAGTCGTCACTTGGTCAGCCAGGCCAGTTTAACTGGCAAACGCTTGCCTGGAAGCCAAATGGCCTGCAGCCAAATACTCCCAGTCACAGTCCCAGTCCCAGTCCGAGTCCAAGTCCTAGTTCCAGTTGTGTGTTGTGTCTTAGTCCGAGTCTGAGCTTAAGTTGAAATCTGCGTCTGAGTCTGAGTTGAAGTCTGTGTCTGAGTCTGAGTCTGGTGTCTTGTGTCTGGTTTAGCGTTGTTGTCGTCGCGCGTTTTGTTGGCCACTCTTGTTAAGCCCGCTGACGAGATGCGACGATGCCGATGCGGACTGTATGCGACGAGCAACGAAGTGGCACTGCCAACCCGGGCCACAAGCACAAACGTTACTACCAGCAGCATCAGCAGCAGCATCAGCAGCAGCATCAGCAGCAGCATCAGCAGCAGCAGCATCAGTAGCAGCAGACAAGCGACGAGCAAAAAAATGGATGCTGATTATGAAATTTACAGAAACTTCACACACACACACATGCTGGCATGATGCTGTATTTGTGTGCTCAGCACTGGCATTGTGATTTTTTGTGTGCCATCAAATGCTCTCTTGCCTGTGCATGTGTGTGTGTGCGTGTGCGTGTGTGTGTGGCCCACTGGCCGACGGACCAGAATGCAAAAGCATCCTTGCGTTCGTCAATGTCAAAGGAGCGCGCAGACTTTTCTGCCCAAAACAACTCTCTCAGTTACTGCGCGCCAAAGCGTCGCAAAAACGCCCTCAGCCATTGCGTATACGTATTATGGGGCCACTGCCCGTGCGTCAGCCTCTCACGCAGACTCACTCACACACACACGCTCTCTGTCTCTCTCTCTCTCGCTCGTGCCCAAAACCCATTTTGCACTCCCTCTCTCTCGCGCTGGCCTCAAAAGTCGCATTGCCCAACACATTGATTTGGCGTTGCCAGCTAGTTTGATTGCACTTTAATTGCAAATGTTAAAAATTTGCACAAACAATATTTAATTACTTACTAAATCTGAGTCTAACATAAATTCTACGAAACTTAAGCAAGGCACAGTAATGAAAATAAAATTAAATTATTAATTAAATTATTAATAGAAAGGGCAGCACACGCAAAGTTAATTAAAGAAAAGTAAAAAGTGAACAGATTAAAAACAAAAAGTTAACGAGTTTGTCAACAGTCTGGCAGCACAGCTGGTCTGCTAAGCGCGAGTGTAAATGCGAGAGTCGCAGGATAGGGAGACTGAGACTGTGACTGTGACTGAGAGAGAGAGAGAGAGCGTTTGCTGCGCAGGTCCGAATAAACAAACATCGGCTGCGTCAGCATTCTGAGCTGATGGAGCGACTTGCCCTCACTGAGGTCAGAGCTGGCTGCTCGGCTGTTTATCTACTCGGCTACTCATCTACTCGGCTGTTCCGCTGTTCGGCTGTGCGGCTGTTCGGCTGTTCGGCTGTTGGGCTGTTCGTGTGGTCAGTGGTGGGAGTTTCGTTTTCTGCGACAGTTCGACTCGGTTCGGCTCTTCTGACAAGGCTGAAAAACCACGTGTTGATTTGTTTTGATTATGCGCATTTTGCCAGCGAAACTTTTTTAATTGAATCCTTTTTGCCAGGCCAGGCCAGGCCAGGCTTGGCAACGCCAGCGCAGGGCAGGGCTGAACTGGGCTGGGCTGAGAGCGAGAACTGCTTGAGAGGCTGGAAGTACTGCTACTGCTACTACTACTACTACCACTGCCACCACCACCATTACTAATGCTGCTGCCTCTGTCTTTGCCCATGGGCAACGTCATCGTCATTGTCGAGGCTGTTTGGACTTTTAGCATTGACTTCGACTTCGACTTCGCCTTCGGTTATTTTTATTGGGTTGGGTTGGGTTGGGTTGGGTTGGGTTTTCGGACAACGCTTCCATGCGTTGTCGGCGTGTAAACGTTTTGCGGCTCTGGCTATGGCTCTGGCTGCCAAGTTGGGAAATTAATAAATTGCGTGTATAAACTTGGGCCCCAAAGTGCGTCATTTGACGAAATTTGATCGAGCAGCGACAGCAGGGACAAGCGATTAACCATTAGACCGCTAACATAGACATGTCTATGATAGATTCTGTCCCACCAATAAACACCAATTCAGACAATTGAGAAGAGTCAGTCAGTCAGTCAGTCAGTCAGTCAGTCAGTCAGTGAGCGGACTACACAGAGAGAAACTGGTAGAGTTATTGTTGAGTTGATGGATGCGGGTGGGGTGAGGGGGGAAAAGCGATTGAAATTCCGTTTATGTACTTGCTCAATTGCTCATTGTATTTCTCCAAAATCGAATTAAGCAAACATTGCATTCGATTGCAGCTCATCGAACAGCAACTATACGAAATAACATGGCCTCCAATAGTGTAGATGTGTGTGTGGTGTGTGTGTGTGTAGATAGATGTATGTGGATTTGTGTGTGTGCATAGCACGTTTTGTGTGCTTGGCGCAGATTGGTTGTGGAGAACGGAGAACGGAGGCAAGCAAGCAGAGAAGGCTGGCAAGTTGGTAAGTTGGCAAGTTGGCAAGTTGGGAAGTTGGGAAGTTGGGAAGAAGAAGCCTATCGGGCAGAGGGGTAAGCAAGACATATGCAAGGGAGTAGGAGGCATTGTTCAGGGGGGGGGGGGTTGGTATAGAGGCTCAGGGGCATATCATAGTCATGGGCAACAAAAATATGCGCATATCTTCAAAGCGCACTCACGCACATATGCGCACACATGAGCAAACACACACACACACACACACACAGAAAAGCAAACACACACAGGCAGAGTTGGAAGCTAGGAGCACAATCATCATCATCATCATTATCATCGTCGTCATCATTCATCGTTTTCATAGTTGGAATGAAATTGGAAGCGCTTAAAACACATTTTTTGGGCGTTGTACCAGCCAGCATTTATTGTGTTTGGCTTTTGCTTTTATTTTGTATATTATAAATTTGCTCGTCACACACACACACACACTGATGTAGACTGTGGCAAGTTGGTTGCCACAAGCTCCGTTTAAGGAGCAGAGACGCAAATGTGGTTGCGTTCGTGGCCAGAGCAACCGCTTTTCTGCCTTTTCGGTGTCTTTTTCTTTCTCTACTTTTCATTTTAGAGCTACGCGATTAAAGCAATTTTCCACATCATTGAATTGTGCTCAATTTACACAGGATGTGCCTCAATAAGTCTGAGTCGCTCAAGTTAAGACACACACATCCCACACACATACACAGCCCACTCCTTGGATAGTTTCGAGCTGGCAATGTACGATTTTGATTGGCATACAATTTGCATAATTGTATCTGCAGGTTGATCATTTGGTGCCTCGCCAATTCCCGATTATTGCAATTATGTTCCTAAAGTACAATTACAGCATTCACTCGACAGAGAGAGCGAGAGAGAGAGGGAGAGAGAGAGAGAGTGGAACGGGAAGAGAGAGCTCCACTAGTCGTTAACCTGTAAAAATCATAAATTGATAAACTGATTGCTTGCACAACCTTTTTTTATTGATATCGAAAATCGATTTTTATCGATAAAACGGAACATATATATTTTCCAAATTTTAAGTCATTGCTTATCCTAGATATATACACATTGTGTGATCGAAGAGTGTTTTCTTCAGCCTGTGACAAACTCACGCACAACTTCAGCATACCCTTTAAGACCCATTTGTAATGGGTTCAAAGTACAATTAATTCCGTGCTATGTAGACACATGTATACATTGATACATCCATCTACATACATACATATAACAGGTATATCCCGCTTAAGCCCCGATAAGCATACTTTGAATCACTTTGAGTGCATCTGCTGCAAATGGCATTTCATAAAATAAACATAAAAATCACTTCACACGCAGCAAACGTTATTCGACTGATTTCAGATTCGATTAAAGGGAATCTACATATACTCTATATATATATATATATATATATATGGATTTTGACATAAATCATGACACTCACAGAGAAAGAGAGAGAGTCAGTCCAGAATCGAATGGGGAAAATCCATTAATTCGTTTGGCTTTTACAGCCAACGGCTGAAGTAACGGAACCACTTCTCCTGCCCCCCTTTTGCAATGGCATCTGCACGTTTTGTGTCTTGTAGGAGCACACACACACACACACACATGGCTGCTGGATGGGTGTGAGCTGGGCTAAAAGCGAGAAGCGTGCAAACGCATAATGCGCAGATCAAACACATTTTACAGCTGCAGGCGCTGACAGTGAAAGCAAAGGCAAAAGCAAAAGCAAAAGCAAAAGCGTTAGCAATAAGAAAAGCTAGTTCGGAATGTTGTAGTCGAGAGTGCTCGACTGGGAGATAGCCGCGGGCACAAAAATTATATAAATAAATTGCTCCAAGTGAAGCTGTGCAAGTTCCAATTTGTGTAGCTATTATCCTCACTTATCAATCACATTGATTTGAAAATAGAAATATATATATATATATATAAATATATATATATAAATAAATGGATAAATAGATAGTTAGATAACAATAATAATCGATATGCTTGATTTAAGTAGATGCATCTGTGTTTGTTGTTTAATCTTATCCAGATTTCCTTGTTTATACTTAAATTAATAATTAATAATAAATATAAATCATAACTAAATTAATAAACATGAAACTAAGCTTAATTCAGATAAAGTGAAATTTACATTTGAAGATAAATAAGAGTAGATAATAGTTATAACTTTAATCTTTGTTTGTAGTCACAATTTAAATAAATAAGAATAATAAATTAATTAATTAAGTAAACTGAAATAAGGCTTTAAGCTTCACTTATTTAAAGAGTTGTACGCATATAAGGTATTTAATAAATCATAAATTTTCGTAAAAATAAAATAAAAGGAGTAGCAAAAACAGGAATATTAAGCTCGTTTTGTGTGGGTATCCTAGATTTTTGATTGTAATCTGTTAATGATTACATAATATTTGTTTTCCTTTGCACATCTGATGGCGAAAGGGTTTAAAGGGATGTGCCTACCTGAGGCAGGTGGAAAGGAGTAAGCAAACTTGAAAGATAAAAGTCCAAACACGTCTGTGGCCGATTAGGTGCGATGAACTGTAGCCCAACCAACGCCCCCCTCCCCAACGCATCCGAAAATATGGCCAAAACAGAGCAATCAAAGCATCTCATTTACGTGTTAGTCACACTAGGCTGACTGGTGTCTGCTGGCTTGTTGTGTGGCTGGCTTGTTGTGTGCCTCACGCTTCACACACGCAATGCCTTTGGGCTGGGGCAGGATAGGTAGTCGTATTTAAATTAAATACGTGCCTGCCACGAAAGATGCAAATCGTGTTTGTACTCGCTGCAAATAGCTAGTTTCATGTCGCAATTTAATCAGCAGCAGCTTTGACTTTTCACTCCACAACATCAATTGTTGCGACACTTTTCCGAGAAAGAAAATAACCTGAATTGCTGCATGCCTTCAGGCGCCAGTTTCCCAGATATATATATATATATATATACATATGTAAACATTTATATATATATATATATATTTATATATGGCATATGACTTCACAGTCCCAGCCACGTGTGGGAAGCGACAATAGAGCACCAGGAAGGTAGCTTGTGTGTGACAAGTATATTGACAGGACACAGATTTCAACAGCAACAGCAACACACACACACACACACACACACACACACACACACACACACATATATGCACAGATATCAAGAGAGTTATACAGGGTAGACAGAGAACAGCTAAGAAGGCTGTAATCGACTATGAGATACCCTATTAAGAATTTAGTTCTAGTTTTACTTCTCATTCAAATGTAAGCATGCGTGGAACTGCTCTCATTTCTTATGGCATAGTTGGCATAGATACTGAAAAAAGCCTAAGGCAACGCAAACAGAGAACGTTCCCCGTCGAGCATAGCCGACTGCGAAATACTCTGATGCCATTATTAATACCAGCTGACAACAGGTGGGTCTCTAGCCAACAAATGCAAATCTTTAAAGGAGATTTTCTTGGTAATCTACTCAGTCCAAGTCTGCCTTTCAAATTGTGAGCTTTGACTTTGTAGTGGGCGTGGCTGAAAAAGGAAATGTTGGAAGAGTTTGCTAGTAACCAGAAGGAACCAGAAGAACCCTTCCAGGTTTGGACACTTTCGCTCTTTAATTGCGAGAGTATAAAAACAAATAGAGATCATATTCAAGCATGTGTGTGTGTGTGTGTGTGTGTGTGTGTGTGTGTGCACATGCAATCGTAGATAACGGAATATAGGCTCGCTTCGATCATAATGCCATCCCAACGCATAAACCTGATGAGGTCAGCGACGCCTGCTTAACGACAATTTTATAATACTCTCTTTCTCTCCCACACTCTCCCTTTCGCTCTCTCTCTCTCTCTCTCTCTCTCTAACTTTCTCTGCAAGGGTGTGATAACAAACAAGTGACTGTCAAGCAGGCAACGGGGAACGGGGAACACAGCTGACAACTGAAAGCGTCGATGGACAGGTGGGCAGCAGCAGCAGCAGCGAGTCTGTGTGTGTGTAGGTGTGTAGGTGTGTGTGCGTGTAACTTACTAGCTTGCTGACGAGGCTTACTCTGTTCAAATGTCTGCCTGTGTCCTTGTACCTGTTCCTGTTCCTGCCAGACTAATGTTTGAACAGCACGCACTTGGCGGCTTTTTGGCTTACCGCCATGCGAGGAGCGCATTTGCCACTCCAACTCAATTGCAGTGTTTGCCTAAGTTAGACACACACCCACACACACACACACACACACACACATACACACACACACACAATTTGCACTTGTTAGTTGTGCGTGGTTCTTCGAATTGAAATTGAATTGGAAATTGTAATTGAAATTCGAGTCTGAATTTAAATTTGAATTTGATATCGTTGTTTAATTAGCGACACTTTTCTATTATTATTCTATGCTTGTCACTGGAGCTGGCAACGCTAAATAAACTCGGCATAAGCATGGCAATAGCACCTGGTCCTTGTGGACCCTTGGATCATTTGGATACTGCTGGCAGGCACTGAACCCATTCAATTGGCCAACAGCGGTTAACAAGATTTGTATGCAAAAGCATGTAGAACGCAGAGCGAAGCATCGTCGACCCCATAAAGTCTATATACATATATGTGCTCGATCAGCCGAGTCGAGAAAGCCATGTCCATTTGTCCGTCTCGAGACTATAGGAGCTGTAGTCCTCAAATTTGGACTATAGTTTCAGATCAAGCTCATTTCATTTGATGATGACAGATACTTCCCGTTATTATATAGTATATGTTGACATATGATTGATGACGATGATTGATCAAGATCCCATACGAAACCTACAAGTTCGAGTCCAAAACATATTATCATATTGAACGCATTACTAGCTACTTGGAAAGGAAATTGGGGCAATAAAACTAGAATATATTTAACAGTTGTGTGCAGGGTATATCGTAGTCGTGCTCACTCCGCTACAGTAAGAACACTTACTTGTTTTTGTTGTGGTTTTTTTTATTCTTTTCTTATTCTTCTATCTTTTTCAATTCAATTGGATTGTATTATGTGTGTGTGTGAGTGTGTGTGTGTGTGTGTGTGTGTAAGTGTGTGTGTGTGTGTGTGTGAGTGTGTGTGTGTGGGGATGTTTTCAGTGCATTTCTTGGATTTATAGACATCAGTCACTTTCAACAACAACAATTAATGATAACTGGCTGTTTATCTCTATATCTTCCGTTCCTTTTCTCTCTCTCTCTCTCTCTCTCTCTCTGTCTATCTCCCTCTCTCCCTCCCTCTCTCTTGCTCTCTCTCTGTCTCTCTCTATCTCTACTTGTGTGTGTTTAGCACACGTGCTCAGCAACAACAACAACAACAACAACAACAACAACAATAAAAAATCGGACACCATGTTTTGCTCGTTTTGTTCCTTTTTTATGTGAGCTATTTGTCATTTCCTCTACAAACACACACACACACCAACACACACACAGAGAGAGAGAGCGGGTTTCGTATATAGAGTGAACTAGGATATATGGGCGAGAGTCCGTCTTGCTTGTGTCCATCAGTTAACATCCATCTCACTTTGCTCAGCCATTTTTCTTGTGGCTGCTTGTTATTGTTATTGTTATTGTTCTTGTTGCTGTTGCTTGTCTTTTCTTGTATTTTGCCGTCATTTTTCGTTTGATTTAATCATAATTCTGTCAGAGCACGTCAAAATGCCAGCCCAACCCCCCACACCCCCTCACTATCCAAGCTTTTCCCCACCCTTACAAAAGAGAACTCAGGACACAGAACACAGAACACAGCAGACAGGATACAGGACACGACAGCACGCAGGACAATCGACGTTGAGTCAACATTGAACAAGTGTTTTCCGGAGCTGCTAATATTGTTCTTCTTATGCTGCCTGCCATTCCCCACTCCTCACTCCTCACTCCCCCACGGCCCCTCCCTATACAGCCCACTCGCTGCTCTGCTCTGCTCTGCTCTCTTAAATTGCATTATATAACATTTTGATTCGATTTGATGCGATTCGATTCAATTCGATTCGATTCGATTCGATGGCAATCATCAAATCCTTCAAAAACAAAGTGTTCTTATTCAATGCAATATACTCATTCAACATATATATAAATATTTAATTAATTTCAGGTATTTTTAGGTAACTTGTAAGCTAGAATCAGCAACTTTTGAGAGCTACTCGGTTACTGGTAACTTCCCTAAGAGATCGATGGAAAATTGGTTGGCCACGCTCACTCCGCTTCCCCAAACCGATACACCTGTTAGTGTAAGTCGATAAAACCATTTATCACACACAATTTGAAAGCTAGTCAGCAAATTTGAAGGGCATATTGCCAGTGACAGTCTTCAAAAATCAGATAAGGGTCCACATCTGCCGCAATTTATTAGCTACAGTTACCAAACTTGGAGGGAAGATTACTAGGAATCTTCTCTAAACCTATCTGCCATCATTTTAAAGGCAGGCTTGAAGGGTATTTCTTGGCTGGGTGTAGCCCTGTTCTTTGCTAGTTGGGAGTATTTTTTTATTTATTTTTTATTTTGCCTCAGCAACACTTGAAAGTCACTTTGTTATCAATGGTGGGGTGGAGCCAATGGAAGTAGACTTCGATGAAGAGGAAGATTATGTTAATGATATATCGATGTTCTTGGTGCATATGAAAACTAAATAAAAAATTTAATTTAATTGATAAATTATTCATCCTGATCCTTTTCTACTTTTCTACTGCAAAGGAGAATTCTTCGTTCTAGTCCACCTTATCCTGGTCCTTGTAACATTCTCTCTTGTCTAATATGCGCCAAAAAGTATGCAACCTTTTAATTACAGTGGAATTACAGTGCTGTTGGGTGGCAACTCTGGTTAACAGATCTAACAGCAGCATTAGCATCATTCGTGGAAGAACAGCCGATCGAGAGAGTCCTGTTCGTGAAGATCGTCCATAGAAGTCGTCAAAGTTGTAAAGTTGTCGGTGCGTCGAAGAAATACATAAGTCGTTATTTTATAAAGTCGAATAAACAGCGCACAAATATATATACTTATTATATGAGTATATATATTTATACATGCCCAATGCAGACGATATTTATTTATTTATCTGGCTCAAATGTTGCCAGACGCACAACGAGCGAATTGTCTCTGGCAGAGCATCTGGCAGTTGTTTACACCTATCTGGCAGCACTTGAGGCGAATATTCGCCAGTGTTGCCAGTGGGCGTAAGCCCACCTTGAATACACACACACACACACACACACGCACATTTATCTATTGAAGATGTTAAGCTGTGACGTCATCCAGCGTTAATTTTTGGCCATGTTGCCCAATAAGGCAAAAACCACTCAAATTGCTAGATTTATTATTTATTCGAGTCGAGTTACAGTTTAACTAGACAATTGGCTGTTGTTGTTTTTGTTGTTGTTGTTGTTGTTGCACTGATCTCATCGACGCCCACTTTGAAAAATAGCGTTGCAGTTTGGTGGCTGCCACAGTTGCCGTTGCACCGACTAAACGGCCTTCACCTTGGCCGTCTGCAGCTGCTGCTTGGACTTAACTGTAAGTTGATCGAGTTAGCGAGTTGCACTACTTTTTTTGGCCAGTGCTGCTGCAGTTGCTTACCTGTGATCAGCACATCTGCATCGCTGCTGCTGCTGCTGCTGCTGCTGTTGTCGCTGCTGTCGCTGCTGTTAATGTTGCTGTCTCGCTCTAGCAGCTGCTTGCGCAACTTGCGCAAATAGTTAGCTTTGTAGGCATCGCTGGGCTTGCCGCCCAATCCGTAGCTCACCTCGAGCACCGTCAGCGGAATAACGGTCGAGGACACAGCAACCAGATCTGCAAATCAATCAGAGCATATATACATATATATATGTATATATATATATACAGTTGCGGTCAACATAATAGTAGCGCTGCTTCTCATCTGCATTTACACAAAAATATGACTCATTTTATGCTGCTCAAATTGAGTCAAAAATTTGGTTTCTCATCTGGGATTGGTTTACAGCAATATTATAATAAAATACTTTTGTATTTTAGAAATATTATTCCGTGGCAGGGAAAGCTGAGCCAAATAAATACTGATTTAATAGATAAAAATCAATAAAATATGTGTAAAATAAATTTTAAATAAATCTCCAAATTAAGTATTGAGTATTGTTTGATTACAAAAAAGATATATACAGTTATAATAATAAATTTGAAAAGAAAAGTGTGAAAAAGCATCATTTTGCTCATAATTTTAAATAAAACAAATTAATCAAAAAAAAAAAAAAAAAAAAAATATTAATTTAAAGCCATTCCACATTTTTTCCTTCGCATTGAAGACGTATTTTAGCCTGGATTTGAACACCATAAAATGAGATATATTTCTATAAAATGCTCTGAGACGCAGCACTACTCTTACTTTGACAGCCACTATATCGATATATATATATATATACATATATATATATATTTGTATATGTATATTGTTTTGTTTTAGTCTGTCACTCACCGGCCTCGTATTTCTCGTCCGGATTGCGCTTGTAGAGCATGGGCGAGGGCAAAGCGTTGGCCAGGCCCACAGTCAGAGCCAGAGTGAGAGCCAGAAGCATCCACAGCTTCCAGGGCGGCATCGTCATCGTGATCTTACCAATTTGTTGTCGCCGTCGTACCAATTTCGTTGAAGTCTGCGGCGTCAAAGAGCTGCTCGTTGACTGAATGCGAATGTGCGGCTTTTGATACAATTTCGCTTTTTTTTTATTTATTTTTTTTGCACGTGGGCGCAAACGGCCTCGGTGCTGGCACCTGTTTTCGAGTACAGTGGAGACACGCTGTGTGCAATACAAATAATAATAATAATAATGCTAGTGAGTGCATTGTGCTTTTAAATTTATTTATTATAGTCAATTTTCAGGTGCAAGTTAGCGAGGCACGACTGTATTTATATTATACATTTTTCTTTTTAGCGTTTTCTGACTACAGTTGCAGTTGAAATTCAAATTTAAAATAGGGGTTCGTTTTGCAGCAGGCAGCTTTTGTTCGTCCCGTGCATAGTGAGGCATGCTCACACAGTGCTGTAAAATGGCACATTTTGTGCTAACGCACAGCTGAGAGTGAGAGTTGCACACAAAACTATCGCAACTAGCGACACGTGATATGGTCACACTCGACGCGTTACAGAGTCGCAGGCACATCTATTTGGTAATCGACGAGCCACCACAATCAATCGGTAATTGGCAGTGTTTTGTTTTTTAATGCACGTTCAATGAAAAATAATTCGCTATCAATTGCAAATGGAACGGTGACATAAATGAGTTGCACAAACTGAGACGCGCTTGAATTCGACGGAGACTCGCGCAGCATAGCCCAACACAGTAGAATAGTGTAGAGAACGCAACAACAGCAGAAGCGAAAACAAAAGCATGAGCTGAAACTGGACAAACACATTGAAAAGATTATTTCAAGGCAACGCTGCGCAACGCAGGGGAAGAAACTTCAAGCAAGGTGACGAAGAACAGACAATAAGCAAGGCGCAACCAACAAATTGCAACCACGTGTATATATAAATATATCTAAATATATATATATATATATACATATATATATATATATATATATATGCATACAAATATATATATGCATATGAATGCTAACTGGCATATAAGGATAATACGAAGAGCAAATGCATCTGTGACAAAAAACTCAAAACATTACAGCAATAATAACAGAGCAGCATTCTCATTTCCCCACCCCCCAAAACGATACTTGACTGCAAACGAATAACAGGAACAGCAGCAGCAGCAACAACAACAACAGCAGCAGCAGCAGAAGCGTCCCCAGCATCATCATCATAAATAGCAGCAGCAGTAACAGTAACTGTAACAGCAGCAGTAACAGCAACTGTTACAGCAACAAACAACAAACTACAAAAACAACAACAACAAATATGAGCACAGTGTTTATAAACTCACGCAAGAGCCCCAATGTGCTAAAGAAACAGGGCACAGACCAATGGGTCAAGCTGAATGTGGGTGGCACCTACTTTTTAACCACCAAAACGACGCTTTCCCGTGACCCCAATTCGTTCCTCTCGCGTCTTATACAAGAGGACTGTGATTTGATATCAGATCGGGTGAGTTTTACCACATATATATATATACAAACATACATCACCTACATCCGTACATCAGTAAATCAGTACTCGATACTCGTGGCATGCCCAATGCAAGCATTGTATTTATAGCGGCCACTGCGCTCTTGTAGCTGCCAGCTATAATTATAGTCATAAACACCCAATACCAAAAATTCGTAAGGCACACACACCCACACAAACACACCCACACACACACACACAAACACACACACACACAGGCGCGAGTAAGCACTAGCAATGCAGGTCATTCTGCAAACAAGTAGCTGAAGCAGCAGTCGCCGTCGCAGTCAGTGCTCCCCCCTCCCTCCTACTCCACCCCCAGCAAAGTGCATATATAGCTTTGACGTCGGCGTTGGCGTCGCAGTGGGCTGCACAGGCTACGTTGCACTAGTTTGGAATCTCTACACAAATGCACACATACACTTCAACTGGATATGTGTCAATGTTTGTGTGTGAGTTTTTTGGTCACTGGAAACCAGAACACACTGCAAATGCAAATAATTTCAAGACGCAAATTATCATAACATCTGCAAAACATAATTCACAACAAATATTAATAAATAAATATATCGTTTAGCATTTTTCCACCATAAATAGGTGCTCAAACATACACACACGTATGGGGTTATTATTATATTTGTTATGTTCCATTTTGCACGATTTTATAAACAAAACGTATCAAATACGAAATGCCCAAATACCGTTACCTTTGTCGATGCCTTTTTCGGTTTTTGCTTCAGCCTCAACGTTCGCGCATAAAATAGTTTCAATCAAAAGTTTCCATGCTTCTTCCTCTTCTTCTTGGTTGTATTTACAAAATGTTTGATTGTTTTTCTAGCTGTGCGCGCTCGTTTTTGTTATTGATTAAATTTTTTGATGCAAGCCAAAACGAACAACATCGCCCTCCTACCCCCTCTACGCCTGAAGCTCAGAACGCCAATTAAGGCACCCCACACAAGTGTATATGTATGTGTGTATGTGTATATATATATATATGTGAGCTTTCATTTACCCCTCCCCTTGGTGGGAAGAGCCAAAAGTATGGCTAGCTTTATTGTTTTTTGATATTTAAATTGTTTAAAAACCGACAGAAAACCCGAATAAAAACAAAAGCGAAGCCACTACGAATGCCAAAAAAACACGCACACACACACACATGTACATATGCACAAAGAACACAATGGGAAATGACATTTACTGCATACAGAAGAAAGAGACTGAAAGGCGGACAGAGGAGCAAAAAGCTGGCTAGCACACAAGTGGCTCAACTGTATATATATATATATATATATGTGTGTGTGTTGTGTGTAATGCACATTTGTAATGCATGAACCATCAAGTCAAGAAGAGATTGTCTGTCAAGCAAGCGGTTGTTTGTCTGTCTGCCACAAAACTGACATATTTCCAATAAGCATAAGAATTATTATGACTAATTGGATTTTGCTAGTGGTGGCATGCAATTATTCAATAATTTATTTTATTATTTCAGGATGAGACGGGCGCATATCTAATTGATCGAGATCCAAAGTATTTTGCGCCGGTGCTGAACTATTTGCGGCACGGCAAACTCGTCCTGGACGGCGTTTCGGAGGAGGGGGTGCTGGAAGAGGCCGAGTTCTACAATGTGACGCAGCTGATCGCCTTGGTTAAGGAGTGCATCAGCCACAGAGATCAGGTAAAAGGACTGCCACTCCAATTGATTCTTCCACTAATTTGATATCTTCCTTCTCCATTCTGAAACAAAAGCGACCTCATGCGGACAAGAAGCGCGTTTATCGCGTGCTGCAGTGTCGCGAACAGGAACTCACCCAGGTACTGTCCATTTGCCGCAAACGCATGACAATTGTCTGCTTGCTATGATGATGCTGACATGCTTTGTCTATTTTGCAGATGATCTCAACACTGTCGGATGGCTGGCGTTTCGAGCAGCTGATTAGCGTCGGCATGCAATACTCGAATTACGGTCCGTTCGAAAACAACGAGTTCCTCTGCGTCGTCTCCAAGGAGTGCGGCTCGACAGTCGGACGCGAACTGGAGCTCAACGATCGCGCCAAGGTGTTGCAGCAGAAAGGATCACGAATGTAAGCACAAAAAGAAGAGCATCAGCAATGCGAGTCCTCTATCTCTCTCTGTCTCTCTCACACACCAACATTCTTTCCATCTATTTGTCAGCCTGTCTCTCTCACCCACACTCACACACACACTTTCCCAGTCGTATCCCAGTCGACTAATGTCAACTAATACATATGTAATTATTGGCGTATGTGTGTGTGACTTATTTAATTGTGCACTTGTGATGTGAGGTGTGGCCACAGGGGCGGGAGAGGGGAGGGCAGTCATTTGCGCACCAAATCAGGCCATTTGGCATGTGACATTGTTGCCCTAATTACAAAGTCATTAATAGCTGATAAGCTGATAAGTCGGCTATTTTTGCTATCTATTTCCGCTCAACGCATTTCAAATTGACACAAAGAAAATAAACGTTGCCAATTTGTGTGTGTGGCTGCCAGCATCAATGTCCCCACCGAAAGCACAAAATCAACAAATTGGCCATAAAATCAACATAAACAATGCAAAGCCAAAAAAAACTGTAGGCAGAGGTACACGTAACATGCAAGACAAGGACAGCAACAGCAATAGCAATAATAACAACAGCAATAAAAGAACAACAAAAACAACAACTTTTGTCAATTAGTCCATTATTCAATATGAGTAGTTGTAAGCGATTCAAAAATGTTAACAGTTAACTGCTTATGCTCTCTTTTACACATTTATGCATGCCTAGGTGTTTAACTGTTTAAATGACACACTGTTAAATCGTAGCACATTTCATAGACGCAAAAACTTTAATAAGCTAATGTGTGAAGAGAATAGATAGATACACACATATATATATAAATATATAACATATGACTGTTAACCAAGCAAACCGCTTAAGCAGCATTTATATGCATAACAGCATTTATGCATGTGTGTCTTACATATACACACACACACGCTTACATTTATACATATTTGTAACTTTTATGCTTGTTTCATTGCACCTACCACACACACATCAACGCATACATAGTTGTTAGATATATATATATATATATATATATATATAGATATATAAGTGTGTGTGTATGTTGTAGTTAGCCTCTGCTTTCTCTTTTGCTTTACTCACTCGCTCTCACTCATTCACTCTCACTTCCTCTCTCTGTCTCTCTCTCTCTCTCTCTCTGTCTGTTTCTGTCTCACTTTCTGTTTCTTTCTGTCTAATTGCAGTCTTGGAATTTAAAATGCTTTCACTTAGAGCGCGTGAACCAAACACCCCCAACCAAAAAAGTAATTCCCATCATCAAACACCAAGTTCAAAGAAAACAACAACATCAACAACAATTAACACAACAATCAAGCACAACATGCATAACAAGTAAATCAACAACAACAACAAGAACAACAATATTTGAGATCCTTTTTCCAAAGGTTCTGCTGCTGTCAATTGGAATTGAGGCAAGCGCCCAATCAGTCAGTCTCTCAGTCTGTCAATATACACATATATGTTAATCACATCAATTTGGTAGCCAGCAAGCATTAACCCTTACGTAAGTTTTTCATACTGCAATTGAAAACTTTTTCTTTTCTTTATTTTTTTTTTCTGCATTATTTTGAAAGGGGGTAGACATATACTTTAATTATTAAATCAATTTTTAAGTTCAAAAAACATTTTTTTCTTTACATTCTTTTTAATTTTTGATAAGTGTGTGTGTTGCGTTGATATTCTCAAGGCTTAGTCAAATTTCAAGGAATCCTTTAACTCGCACATACAAACACAACGGAAAAGAGCAATCCGACCTATCGACCGATAGAGGGCGCTCTTCAAGCCCACCACACTCAACACTAGATTCCGCTATTTATTATTGCGCTTCCCTTTTTGCCTTCCTTCCCTTTTTGCATTTGAAGTATACATTAGCGCAAAAATATAAAGAAGTAGGGTTGGATGGGTGGGAAGGGGAGGGGGTGGGTTGGATTCCTTCTTCTGTACAGTATAAAGCAGAGCACAAAAAACACCGCCAAAACATGCGTAGCCGATAGATATATTTATCTGTGTGTGTGTGTGTCATGCACCACTATCAGTTGATTGAAATGCATATGTGTGTGATTATGGTACAAAATGCTGAGCAGTAACAGAGGGAGAAGGAGAAGAAGAAGAATAACAACAATAAGAGGAAGAAGATAGCCAAACACTTTCCAACGCACACAGATTGGAAGCGAATTATAAAATAGAACAGATTAGAAGATAGCATATACCAGAAAAAGGAAGTAGTAGAAGAAGAAACACCAACAACAACGTTTATAAGAACTTAAGGATAAAAACAAACGTCAAATGTACTTTTAGATGTTTAGCGGCTTTATTGCGCTTACAATAAACACAATAATAGTGTTGAGTAACGACGAACGATGAAGACACTGATAAAAAATACAAAAAGAGACGCTCATTTATAGGAGCGATTTCTAAACGCACATACTTATAGTATATATATATATTTATAGTATATACATGTATGGTATATGTGTAAAAAAGGAAAAGAAATAACGAAAGACGAAAACGCAAACAATAAAAAGAATTATATATTAGACATGGAAGCAGCAGCAACACAAAACACACTGAGAATCGTTTGCTTTTAAGTGTTTTTCCAAATTGTTGCACTCAATGAATAACGGGAAATTCGCTACAGGCTCGCTCCTCATTGATAATCAATTGTTTTAATCAATATTTATTTTTCGACTGTAAATTGACTATCTGGATATTAAAATATATATGTATATGTATATATATATATATATATATATATATATATATATATATATATATATATATAAGAATGTGTGTGCTATGCTCTCGGTATTATGATAATACTAATAATAATAATAATAGTAATTGTAATAATAGAAGCTGGCTATTGTTATTATGTTAGCTGCCTGCGCTGACACACAATTAGAGAGACAAAGAGAGGGTGGGGAGAGAGAGAGAGAGAGAGAGAGCTTTGGCATTTGTCTATTGATTGTTGCGGCGACGACGCTGATTGGTGTGTTCATCATTTATGTTTAAGCTCTGTTTAAGCTGCATTTACATGCACACACACACACACACACATACACACACACACACATACACATGCATTTGTGTATGATAGATAAACACATACGAAGATAGATGGAGCGTGTGAGCGTGTGTGTGTTGAGTGCCCCGTTTGCATAACAACCTTGAGCTTTATTTAACTAGCATTATTGCCTATTGCTAAAGCAAAAACAAATAAAGAAAAACAAAAAACATTTTGAATCACGACTGAATATTTATGTGAACTTGCACTAAAACAAAAATAATAAATTCAAAAATAAAAACTGAAAACAAACAAAAACAAAAACAAAAAGGATAAAGAAAATGCGGCGACGTTTGCTAGTTAAACGCATTATTAATTAATACTTATATGTATGTATGTATATAATTTTAAACTAGTAAACTAATTTATACACAAGAAATCAAGGAAATCGAGGAAATCGAGGAAATCAAAACGTCGCCAACCAATTCGCAACCATTTTTTGTAACCATTTTGAGTAATTGCGTTGTTCGATGTGCATCTAAATGCTAAGTAGAATAATGCTTACAATTATTTCGTAGCTTAAGCTGAAGCCCGACTCGAGCCTGGAACACAACTTTACAGTTAGCTTGTAATTATACCGAGAACAAAACAAAGCAAAATTGAAATACGACAAACACAAACACAATCACAATGCAAAAGAGAAAAGTAAAGACACAAACAAAAGCAAAATCAAATCAAAGTCAGAACACAATGCAATATGAGCCGTAGCTATTAGCAGCAGACTCACCATACACACACACACACATACACACATACATGCGGACAATTGCGGACGTGTGCAATAAGCCTATGCATATTTTAGCGAGTGCGTCAAGCAAGAAGTAGGAGCGAAAGATGAAACAGAAGATGGCGAAGAAGAAGAAGAGAGACTAGGCCTGTGCATATGTGCATGAGTGCGTCGAAGGAGAAGAAATGGAGAAAGATGAAGAAGAAATAAGGGCGACTAAGTCGCAGAACAAAAAAAAGAAGAAGTAGTAGCGAAAGCTATGGAAGCACGAACGAGAAGAAGATGCAGACGAAGCAACAGACATGGAAACACATAACATACTTATTAGAATAGCCCTACGTGTGTTAACCTTGAGTACTCATGCTTATGGAGAGTTGAGAGTGGAGAGTGGAGAGCGCGTTACTTGATCAACATTCAATCGGTTGCAGTCAGCGTGTCAGCCGTTACAGCCGTTACGACATGTGTACATTCTCACATATGCAAGTACATCTAATAATGACTACCCACAATACCTATACAATACTTATACAACACTTGTATGCAAATGTAAATGTAACTGTAACTCTTAACTGTAACTGTAACTGTAACTGTAACTGTAAATGTAACTGTAAATGTAATGTAAGGCGACACAGTGTGTCACAAATACAAATACAAATACAAATACATACATACATATATACATACATACAAACATACGTGTATAATCAACCGAAATGTGAAGGCTTTGGCTCACAGAAATAATATTTCAATAATTGAATTAAAAATCCCTTTTCTAAAAAAAAAATTAAAACAAAATGAAAACATGTATTTTATTTTAATACTTAAGATCGCTTTTATTTTATTATTCCTTTTTGTATCTTGATTGACTATCTGTAATTGTAGGGGAAGAAATGATCGAAAACTTTCGTATAATACATACAAATCACACATATCTCTTTCGGAATCATCAACTGCGATTATATGCGATATAGTCTGTCCAACAGTCCAACTGTCCGATCTGTCTGTCCCTTCTATTCGCACTCATCCTTCTCAATTGGCTAAAGCTGCGAAACGAATATTTATTGGAAAAGCTTGTGGAAACTTTGGCAAAGTTATTCGGGTTGGAAGCATTGGTAAACATTTTGCACTGGACTGGAAGGCTTTTGCTGCACGCTTTTGATGAAGCTTCAAGTCCTTGCGATAAAGTTTCCAGCGCAATTTAACACACACCGAAAGCTTTTTGCATCAAGCTAAATGCTTTTCTTTTAGTAGATTGCTTTCGCAATAAGCTTTTTCTGCAAGTTTCAAACCTTTCTAATTTGGCTGGAAAGCTTTAAGCTGAAACAGGCCGATAGACAATTATATTATATATATTTATATATCTATTATATATGTATTTATTTATTCCCAATCTGTATCACGTTCTTTAGGGACTGAAAAAATGAACAGCTTCATGAAAACAAGGTAAGTTCTGATAAATACAATGGTTGTTGTTGTCCTGAAAAGGATATTGGTGGGAACTTGGAGCCAAAATTGCTTCATGAAATAATATTCATAATAATCTAAAAGACTGGTCATGGCCTAAATGTACTTGCAACAATCTGTTGAGTTTTAACTAAATTATGGCTTTGGTTTGAATTTTGAAAAGTTAGTTCAAGGGATCTATATATAAATATATTCTCTATATGCCTGGGCAATATAACTAATTTGAGGTATGTATTAGCTACTTACACCTGATGGCATTCTCTTGGAGTCGGTGGAGGAGTCGCTCAATAAATTTGTGTATTTATTTTAGGAATTTGCAATTCCAGCTGAACAATCCCCAATGAATAAATAAATCGCGATCCGAACTGCATTTTTATCGACTGAAATTCAGAATCGCAATGTGAATCTGAAAGAAAATTAAACTTTTTTTTGTAGTTTTAAGTTCAAGCTGCTAAACGAGAAATCATATATATATATATATCCGATGGTTGTCGATCCTCATCCTTAAGTGGTAGCTAGACTTACTCATTCTCAATGTGTTCAGTATATAATAGAAGAAAAAAAACAATCGCTGTTTTAAGCACACAGAACGTTGCTCAACACCTCAATTCCATTGTACTTTTGATTTAAACAGTTTTTTATACTTTTTTGGAAACTAAGTTCGTTGAAATTCAACAGCTTTGAATGTCAACGAAAACCAGCTGGGTGAAAACAATCAAATATCAAGCCGAGCATCGAGCATCGATACTCGATTTCAATTCAGTTGTCTTATTTGTATCTTTGGCTCTGCCACATTTATCGACTAAAGAAGGAGGGAAGGCTTGGGGCATATTGATTAGAATTTTGCGTCAGTTGCCAACTTATGCAAAGTAAAAAGAAATGTTCAGTTGCGTGTGAGCCGTACACACACAGCTCATGAGATATTCATAGGCAAATTGCACACGGCACAGCTTCAACAGCTTCTCTCTCTGCTTATGTGTGCGTCTGTGTGTCTGTGTGTGTGACTGTGTGTGTGTGTGTGTGTGTTGACGACGACAATTACAGCTGACGCCCAGGACACTTTTAGATTTGCAGCCGCACACTAAGCAACTGCCTCAGCTTCAGCTGCAGCCCTATGGCTGCCCTTCCCTTTCGTTCCCTTCCCCTCAAGCATAGCTTCAATGCGCTTAACGAGAAGACTGCGACGGCGACAGCGACTGCGACGGCGACCTCGACTGAGGCAGCAACGTTTTTAGCACGTTCGAAATGTTATTTCCCATATATATTTGGCAAGCAGATTCATGCACGCATATCGATATGGCAACATTAAAATTTAACTGCGAACTGCGAACTGCGCCAGCAACCCCAACGCAAAATCATCCACATCCACATCCACATAGCCTCCCCCTGCCCCTACCCCAAAAGGGGGGGTATATTGCGAGGGGGGCTGCGCTTACCACCACTAAAACGCAGGCCATTGCCAAAACACGTGCACATTTATATTTATTCTAAACAAAGGAATAAAAACTTGTGTCGCCGCGCACATGAGACCTAAAACCGAAACCGGCCACTGACAGCTCCAGGCCCAGGACCCAGCACCCAGGAGAGAGGAGAGAGGAGAGAGGGAGCAGAGGAGGGAGGGCCACCATCGTCACACATAAACGACAGCAAAGTTTTCTTTTATTTGTATACCCTTGCGGGGGCGGGGGCACCTGGCTTGCGTCACCAAATATGCGACAGAGATGAAGCTGCCACATGTCTAGCTTCAAACTAGCTTACAGTATTTTATTTTATTTATTTATTTATTTTTTTTTTTGTTAAGAAATATGAAATAATACTTTTTACATTTTGTTTTCATTTAATAAATATAAATATAAAATATTACTATTTTTGTCGCCTTACTGAACTTATTATTTTATGGAACTTATTTTTAAAAATTACATATTTAATTATTAGTCATGCCACAAGCAAAGATATTGTTAATATTACTGCAAACCAGTGTCTTCTTTTTATTTGTTTAAAGACTACATTAAAACTCAAGATGGGATAACATTTTTGAGCTCGTTGAATCAACAATATTTTTTAAATAATAAATGTAGTTATTAGTGTTACGATTGCGATTAAGCAACAACATTAATCGATTATAAAGCAAAATAGTCTGTCGGTGTTTTGTTTTTTTAAATTAAAGCAAAGCGTAAAGTGGTTGGTGACCAACTCGGACCAACTCGGACCAACTCCAACACCTAAGGAACGAAGAAAGCTGGTCACACACAAGCCAAGCTGTCTTTCAGTTGGCTAAATTCAACAAAAAGGCTCAGTTTTCTTTTTCTTTCTTTTTTAATGGAAAATATTTGTTTTCTTTTGCCTTGGATTATCAACTTCAGTTGATGAATCAACTCATTCTTAGGAAATTTCGATTTAATTATTGCTCAATCTAAAAAATGTTAATCAACTCTAAGCAAGTTTCTTAGTTTTCTTTAATGTTTTTAGATATAAAATATGAAATATAAAAACCAACTGCAAATTTGACTGTTCAACTTGAGTTGTTGAATGACTCGAACTCGAGCCATTTTTTAATTAAGCCTTTCATTAGATATAAGATTAATTTGTGCGAAAATACGTATTCATTATTGGTCGTAATATAAATCGAGTGTGCTGCAACTATATATATATATATATATATATATTTTTTTTTTTTAAATTTCCTGTTTGCCTAGGCAAGAGTATTCCGTCTGCTGTAAGACGCAGATAACCGTTTCCGTTTCCGTTTCCATTTCGATTATATAATTTTATTTTTATTTAAACAGACGTCCAAGGCGCGAAGGCAAGCGAAAAACGCGTGTCCTTTTCTCTCTCATTTGTTGTTGTTGTTGTTGTTTTTGCCGTTAAGGACATTAGTGCGTTTGGCTTTTATTTCAAGGTTCTCTCTTTCTTCGGTCCATAGCTGTAACTATAGAGCTATATAGCTGTAACTGTAAGTGTAACTGTAACTGTAAATGTAGCTAAAGTTGTAGCTGATTCTGATGCGAATGCGGATGCGGATGCGGATGCGGCTCTAACACCGGTCAGGGCCTTGGGGAGTGCTCGTAAAGCGCAGCACGCAGCGAGCGTAAGCGAAATTTCATTGGTTTTTATGGTAACGATGCTGACTTGGTGACTGGCGCACCTTACATATATATATATATATATATATATATATATATATATTTGTATATTTGTATATATATGTATTTGTATATAGATTTCGCATTCGCATTGAGTTTGACGGGGAGAAGCTTTCACTTTTCGCGCCCGCCAACAAGCGTCGCCAGATTGAAGACTTGCCTTGTTGGGGGTTGCAGCTGCATCGATGCCACTTCAGTCTCTCAGTTTCAAGTCATCTTTGGCACCTTCAACTGTGCAACAACGACATTGGCATTGACTCAGACTCCGACTCTGATTTCGACTCCGACTCCGACTCCTGCTCTGACTTTGAGTCTTGTCTGTGGCAGCAGCAGCAGCAGCAGCAGCGGCAGCGGCGTGGCAACCCTGCTGCGTTGGCTGTACGCGGTACGCCTGCCGTTCGTCCTTCAACCCCACAAACAACCCCAAAAAGTGCAAGATGTAAAATTGCACCACCAACGCACACACACGCACACACACACGAATACACACACAGAGAGTCGACACACACCCACTTTAACTTTTGAATAGTGCAAAAAGTGCACTCAAGCAGCAGTCGCAGCTGGGCTGAAGAGTTGGCGCGACATTCATGTGGCAGCCACCACCGTTTCACTTTCGTTTTGCACCTGCCACAAGCGGGGGTTGTTGCTGCAACTAACAACTGGGGGCAAGCAGCAGCAGCAGCAGCAGCAGCAACAGCAGCAATAATTCTATGTCAACATGACAAGAGCCAGCGGCGTCGCAGTCAACATTCTAATGCATGCTGCATGCTGTATGCCCCATGCAGCACTGTTTGCCATAACTTGAAAGGGCTGGAGCTAGAGTTGAGCCGCCCGAGGGTTGCATGCATTTTGGTTTTGGGCTTAGGTTTGGGTTTGGGTTTGGGTTTGGGTTTGGTTTGAGGGCTAGACAAGCGTCTGGTTGCGTTTCGTTTCGTTTCGTTTGGCTCCGTCTCGTGTCTGTCTAGTGCATCTAACTGTGCTGCCTTTCTTCCACCTTGTGTGTGTGTGTGTGTTGATATGAGTGGGCCTTTGTGCAACTCAAGTGCATGTCGCCAACGCCGTGTTAAGTGCGTCAAACAAAAGCAGCGACTGTCGCCTGTCGAATGTCGACTGTCATCTGCTGGGGGCTGCTCTTCTCGCTCCCCTCTCTCCCATAAATATGTATATATATATATATATATATATATATTTATAGATATACATGTGTGTGTGTGTGTGTGCGTGATTTTTGTGCAATTTAACCCC
The DNA here is from genome assembly GCA_035042305.1 of Drosophila glabriapex. Taxonomy (NCBI): domain Eukaryota; kingdom Metazoa; phylum Arthropoda; class Insecta; order Diptera; family Drosophilidae; genus Drosophila; species Drosophila glabriapex. Next base: position 3,576,931 of record JAWNLN010000012.1, read on the forward strand.
ATTTTTGTGAGGCAAAATCTGACACTTCCTGACGCTGCCCCCTGCGTGTTCTTGCTTTCAATCGCTTCAATCGACAGCCAGCATCAAGATTAGGGACACAACTAATACTCTCTCTCTCTCTCTCTGTCTCTCTCTCTCTCTTCTCTCTCTTGTCTCTTCTCACTTCTCACTTGCACTCTATGCTATTTTATTGCAACTTCTGAGTGGGAACCTTTCCCTCCCCCAAAAGCTGTTTCTTCTTGTTTGCGTGTCTCGCATAAAACGTTTGTCAAACAAAAGCCCAAATCTATTATATGCACTTCATTTCCTGCCCAGACTGCTATATATATGTATACATATATATATATGAGTTGAGTGCTTATGAAAATGAAATTGCATTCAAAGAGTTACGAGACAAGAGTTGAATTGCTAACCGAAGCGCCCATACTCTTTCCGTACTCTTTCCAAATGGCAATTGGCTGTGTAAACCGTTAAAAAATCAAATAAATATTGTTAATATCTAATTAAAAAAGGATGAAAGCTTTTTTTTCAGCCACCAGCAAGTAGTACAGCACATAAATACAGCTTACAAAGTTTGGTTGTTTATAAAAACTATTGAATATTATTAGTAGAAAATTAGTGAAGCTTTCTTTGCTGTCCAATTCCAAAAACTAGATATGATCCATTTATGTATTAAAGCACGTTTTGTCTTTGGTTTTATAAACATTTTTTAAGCAAATAAACTCGTTCATCGAGCTAACCAAATTTTGGGCTTGTTTATATAGAAATCAATGTCCAAAGTTCTTTCACGGTCTCAAATTCTGGATATACAAGTTTTTAGTTTTTTTTTGGTAACTCTATAACTATATTTGTTGTATTTTTCGAAAATAATAACAAACAATTTGGTTTGCTTAAACATTTATATAATTTCATTAGAAAAATCGAGAAAGAGGTCAAATTTCATGACTATTTTCTGAATTTCAGAACAGATTCTGTCTACGAATTAAGGGTTAGCCTTTCTACTCTATTGGAAATATTTTCTATTGTTAAGAAATTATTTGATTAAAATGTATTAAATTATTAAGAAAAGAAACAAAGCCTTTCAAACTTTATTTTTTTTAGATTTAGACATTTTTCTTCTGAGTCGCAAGCCTAGCAGTCGAGACTTTCCTGTCTCCTTTCAAAGACCAACTAATGATGCAGGTTCGAGTGAAGTTTTGGGTGGCCAACGCCTTCAGTTAGCTAATAGACTCGCCAAAGCTGGGGCAGCATGCTAAGTTTTGCCAGCTAAACTAGGCGCAGGGAATACAAATATGCTTTAAAAAATGAAAACATGTCCGCTTAAGAAACAGCAACGCCGGCAACGCCGGCAACGGCTAATGAATGTTAAAATACACACACATAAGCACACACACACACACACACACACATACAGATACAAAAGGGGACCGCGCACAAAGAAATATTTGTCAATGCAACGAAATGGAAAGTTTGAGGTGGCAGCCACGTCTGAAATAACGATCCAGATCCATGTGCTGCTGGCTGATTCATATGAAGAATGGAGACACAACAGGCAAAACACAGCAGCAACAAAAACAACATGCCACAGACATGCAGGAGGGTGGAGGGTGGAGTGCGGAGGGGGTGTTGGATAGACCTAAAGAAACTGAACCTGGCCAGAGGATTCAAGGATGTGCGTGCAAGTTGTGAAAAGTGAAATGAAGTGAATGAGGCGCAAGGAAAGAGGCATGGGTAAGGGGGGCAAGGAGTAAGGAAAAGGGTAAGGGGTAAGGGGTAAGGGAAGGGGGCAACAGGAAGGCAGGGATGCAGGAACAGCCGAGGCGAGCCAGGGGCAGGGGGCAGGGGACAGGGGACTGTAGTGGATGTGCCCGGGAAGCTTTTGTTCTGACCTTTTTTTTTATGTATATTATTTTTGTGTTTTTGTACTTGTGCATGTGTCAAATTTGCACGACGTGGTTGGCGTGGGTGGACCTGCACTTGAACTACGCCAAATACGGCAATGTGACGACGCACACTGAGCAGGTGACGGAGGAGATGCTAGCCGAGATGGTGATGATGATGCTGATGCTGATGCTGAGGCTGATGCTGAGGCTGATGCTGAGGCTGAATGGCAAATGGAATTGGAGATGGAGTTGGAGTTGGAGATTGAGAAGCTTAAGCGTAACCGATAGCCGGGGCACACTGTGTCGCTAGCAGTTGCGGCTGCACTTGAGAATATGCCGGGGAGTGCATGTGGATGTGGAAAGGGAAGAGAGAAGAGAAGTATTGTAAGTGGTAGTGGTAGTGGAAGTGCAACTGGAGGGCCAGCGGGAGGAGGATGCTGCGCTATTAAGGGATGCAAATGCAAGTGATTGCACTGTCGTCATTAGGGGTTTCTCCGTCTGTCATGCTGTGTCTGTGTCTGTGCCTGTGTGTGTGTGTGTGTGTGTGGGTGGGTGGGTGTGGCAAGGGAGCCAGTTGCTCTAATGATGTGTCTGCTATCTAGCTGCTTAGACAAACAAACTGGCAAACTGGCAATGCCAATGTTTACGGGTTTGTTTTTGTTGCGCCTCGAAGTATGCAGCGCTTTATTTGCATATTCATATTGTAATACAATGCACATAAGACACACACACACACACACACACATACATAGAGATACAGATATTGCACATATGTCTGATTACTTTTATATTGTACTAATTAACTGGTTCTCTATTCATTTTAAGCTTAAGTTTATCAAAAGGGAGAACATTGCATTGACTGTGAAACAGTCTTCTTTGCGAAATTGTTTGACTGGATGTTGCCAGTCAGCTGTCTTCTCAATTTGTGTATATTAACAAATGAGACAAATGCGAAATTTTCCATTTTCCAAGCCAATGCATTGCATAGCAATTCGATCAGTTCAATCGGTCAACGATTTGCACGGAAATTTTAAATGCAATATTTAATGAATAACAATATATATAAATAAATGAGATATTTCCCAGTTTCCAAGTCAATGCATTGAGTAGTCTTCCTCATTGTAATATGTCAGTTCGCATCATCGAAGTGAAGAAATAATTGTAATTAAATCTGAAAATGAAATCAACGCTTCAGTTTAAATCGGGAAAGCAGACTCAAATCGCTCCAATTGTAGCTTTAATTTGGTTCTATGTGCTTGGTCCAAGCATTATTTGATTTATGAGTAGCATTCAACTCTTATCTACTATTCTAAGCATTTTTATATTTGATCCTAGATCGAATTGTATACGAGTAATGTGGATATGTACACAAATCTTCATACACAGCTGCGCTCAAAATAATATCTAAAATCTAAAAATTGACTAGAAAATCGCATGAATTCTTTCTGCATGTTTTTGCGTTTAAGCTGCAATAATTTTAGATAGGCTGAGCAATTAGTTAGTTAGGTTACAAGCCCATCCCCATCAGTTCCAGTGAATTCGATGAGCAGGGCTATCAGAGAGTTGCGATATATATCTGCAAGGAAGGGAAACCCCACAAGCTAAATTCCTCTCCTTCCAACGGGCGGTGCAGTGACAGAAGAAGTGCTGCTGCATCGAGTCCTCTTCTTCTTCAGCAAGGCAAGCTCAACGGTAGTCGCTATGAACAGTGCTTCTCCAAGGAGAGAGATGTGGTAGAGATGCCTTGACAAGTCAGTTTGCCTCAATGTTCTGTGTCCGAATGAGATGAAAGTCAATCCGTTTTCTCATCTCGTTAAAAGATCTGCGACAGTTGCTAACTATTTTCAAGTTATCTCAGAAAGAGGGAGAGAGAGAGAGAGAGAGAGAGAGAGAGAGAAATCCATGTGAATAAGTAGATTTAGGAACAAAACAATTTAAATTAATGAATTAATTGTTTCGGGTATGGCTCTGCTTACAATTTAGACTAGCCATTTGTTTTAATATATGTTGTTGATAGTCCTATGATATCCTTAAAAAGCAAGCTGTCTCAACAAATACCACAAGTAATGGATCAATATATATATATATATATACTATTATTTTGAGCACAACTGTATGCATTAGGCTTAGAGCAATTCAGCTTTGGCTAGTTGGAGTCTGGATCGAAGCCTTCAGTTGCAGTTGGAGTTGGAGTTGGTGTTGGTGTTGCTGTTGGGATCAACCCTGTCTATTTTGTAATGTGTTTTTAAATTCCTTCTTTTTTTTTGTTGAGCTTTTGCTCATTGTTTTGTCCGGCTGTGTGGGTGTATTAGTGGGTCTTGTGTGTGTGTGCGTCAGTTTGCTTTCTTTTTTGCTTTTTTTTGGGGGGTTTTCATTAGAAACTTTTTTGCCAACATCATTCTCAGCGAAATGTCAAAACAAAAAGGGTTCGTACACACACACACACACACACACACATATACATATACATGTATGTGTGTGTGTGTGTGTGTGCGCATACATATTTTTGGCATGTGTGTGTGTGCTCGTTTGCATATAGAGATAAGCGCGGACGCAGATTTAGATATTTTAGACATGCGTGTGCACTTCCGTTGCGACCCACCCTTCCCCTTCCCCTTCCCCTTGCCCTTCTCCTTTCCTCGCAGTGGGCGTTGGGTGGGCTCTGTTGCTGACATGTTTGTGCCGCGCTGACCAGCGTAAAGTTGGCAGCCTGCCTGCCTGCCCATCCCCCACCCCCTAATGGCCTACCCATTCCCAGCAAGCGCTAACTAAACATGCTTAATTAGAAAGTAGCTGCGGTTGCCAACAGCAGCAGCAGCAGTAGCAGCAGCAGCAGCAGCAACAGCAGCGGCAGCGGCAGCAGTAGCAACAGCAGCAGCAACAGCAGCAGCAGCGGCAGCGACTGCGACCGCATCTACTCGGCGGCTCATATTTCACTGACCAGCGCACCACCCAGCGTAAGCCTCCGTCTCCGTCTCCGCCTCTGCCTGCCCCTTGGTTGTTGTTGTCTCTTCTTTTGTGCGTTGTTCGCCTCGGCTTCGGCTTCGGCTTCGGTTTTAAATGTTGCTCATTACGTGGAGCGTGGGTTGCGGCTGCTGGCTGGGGATGCGATTCGTCCGTCGCCCCCCCTCCCGCCACCCCTTCCCCTGTTCGACCGTCCGCGCGTCACGCACATATGAATATGTTGAATTAATCACTTGGGTTTTGGGTTTACTCCTTTTTTTTGCCTTTTTTTCTGCTGGTTTTTTTTTTTGCGCTGTTTTGGCAATGGGCTCGGTTTTAGCCAAAACCAACTGCCACCCAACCAGCGATTGCCACCCCGCCGCCCACAAACACGAGTGCAGAGCACACATTGACATGGACATTGCTCTAGACATTTTTGGCTGCCCACCTCTCGGTCGCCCCCAAACCCCACCCGGGCCCCCAACGCACCCTTCGCCGACCGCTTCCATATTATGCAGCAAATCGATAAAAAGTTTGACCACCGCCCCAGCGTTGCTGACATGGCGGTCGCAGCGCCGTCGACATGTGAAATGTGTGAAATGCGCGCATTAAATAAAAAACAACAACAACAAAAAAACACACACACACACACACAAAAAAACACAGAATCCAATTTCAAAAGGGGTATGTACCCCAGCACCATTACAGTTGCCCCCCAGCTGCTCGCCATGGATTTTTTGTATGGTCATTGTATGGCCGATTTTGTATCGCCCCAAAAGGTGTAGCAGCAGCCAGTTGCCACTCTCCTCAACCCCCCCTTGTTTTTATTTTTGCTCAACTGCGGCGTGTTTTAGATAAGGTAAATAACTGCGATTGTTTGAATTTTTAATGTACGAGTAAAAGTTTTTATGCAACATCCATGTGCGCTGTCCAGCGTTGGATCATTTTGAGCCGGGCTGCCATGGTGGCGGCTTTACGGCGGATTTCAGGCAACCTAATGGTAACTTTTTTTATGCTCCTGCCTACGTACATATGTACGTATGTCGACACATACATATACGCATCTATTTATGTGCACAAATGGGTGTGGGTGTCGGTGTGTGTGTGTGGACATAAATGGACTTTTATAAATGCTAAATGTTGATAAGTAGATGCTTGGAAGAGTGTGCAGCCTGTACTTCTATAAACCTGTACACACACTTACCTACACACACACACACACACACACACATCCATCACACACGCCCATCACATACACATCTATAGATTTATTCTTATTATATATTATTGTAAGCTGTACCCATAAAAAATGGAGAAACATTTGTATAATTAAGTAAATAAAGCAACCATCTCCAACTCGCCATATATTCCTGATCAGAAATATAAAATAAATTAGTTATTTAACAGCAAGGCACAGCAAGTACTCTCATATTGAACAAACTACCATCAGCAAGCCTACTGTTTGTTTAATAATTGAGTTCAGTTTAGGTAAATCAATCTAGTTTCTTGTAAATCATACAGATAAATAATTGAGAACGTTGCATGCCAATGAAGTTATGCACACGTAGGTAAAAGGCAGGTAAAGACAGCATCTCCAAACCAAAAAGGTATATGTCTATTAATATATACGATTTAACCAAGTAATAACCATGGCGAAGCACAGACTTCAAATACTCCATTGAAAGGATATTGTAGACTAAGAAGTCACCTAACTAAACTGGGTATTTGTAGCAACGAACTATGCAGGTTTTGTGAAGGCGGGGAAGACTCCTCAATGCACATCCTAGCAGAGTGTGCTGCCTTAAGCGGGAAAAGGTGCTGTTTCCTAGGGATGCGTGTTATGAGCTTCAAGGACATAGAAGCCCTCAACCCAACAAAGAGTCCAACATTTGTGCAGGATCTGGGCTTGATGGAGGAGCTATAGGCTCAGCAGGCGGCATATATCTAATAGGTCGCAGTGCAGGCACCCCAATTATAATAATATAATAATAATATTAATATTCGAGTCCAGCATTACTAGCCGAGTCGATCTAGACTCAGAGATTATAGCAGCTAGAGACTTTCAATGGGGAATGCAAGTTTTCGTATACCCCGCGCAGATCAAGTTTGCTTCGTTTTATCGATAACTTACCCCGTTTGGCAAGTATCGATATATACATATATATACATATATATATATATATGTATTTACTTCCTATAACAATAAATGACGCAGTTTCCAATTGTTATATATATATATATATACCTTGACATATTTCTGATCTGGACAAGCTGGATAAATTGCAACAATATCGGATAAGAAACACACAACGTCGTCTGATGCCTACAACAAAAGTCGTGCAGCTATTCAGTCTGTCAGTCAGTCAGTCAGTCAGTCAGTCAGTCAGTCTATGAATCAATCAATCAACCAATCAAGCAGTCAGTTTCTTGTATGTATTAAATGAAATGTTAAGAAGCAAATTGAATTTCTGGTTTTAGTATTGATTCGATGATAAAATAAGCATAATCTGTGCTTGCTTGGTTGAGGGGGGAGTGGGTTGCGGTTGGGGTTGGAGTTGGAGTTGGAGTTGGGTCTATTAATTTATTTTTAATTATTCATGTTGGCCAGCTGCAGGCTGCAGTCTGGAATAAAAATGCTGAAAGATAGCGGCACACGAAGATAAAAGCGGACGACAAATGACTAAAATCAAAGGCACAATTTGTTGCTGTTGTTGTTGCTGTTGTTGTTGTTGTTCTTGTTGTCGCTGATATTTTTAATATTTAACTGCAAGCTGCAGAAGCAAAAGACAAAAGACAAAAGACTGACTGACTGACTGACTTTGTCTCTAGCCGAATTTAAAACCATCTGCAACCGAATGGGTGTGTGTGTGTGTGTGTGAGTGTGTATGTGTGTGTGAGTGTGAATGAGTGCATATGTCTTTGAGCTCGTCGTCTGTCAGCAGCAAAAAGATAAAAAAAAAAAACAGAAAAGATAACAACAAACACCAACAAAACACATTGCAGCCACAAAGGCCCGCGGAAGCGCAGCAATTGCAGCACAGCTCACAAAGCATTCTAACATGATTTTAATTACGATGAGAAGCGTTGCCGTTGCCATTGCCGCCATCGCTGAGCTCGGCCCAAACTTGTGCCACAAAACAACTTGGTTTGCCCATCCGTATCCGCTTGCACTTGCAGCAGCAGCAGCAGCAGCAGTAGCAGCTGCCACATCCGCATTTCCATTCCCATGCCACCATGACAAAATAACTCAAACGAGTGGAGAGGATGGGGCAGCAACAACAACACCAACAACTGAAACAGAAACAGAAACAGAAGGAGAAGGAGACGGAGAAAGAGAAACAAAACAGCAGCCGAAACAGAAACAGAAACAGAAACAGCAACTGAAACAGCAACAGAAACAAAGAGAAACGTGTGAAGTCCTCGAATCGCTTGCAGCGAGCTGAAGCTGACAAATGTTTCGCACTTTTTTTGTCAGCCTCATTTCGTTTGGCCTTGTGGCATGTCTCCGGCACTGCGTTAGGGGCAGTTGTAGCAGGGGAGGGCGCATTCAACATAACACGCACACATCTTCAGCATGCCAACTGCCTCGAGTTGTGGCTAAGAAGCGACAAACACATCTAATTACTTGCTCTGTTCTCAGCCAAAAAGCCAAGTCATCAATTCGAACTTGACTCAAATCTCGCTCGGACTTGGACTCAGATCAGACTCTATATGCTAGTTATCGCTTATGAACTTAATCCTTTTTGGAGTTGGTTACAAATTACATTTTTCATTGTTTTCAACTTAATTATTAATATGTGGCTGCGTTATATATATAATATATATGCATTTTTTTAGTGGTATGGAAAGCCGAGGTATTTTATTGAGTTCCTTTATTGTTCTTATTTATAATTATCTATCATCTAGTATATTTATGGCTGGATCATTGCAATTTATCAATTTACCTTTGCACTTTTCATCTGCCTTTTGTTTTTGTTGTTGTCGCAGCAGCAATCAATTAACAAAAAAACTAAATAAATGCTTCTAAAATTCAACAAATTCATTAATTGCAAACTGGAAACCAAATTGAGGCGCAGTTTTCTTTAGATGCCCTTGCCAAGTGTTCCACAGGAGCAGTTGCAGGAGGGGACAGTGGAGCAGGCAGTGAGTGGTAGGGGGATATGAAGAAGCAACTAAAGACGCAGTGGCAGAGGTCGTAGAAGACGCAGTGGAAGAGGTGGAAGAAGATGACGAAGAAGTGGATGATTACGGTGCATAAATGATCAGTCCCAGAACGCACATATCTTTTGTTCCAGGACGCACATATTTATGCTATGCAGTAGTGAAATTTATATGTTGGCAGGTTGACTCCAGTCCACAAAGTTAATCTTCTTCGTGTGTACATCAGAAGCAGAAGGAAGCATCTCTGATTCCATTAGTTGTACATATTCACTAAGCTTGTAATATAAGTGCTTGTCAATATCTGTTTTCAATATGAATCGATTAACTTAATTCGATAGGAATATATCGAGGCATATTATGATATATATAAATATGTGTTATCTCTTGGCAAACAGCACTTGTCTCTAGATGCTGTGTGCTGTGCTTAATAATTTGATAGCTTTGTGTATGAAAATCTTTCTGAGGAATTTCAATTTGTGCTACGATTTCCACACTTGAATTTTCTAAAGCGCATCGAAATGCGTAGTTAAATGCCACAGTTAATGGTAATTTAGTGGGGAAATGCAAGTGCCAATTAATCTGAAAGACTTTGGCGTTCACGTCTGGAATCGCAGCAGCATTTTGAATCATTTTTTTGCCCGTTCCATGAACTCTCTTTCCTCCAAGCGTGCTTACGCTTTAATAGGCCTATGCGGGAGGTGGGCGCTGGTTGCAGGATGCTGGATGCTGGATGCTGGACGATGGACGATGGGCGGTGTTCAGTGTTCGGTTGTGTCGTGTGGTGTGGCAGGCGCGATTAATGCGGGCTCTGCGCTATATTATTTTGACAAATTTTTGTTCGTCTTTTTTGCTTGGTGCCCAAAAGCAAAAGTAAAAAGTATAAAAAAAAGGAAATCAACCAAAAAAAACACAGAGAACTGGAAATGACAATAGTACATACGACAAGTAAGTATATGCGAGTACATACTGAAAATGTCGGCATGCGTTTGTATGCAGAATGGATGGAAAAGTGGACGATGGACGGTGGACGGTGGGCGGTGGACGGTGGGGAGGGGGGTGGCTGTCGAAAAATAAATGGAAAAGGCAGCACATCATTGGTGTAGCATGTGCATAATCAAGCGACGGCCAGGGCCGATAGGCGTCATAGGCCCGAAATCGAAAGCCGAAAACTGCAGCAGCCACGACGGCAACAACAACAGCAACAGCAACAACAACAACAAGAATAGCAACTGCGACGGAGAATGCGCAGCTAGCGGCAGAAATAGTGCCCAAAGTGCGTTGCAAATGAGCAAAAAAAAGGCCACGCCCGCTCTTTGCCTGGTCCTGATACTGGTCCTGCTTCTACTGCTGCTGCTGCTGCTGCTGCTGGCGCTCCTACTCCTACTCCTACTCTTGCCTATTCGTTGTCCTTTGCATCTGCAGTTTTGCATGTGCTGATGTTGTTGTAGTTGTTGCTGTTGTTATTGTTGTTGCTGTTGTTATTGTTGTTGCTGCTGATGCTGCTGCTGCTGTTGCTGCTGCTGCTATTATCGCTAGGGGTGGAGTAGGCCTGGACGTGTTGGTGCGTTACCTTCCTTCTTTTTCTCTTTCCCCGTGTTTTTTTTTTATTTTATTTATTTATTTTATTTTTTTTTTTTTTGGTTTTTCCTTTATTTTTTGTGGTGGCGATTTTCGTTTTTTGATTTTTTTCTTTTTTTTGTTTTTTGGTATATTTCCTGCACAATTTTAATGGATTTTTTTTGTAGGTGTGTGTGCGTACTTGTATACACAGACATGAGTGAGTGTGTTTGCTCTTGTGTGCGTGTGTGTGTGTGCGTGTGTGTGTGTGTGTGTGCACGTTGTTTTACTTTATGCACATGGGCTCGTTTTTGTTTTTGCCGGACTTTTTATTTTATTTGTAGCATTCTTTTTTTTTTTTGTGTATTTCATTTTATTTTTATTTATATATATTTTTTTTTGGTTTGCTCGCTAACGTCGCTGCTGCTGCTGTTGCTGCTGCTGTTGCTGCTCATCATGATGAGCATTTTTTTATTCAAGCAGATAATTACATTTAAATAAAATAAAAATTTCATGTAGCGCAAGGTAGACATATAGCTACAACTTTCAGCAAACCAGGCACAGTCATAGCTATAGTCATGCCACCCCCCCTCACTCTTGCTGGCACCTTCCTGGCACCCGCACCGCTTGGCCAGGATCTGGCCCTTGGCCCGACGGGAGGAAGCCCAGTCGTTGTTGGTTTTGTTGGCATGTTATTTTATAATTCATTTCGTTGCGTTGTTTGACTTACGCGGCGTTGCACGCTGCTGTCCAACCAACTGCCCACCATAGCATCGCCCAGATCTGCAACTGCAGCTGAATCTGTATCTGAATCTGGCGCTGCAACTGTAGCCGGGAGTTGGAGTTGGAGTTGGTAGCTGAAGCGAGTGCCAGAGTACCGTGTAATTTCGTACTGTGTTGTCACAGTGCCGCAAATTGCGCCGCAGTTGTCTGCTCTTAGGCTGGTCATCTGCCGCCAGTTGGTCCGTGTGTCCGTGTGCACTCCAAGTGCCCCAATATACAAGTCATTCGCCTCGACGCTAGTCAACTGTAGCCCAACTGTTCTCCGCTTCTGACATAGCCACCGCCCCAATCCCAATCCCAATCCCATTCCCATTCCCATTCCACCAGCACGGCAGCAGCAGTAATCGCCAGGTTTTTGTTTGTTTGCAAACTGCAGTCAAGTTGCTCTGTTAATGCTAATTGCCAGGTTTCTACAGCTTCGCGAGTCGCACTTTGTGTCCGCTGAGGACTGCATCCTCATTTTCTGTGCCTGTCGCTCTTTGGGGTCATTTCGGATTCTAAAAGTGTTGCAGTCGAAAATCATCAAAAGCCAAGTGTAACTCTGCTTCTCTCCCTCTCCCTCTATCTCTCAGTCACTTTTCTTTACCTCTTCTCGTAGCTGCAGTTCACCTCTGAACTGAACAAGAGCTATAACACTATAATAAAAGAGCAGAACACAATAAATAGTTATTAAGTTCATCCGAGGGTTCAGGAAAAATAACCGTGGAATGTATGAATATAGAAAGTGATCGCAGCCGATATCTTGTAATATATATATAAACATATTTAGAATTTCATTGTCCCTCTGTTATGAAGTGTACAACATATCCAACATATATACCATAAAATATAAATATTCTTGTTCAATCTGAGTTGATATAGTCTACATCTGACTGAAAGCTATCTTAAGGAAACATTGAATACATCACTCTATATTCAAAAAAAATCACTTGAAAGATGAGAAAATCCGAAATAAACAAACTAAACACAGAGTGATCAGAACAGATTACTATATATATATATATATTATATATTTTTATTTCTTTTACATAAACAACGAACTTAAGTTGTGAACAGATGGACTTCTATCTGCAAGGGTATGGAATCTTCGGCGTATCTAAGATTGCTGCGCTTATTGGTTTGTTTATTTTTATCTTATGAAGGGTGGATTGTTGGATAATCCTTGCAACATGGGACATCCTTTGTGCGTGGCAATGGTGCTGGCAAGGCAATTAAAGCGGGAATAGATTGAATAAATTATGATGTCAATAACTGATGCACTCTTGAATCAAAACCTTCAGTTGCCGAAGATGCAAACCGTAGTGGAAATAATATTGTTGGTTGTTGGCGTTTTACTTAAGAACCAGCTGAATATGGGCTGTAAAACTATATGGGTGTGTGTGTGTGTGTGTGTGTGGGTTGCAAATAGTGGGTGTATTATTGACGCCTGTTCTCGAGTCCTTCTGTCAGACAGAAGACAAGACACAAGACACACGGACAGCAGGCAGCAACAGGCCAAGCAGTGAAGTGGAGTTGACTGGTTGAACTGGTTGCGGGTTACTTGTTACTCGTTACTGGTTACTTGTTACTGTTTACAGGTTACGTTCACTTGCTAATGAGCAGCTTAACTCGTTGGCTCGGCCTCTTCTGCACCAGTTTATTACCACTTGAAAAGAACTCCGCCGCTCAACGGTGGCAAGTTCATCTCTGGCTTTTGCTATGCTTTTGTTTTTGTTTAAAGAAATGGCATTTCAACGCCAAAATTCATCGAATCGATAAAGTAAGAAAGAACAAAAGTGAGAACTTCGCAGTCGGACGTATCCGATTGCGAAATACTCTGTTATCAAGGCAACACAAGCCTGATAGCAGGTGGCTAAGAACAGGTTTGGCATAGCCAAGACTTATCTTTAGAGCAGGTTTCTAGTAATCAACATTTCAAATTTACTGACTATAGCTTTCAATTTGTGTGAGATATCGATATTCACTTCTCGATTATTATCGATTTCGTAGCCCCCTAACTGGCGTTGCACACAAATTTTAACACTTTGTCTGACGCAAATATATGTTCCAGGCTTCAAGGTCCTAGTTTTCAAAGTGTCGACAATAGTTGCGTTCCTGCGGACTGACAGACAGAAGGACGGGCATTGGACAAAACCAATATACTCTTGTATCTTTGGTATCAGAGTATGAAGGTAAGTAAACAAGTATTTTAAAAGAAAACCAACAACATTTGGAATGAACTATCAACAATTTTGATATTTAACTAAATAACCGATCAACTCAATATTATCTATAACCGATACACAAGTCAAAAATGTGGTTTTGGAATCTGTTAAAAATGTTAAGTTGGAAGTGGCGAGTTGCAAGAAGAGCGAGTTGCAGGAAGAGCGAGTTGCAAGAAGTAGATGGTAGGCAACCAGTCCATGTTTCGACGTAAAGTCGCCTGGTTGAGAGCCCAGCAAGTTGCTGCTAAGTGGCACGAAATCAATATATGAACACAGGGATGGGGCATTGCATCGTCAGTTATGTGTAAATATATATGTATATTTATATAGGCATATTTGGATATATGTATGTATCAGAGGATGTTTTTAAGTGATTGCTGTGCGCCGTGTTACGCTGCGTATACACAATATTATGTGACTGCCTTTGTTGAGGTGTACAAGCGTGTGGTAATGCAGTAATGTCAGTAATGTATCCTGCATCATAAGACAATCCTAATGGCTCTCACAACAAATACGACAGACAGACAGACAGGCAGACAGACAGACAGACGGGCAGACGGGCAGACAGACAGACAAATAAGTGTGCTCTTCAAGCATGCAGACCACAATGCGGCCTCTAAACTGATGAATGCCGCCAGTTTGGGGCGTGAAGGCATCACAAGTGCCCTAATCAAATAGTCGAAACTGTCTGCGATCCCAAATCAACTAAATATAACAATCTAAAGATATATAGGTTTTCAATGGATATTCTAGTGTGTTCTGGTGTTTAGTGTCTACTGCAAGGGATTCACAGTTCGACACTGGCTCGACTTTTGTCGATTGAGCTGCGGGGCTTTTAGCAATTTGCACTTTATGTAGATATATAATTCCCTTTGTTTCATTCATAATTAAATTGAAATACTTTGTGCTCATCACTTAGTGCTTGAATAGGCTGCATGAATGATTCGCAGCATGCAATTTTAACAATTGCTCAGCCAGTTTCAGCATTTCAAATGAATCAACAGCTTTTGTTCTTCACAACAAGCATCTAAAATGTATAAGAATGTGTCGAATTCAACCGTATAACTTAAAATACTTGAATGTGTTATTATAATGTGTTTTCTACTTATAATTTTAAGGAGAATATAACTATTTGAATATTTATACAGTTGCATCTGTTGGATCTGTAAGGAAACTATTGATTTTAGTTGAAGGACTTATAAGTGATTGGTAAGATTAGATCGATCTCATCATTCTATTTAATCTCTTTAGTAAGAAAGTAAGATAATCATCATAAACAACTATTGGAGAATAGTGTTTATAGAGCAATATGATGAAGTGATTGATGTGTGCTTAAGCCTAAACTTAACTTAAGTAAAGTTAAAGCAACCGATATGTTAAAAGTACCCAAGTTGAGGTTAAAGCGTGGAGTTTCCTATCTGAGCGTAATCTAAAGTCAAAATTACTGATTCTTCGTTGAGGTTATCTAAAATTAGGTTAAGTTTAAGTATTCATATTTTAGCTTTAAATTTTCGGGTTTGTTTCTGTATGCATCTAATATGCTTCCTGACTTGTTTTACTCTGCAGGACTAAACAAAATCACTTCACGGACTAGCCGAGTTTCCTTTTTTTCGTTTTAACGCCATGACTTCACCACTTTCGCAAGGATCACATATTTTCGAACAGACATTAAAAATAATTATAGACTTGCATTCAAAGATTTGCAAGATTCCTTAAATTATTTTGGCAAAAAGTTACACAAGTCCTGAAAAAATAACAAAAATTGGAAAAACACGGCGTAACTCGGCCATTTCAGCGACTATCCGGTTGTCCTTTGGTCTTCAGAAAGTCCTTAAGAATTGAATTTGAGCAAAGTAATAAAAAGGACGAAAGTCCTTGAAACAGCTGAAAAATCTACACATTTTTTAAAACAGAAAACTGATCTCAACTCGGCCACATCCTTAGGGATCCTGGTGAGTCCTGTATCAAACTGTTTGTTTTAACCGGGGCTACCAATTTGTCAAAGGACATGCAAATCGTCCCTGTAGTTTCCGAGAAATATATGATTTTGAGATTTTGACCCGTTTTAATTCGCACTTCGTGTGAAAATTTGCAAGTCTTTGGGGACCTAGACGACTCCATAATCCTTGAATGTAGTTCGATAGAGGGGGTCCTTGCGATTCTAACGCGCCATGTCCTTCGAAAATCTGTAAGGATATGGCCAAGCTAGGACCATTATTATCTTCACAAGTGTACCCCTAAAAGTATGCCACATTTTATGTCACACGGCAATTTGGCAAGCTGCTGATTCGTGTCCTTGCTACCCCACACAATAATCTGCAAGGAAACGAAGCGAATTGATCAAATTTCCCACCTTACAAAAGAAAACAGTTTTTGATTCACGAAATTTTTTTATATTTGTAATGATATTTGTGCATTCTTATATTTGCCATATACTTTGATATATATGTATGATTGTCTGAACCTGAGTCAACAATATTATGTTATATTTGACTATATACTTTGGCGTGATATATTTACAGCCGATTAAATATATTTACAGCCGATCTGCATAGTGACGCATACACATTGCTACATGGAACCTAAAGAATTAAATACCAATTACGTAAAATGCTTCGATATTAGTTAGCTACTAGCTGTATTCTTCGAAGCTATCGATAACTAATACCAAAGGTATCGATTACTGCCAAAAGCTGGATATGTTTTACAAACGGTATATTTTGTTCTCTTTAGACTTTCATCTTAACAAAACTATAGTTTGGCATAGGTTTCGCAAATACTCTGCAAGCTACAACTATAATAGACTTACAAGCAAAGCTTAGCGAGTTAAAATTTATTTGGAAAACGATTTTTTGGAGGATATTGTTGATTTGGGGAGAATTCATCAATATAGTATTATATAAATATACTCTTTACAAAATTACGAAAGTAATCAAAAGTAATTAAAGCGAATAAGTTAATTAAATTTCGTCACAGCGTCTGGCCAACATTTTGGATGTGTCCTGTGACAGCGTCGAGTACCTATAAAGAAATAAACAAAATGAAAACATTAGATAAGTTAGGAACGCGAAAGATAGTGAAAAATAGTGCCAGATTAGGAGATAGACTGTTCTCAGCTTTTTTATGTATTTTAATTGACTAAATTAAATCTAGTTGTTAAATTTGAAAACAATTGGCAAATTACGGCTGATTTTTGTCCTTTTTTAAGTTTCGATATGAAATGCTGACTTTCATTATCATTCGCTTAGGCTATATTCAGGCGAAACTATGTGTTTATGAGAGTATGAGAATTATATTAGCAGACTGTTCCAATTGGCTTGCCAATTTTATATTTAGATTCCCATTTCCCCTATGAAATAGTTCAAGTCATATTTAAGCTAACTGCGGAAAGCCCAAAGACAAGAAAGTTGTCAATAATATTTGCTCATTTGTGAGGCAGTCTGCAAGTGTCCCCCTGTCAATGGCCATATATTTGCAAATATTACCTAATTCGCAATATGAATAAAGTGTGAGTTTGAGTGAGTGTTTGAGTGTTTGAGTGTGTGCGGAGTTCAGAGTGTCTTAATATATATTAAAGCGAGCTGAATTCGTCAAGAAGTAACCTCTTTTTTATTACGACGAATTTGAGCAACTAAATTAATTAAAAAATTGTCTGCACCTCAGTGTGGTGTGAGTGCTAGTGTGTGTGTGTATATGTGTGTGTGTGTGTGTGTGTGAGCAAAAATGAGCAAGTTGCAAAGGAGGAACTAAGCTTGTTAGCAACTTGGCACAGCCAGCCGCACGCACTACCGAATTGGGCTTGAGAGACAGGCAGCGTGGGGGGGGGGGGGGGAGGAACTGTAAGGGTAAGAGTAAGGGTAGGGGTAAGGAAGAGGGAGGTGGTAACTTGGCAAGTTGGCAAGTTGATGGGCGGTTTAGTTAGCGTGGCTCGGCGGTGGTTCGCTTGCTCGACAGCACCACCATAAGGATGGGCGATTGCCGTTGCCTTATTTCGCATATTATTATACATATTTTATTTCACTTTTTTCTTGCAGTTTTGTTGTTGTTCAGCTTTCGGGCTGTTGCGTCTTCTCTCTACTTTACTTTCTTACTCCTTGTGTGTACGTGTGTGTGTGCGTGTGTGCGTGTGTGTGAGAGTCGGTTTTCTGCACTCATATGTGCTTGTAAAGTTTTTACTTCGTTAGCATAATGAGAAACCGCGTGTTCATATCCACACACACACACACACACACACACACACACAACAACACACATACATAGGCAATCAAGGATATGCGTACACATAAGCAAAGGCAAGCTGATTGTGCCTCTTGCGTAAGTATTTTGCGCCGTTGTGCCTGATGTGTGTGTGTGTGTGTGTGTGTGTGTTTGTGAAAAGAGGCGGGGCTATAGGCGCTGAGGCTCGGCTTGTGGGTGTGGGCGTAGTCGTGGCCGTGGGTGCCACACCAACACAGCAAATTCTATTTAAATTGTGTACAACATTATTAGAAAGTTTTCCATTGCGCGGACAAACAACAACAGCAACAACACCAACACCAACAACAACAACAACATCATCATCAGCAACTGCCGCCGCAGTGAAAGCCGAAAAAAATAAGCACAAAGCACACAACCATGCAGGCAACTAGGGGTGTGGAAAAGGGGAGCCGGATGAAGTGTGTAGGGGGGGCGGGGGAGGGGGGCAGGGATTGTAGAGAAACGCGTGCAAAAAGTTGCAAAGAACGCCAACATAAGCAAAAAGAGAATATGCTGAAAAAGTCGAGAAACAAAATTTTTAATTTGCCTCGCGGAAACACACACACACACACATCGCCACACACATACACACACAGACACACACAAGCCAGGACACACACACATGCACATTAAACTGTCTTGACAACGGGAGCCCCTGATCTGCTCTCAAGAAGGGGATAAGTGGGTATACAATTGCCTTCCATTCCTTGTGATATTTCGTCTTGAATGCGCAGCATTGTTTTCAATTTCCTTGCTCAATTTAATTTAGTTGCCCAAGGACACCTGCTGTGGCCTTCAACTTCAACATCAACTCCAGCTCGACCCTCGACCTTTCGACCCCGTCAATTGAGACCTTAAAGGCTGACCAGTATGCAGGAACACTGGGTCGTATGAGTAACTCAGTTCAGTACATTTCAGTAAACTCACTCAACTGACTTTTGGCAATGTTGACAATTGCTTGCTAGCTTCTACAACATACCGATGTATGTATATATTAACACACACACACACACACACACACACACACACATACACACAGGCACACTCAGTCACGCGAGCCAAGGCAAAAGTTTTCTTATTCTTTTTCTGCTCGAACTGCTCGAAGTGCTTGGCTGCCCCCGTCAAAGGACTCACTGTCGTCGTGGCATGTGCTGGGCTCGGGGCCAAGGACACCGCTAAAGAATTAAAACCGCAAATGTTGCTGTGCACATTATGCAAAATTAGTAGCAGTACCTACACACACACACACACACACACACACATAAATAAATATATATATATATATATGTATACCACACATATGGGTGTGGGTGAGCACACACAAAAAGAATTTATAAAAAACTTTTCACATGCTTGTTTTGCTCTACCCAAAAATACCGAAGGCAGCTGCTCAGTCATTTCTATCCGCAGTTCGTTTGGAAGACAGGACTCGGACTTCAGACTTCAGACTCACAATCAGAATCAGAATCAGAATCAAACTCAGAGTTAGGGACTCCAGTGTCGACTGTGGATCAGCTCTAAGCTGGACTTCTTGGAGTTGTGAACTCCTTTTGACCAGTTGCAAGTAAGAGCAACAAAACAGAGATAACTGATTGCCTTCTATTCGAAGGGTATTCAAAGTGCGGCTTGCATTTGAACGATTGCGGACCGAAACAAAAAAGTTGAACAGATAGAGAATGAAAAGAACTTCAGGCGTTGATGCTGTTGCCAGTGGCTCAGAATGAAGGATGAGAATTGGGTATGGGAATTGGGGATGGAGATGGGGATGGGGATGGTTATGGGGATGGGGATGGGGTGTACTTCTTAAGCATATTTCATTACATGTACGCAGAGTTACGACGACGATGATGATGACGGCGGCGGCGGCGGCGGTGGCGGCGAAGAAGAAGAAAAAGAAGGGGCAGATGTAGAAGATGTTGGCATCATGGGGGACGAGAGTGGAACCGAGTTCAGTTTCGGATGTCAAAAAGGATCGCGCCCAGCATCCATGAACAAAAACAGCCGCAACAACGGCACCGTCTCCTTGGAAACATTAATCGCATCGTAAATATGCTGCCATTTCCAACTCACAGCCAGCTAATTTAACCCTGAACCTTCTCAGGCACGCATCCACAAACACACACGCACACACACCAAAACACACACCAAAACACACACGCACATGGAGGCACCGACAAGCCTCAAGCTCCTTTGGGAGATTCGCGTTTTGCTCCTTTTGTCTAGAAAAATTGTTTTTGTGAAAAATTAAAAGCGCAAATGCTATTCGCCCCCCCCCCCACTCCTCCTCCTCCCCCCATATACACACACATCTCCCCACAAACCAAAGAAAATTTTGAAGAGCATACCCCTTTCCCCATGAGTGTGTTGACTGGTTGCGTTCCTACTCATGATTATTTTACAATTAATTTGAAAGCCCTTTTCTGTGGTAGCCACATTTTTGCGCCCAAAAATGTCTCAAACTTTTCGTGAGCTCAACTTCATTACTCATCTTTCTTTGCATTTCTTTGGCATTGTATCGTGGCCCAGACAGACTCATGTCAGAAGAGTCCCGTCTCCTTGAGAGTTGGGCGAGGGGTGATGGGAGAGGTGAGAGGGGAGTGGGGAGAGGGAAGAGGCAAGAGTCTACCCAGGGGCAGCTCAAGTTACTTGACTATATTACGCGTGCATTTAACTGCTTTTGGTTTTGTGGTTTATCTAAGGAATCCATCTACTCAGAACTCTTGCGGCTGATGATACAAATTATTCTCTTTCGCTGCAAAATATTCTCTGGGAAACTCTTATTTCCGCCTAGCTATGATCGAGTCTAAGTTTTCTCAGTTTAATTCACCCAAGCGCACAAACAGCGATATTACTAACTAAGGTTTAACTGAGATTTAACAAAGATTTAGTCCCTTGCACTGCTCCCGATGTGAGTTCAGTTTCTCAACAATGCTTGCCAAGGAAGCGGCTTTAACTTTGTCTATTGCTACATGTTCCGATAGTTTGTTCTGAGAGGATTGCTCCTTAACTGACTGTGGAATCGACAAATTCTGCTGTGGACGATGCCCAGTCTGATTGGATGACTTTAATCATCACAGGAGTTGATTGTGTGCATCCTATTAGCTTTTCCCATATTTGTCTTGGATGAATATAAAAGTGACTCAGTCAGTGAAGTTTTGATATTGTATTATTACATTCTTATTGCTACCTCTTGTAAAACATTGAGTAATCCCTCAAAGCCCAAATTAGCCTTTTTAGTGTTGGATTGTGGTCATTTCGATCTACACAATTATTGTGATTTTTGACTAAGAATATAAATTGATAGGTTCGTGAAAGTTGTAAGCAATGAATGTGCCATATATAGTAAACTACAGTGAACGCTCTGCAAGAAGAACAAACAGATACACGATGATATTGTATTGTATATTCGAATTATTACATGTTTATTAATCATTTGTAAAAATATGTAACTACCAGTCAAAAGAACCACTGCGGGTGAATATCAACAGACATACAGATAAATGAATAGTCGATCAACGGGCAGACAGACAGACAGACAGACAGACAAACATACTGGATTGACTTTTAGTATTTTTGGCGATCTGAAGACTAAACTAAATGCATAGTCAGCAATTGCTGCACATGATATATGCCATAGATGAGTAAACGGAAACTAAACCCAAGTTGGGCAGCTAATGGTTGAAAGGGTTTACATTCGCTTGAACCGCATAGTTTTCAATAGGCTCGATCATTGGCTGTCAGGATGCAAAGCGCAGTGTTTGCTTTGCCCAATGCGAGTTGAGAACTTTCTAAGCGCCCCAACCCCCCCACGCCCAACCCCCCCTTTGTGCGAGCATATGCAAATTCAGCCCTCAGTCGGTAGCCTATCACAAAAACTAAATACACCCACACACACATGTGCGTGCGTGTTGTGTGTGTGTGTGTTTGTGTGTGTGTGTATGAGTTTGTGACAGGCACCAACCACAAACCCGTAGACTCGTTTGCACTATTCGGAACCGACGACACCGACACGCATTTAGGTCAGGACACAACTCTATTGCGACTAAACATCTGCAATGCTCCGATTGGCTGTTGGCCAAAGCAGCTAAAACACACACACACACGACGACCCGACTGGTGGGGAAGGGGGTCGTGTGGCGGTGGCGGCGGCGTCGTGCCCGACAAAAGCCAATCACACTATCGCAAATAATTTAAACAAATCTAGGACAACGTCGTCGTCCGCCCGCGCCTCGCTGCGCACCCACAAATAAGCGCAAAACATAAGCGGCAGAGGAGGACCTACGCCAGCACACACACACACACACACGCACAGCCGAACCGACGACAGCGACAGACGAGTGAGTGAGCGAGAAAGAGAGAGCGAGCGAGCGAGCGAGCGAGAGAGAGAGAGAGAGCGAGCGAGAGACAGAGAGAGAGAGAGAGTAAGCAGACAACCGCACGAAGGCTCAGCCGATGTGCAAGCTCCCTGCTCCCTACGTGTGGCGCAGGCCAGTGCTAGTGTTGCTGTGTGGCTGTGTTTCTCTGCAAATGCCGACGGAAAAGTACGACCACACACACACACACACACATGCATGCACACACATGTGCACAGTAGCAATAGCAAAAACAACTATGTCCGTGTCCGTGTCAGTGTCCGTGTCCGTGTGTGAATAGAGCGAATAGAATAGATGAGAGCTCAATGTGTGTGCGAGTGCAAGCAAGCAAGCTGGCAGCTGGCAGCTGGCAGCTGGCGCACGCAAGGACGATGTGCTAACCGAAGGCTAACGAAACTTTCAGTTCCATATGCCACCCAGCCACACAGCCACACAGCCAACCAGCCAACCAGCCACCCACCTAACCGCCTAGCCGATTCAACCCACGACTCCGCTGCTGATTAGAGGTGGCCTGGCTCTGTTGCTGCCTCTAAAAAGCAAGGCGCAAAACTTAGCAAGCCGACCCGAGCCGAGTGCGTCGCCTCGTTGGCTGTGACGAGAATGCGCTGCCCATGCGAGTCCCACACACAGGCAACCGAATGTGGATGCAACAACGATTTGAAGGGTTTCTAAGTCTGCATTGGCAACGGCGATTGGTGCACGACCAACTCGTGAAATCGGTGGCAGGCAAACATAGTGTGGGAAGTGGCCCAGTTGCCACTGTGGCTCTCGTGTGGGTTGCTGCAAACTAATTCGACAGACTTGCATTGCCCACACACACACACACACATAAACACACATATAAACACACATACACGCATATGCACGCATGCTAGGCAGCGAATGGAATAGAGACACAAATGTGGTTGGTTTTTGGCCAGCTCGGAACATGCATTGCGACTGCAGCCAACCAATTCTCTATCTGTCTTCTAGA
Organism: Drosophila glabriapex; assembly: GCA_035042305.1. Lineage (NCBI taxonomy): Eukaryota > Metazoa > Arthropoda > Insecta > Diptera > Drosophilidae > Drosophila > Drosophila glabriapex. The sequence continues at coordinate 3,600,044 of JAWNLN010000012.1, forward strand.
AACTTGTATTCTTATGCAGATACATATCTACATACATGAATATATATGAATATATGTGTATTATTTATGTAGATGCATACAAATTGTGTCGTGTTTTAAATATGGAATCCTGCTGCAAATTGAGCTCCTCTTTGGTGGTTAGTTTGTATGATTAGAAATCCGTTCTCAATCTCAAGAGTCCCCACATACGAAACCAAAAACATAAAAACAAAAAGAACGTTTGTCTTAGGTACATTTAAATTAGGGTCCGCAGTTTGAAATAGTGCTAGAAGAACTAATAGTAGTATAAGTATTATTAGTAATAGTAGCAGTAGATGTTGGACTAGATGCAGTATTAGTAGTAGTAGTTTAAGTAAAACTAGAAGTAGGGGTAGTAGAAGTAGAAGTAGTGGAAGTAGAGGTAGTAGAAGTAGTAGTAATAGTAGAAGAAATAGTCATATTAGTAGAACTGGAACTAGGAGTAGAAGTAGTAGAAGGGAGTGGGAGTATTATTAGTAGTAAAAGTGGAAGGTCGTAGTATTAGTAGAAGGAGTAGTAGTATTATTAGTAGAAGAAGTAGTAGTAGTAGAAGTCCTAGTAGTAGAAGTAATAGTAGTGGAAGTAGAGGTAGTAGTAGTTCGTATTAGTAGAACTGGAAGTAGTAGTGGTAGAAGTAGAGGTAGTAGTGATACTAGTAGTAGAAGGAGTAGGAGTATTATTAGTAGTAGTATTAGAAGTAGCAGTAGTAGTAGCAGTAGTAGTAGAAGGGAGTAGGAGTATTATTAGTATTAGAAGTAGCAGTAGGAGTAACAGTAGTAGTATTCGTAGTAGAAGTATTCGTAGTAGTAGTAGTAGAAGTAGAGGTAAGAAGTAGTAGTATTAGTGGTAGTAGAAGTAAAGGTAATAGTGGCACTAGCTGTAGTAGTATTATTGTTAGTAATGGTCGTAAAAGTTGGAGTAGTAGTAGTAGTTGTTGCATCATTAGTATAACTAGGAATAGAAGTAGGAGTATTGCAGTAGACACATTGTATCAGAAATTATTTGAAATAGTAGTAATATTGTTAGTATTATTGGTAGTTCGAGTAGTAGTTGTAATATTAATGGTAGTAGTAGAAATGGTCTTATTGGCAGTATTATTAGCGGTAGTATTTGTAATAGCAGTAGTAGTACTATTGATAGCAGTAATGGTATTTGTAGTAGGAACAATCTAATCATCTATGTCAACGCCAATCCCTTACCCAGAACTTAAAACGCATTTTCGAGCGACTATCCAAAAGCTATATGAAATAGTGGTCCGACAATGATTATTTTATAACTTAATGAAATAAACATTTTGTGTGATTGCTCAAAATATCAACAAGAAAACAAACAAAAAAATGGAACAAATCTTTAAACCGATTGTTTCTGTGACAACCGAAGCAAAAAGAGTTTAAAGCTCTGGGAGGAACGCCTTCTATGCGCCACACATCAAAATCGAAATACTTACTTAACGGTTAACTATGGAAATAATCTCGAAAGATTCTTTCGGATTTATTTAGATATCTAAAGTAAACTGTAAGTGGGTCAAAGCATTGTGCTCGTTAGAGAGGAGTATCATGAAGTCGTGCAAATCTTTCTAACAGGCAGCAGGAACAATCTCAGCTGAGTCGACATAGTCGTGTCCGTCTGTCGTCTGTCTTTATAAACCATAGACTATCAGAGCTAAAGTCTTTGAGTTTGGATCATAAGTTATAGTATGTATCGATAGCACAGTAAGTAACGAACGTAAGCTATTTATTTCTGAATGATCTCTGGTATGTAGCATTTCTTGCTGGTGTCCTTAAGGTGAGATCTGATCGACTAAGTGACTAAGCCTTCAAGGTTCAAGGCAAAGGGTCGCGTCCTATATATATATATATGTTCTCCTGTTGGAATGGGCCCTGTTGTTTTTTATGTTCGACTGCTTTGGGTTCTTTGTTGCTTATTTATAAGTCGTCTATGTATGATGTATTATGGACGTGATATTAGCACTAAAACCGAACAGCGCCCGGCAACTCAGCACTTGAGCTCCATCAGTTGGAACACTTGAGTAACCAAGAAGTATTACAGAGACACACACACACACACGCACACATGCACAGGACAACTGGCTCGTAAAGCTTGAGTGAAGTAAAGGCAAGGACTATAAGGCAAAGCCCAGGTCCTGGCTCTGGATCTGGGCCTGGGCCTGGGCCTGGGTCTGGGTCTGGGCCTGGGCCATCGCTTGTTTGGTAATATGCGTAAAATGTATTTATGATAATGCAAAAAAGAATTACGTTAATGTTAATGCAAAACTGTTACGACAACAAGAACAATACGAGAAAATGATGACGGCGTAGAAAATGGCAAAAATGGCGGGCAACGATGTAAAGGCCCTTCCCACCACCCCTCTGCCCAGCCAGGCCATCCGCCTTCTGTTATCATAAAAGCTGATAAATTTACCCGAAAGACAAACTCGTAAAGGCAAAATGTTTCATTCTATTAAAAATTTTTATTGCAAATTTGTAATTTACAATTTGCATTTCGTGTGTTGGCTTTTTATGTGGCCTACACTCATGCCACCACCCGCCCCCTTCTCCCTTGCCTAACACTCCACTCGTCGCCGTCGCCGTTGCCACCCCTCACCCACTTTGATCCCGTTACCATTCTTGTACTCATATGCGCCGTGTAACAGTCGCGGCTTATTTGACTTGCGACTGTTGCTGTTGTCGTTGGTGCTTCTGTTGTTGCTTTTGTTTTGCCCGACAATTTTATAACCGTTATTCATAATAAAAAATGTTATAGAACATAATTTTGCAAACATAAAAATGCAACGCGATATGAAAGGGCACTCGGTGGGGCATCAATAGCATCAGTGCCATCAGCGGCATCATCGATGAGAGGCGTTCGGCTCTCAACAAAAAGCGGCAGATGTCGCATGGGGCAATTTCTTTCTAATAAGAAAGGATGCTGGTCCGCTCATTGATGTCGGCCCGGTTGGCATCTTGGCCCGGCCCACACACGTCCTTGGCCACACACATTCACCTGACGCTGCCGGTGCCGCTGCCGTTGCCGTTGCCGATGTCGATGTCGATGGCGACGCCGATGACGATGCCAATATCGATGTCGCTACCATTGCCAAATTTTAATAACATGTCATAAAATATTTGTTTGCCTATAGGGTCATAAAAAAGTCATTACACATACACACTCACACACATACACATACACACATACATTCAAACATTCAAACAGGCCTGACTGGGACAGATTTTAGCTTCATACTTATCCGGCCGGCTCTCTATCGTCAATTGCATCGTCAGTGAGTTTCGGCATAATCTTTTACGCTGCTGACCAAATTGCATAAAAAGGAGAAATAAATATATTGCTGCCCATCGCTGCCTATCTTGCCACAAGGCATCAGTTGTATGCCGGTTCATGCATCCTTTTACGATTATCCATAAATGGACTCTCTCTCTCTCTCTCTCTCTCTTTTGGCCAGCTTCAGACGGCCTGCTGGGAGCCATACTTTAGACTAACCACAAACGCCGTACAATACATCTCTCCAGACTGAAACAAATTAGAGTCCAAGATTGTCGTTACACGATAAGCAAAAAACTGAAAAATACGCAGAAAAAAGCCAGTAAGAACGGCTATCCCAGGCTCGCCGAAGATTAAATACCCTTGCAGATCAGAGTCAGAGTAATAATAAACTGACGGTTTTTTCTTATGAAAGCCATTTGATATAGCAGTCCGATTGAGGTCAATGGTTTGGCGTGAGTTTGGTAGGGATAACTTGGTAAGCAAAAAAGTTTTCTATATAGACTAAACTAATCTTTACATTGATAGTTCCTTTGCCATCTATACGATATTGTGATCCGATAATTAAAAATCCTATCGCTTATCAAAAGTTCTTAAAACTATGCACATAGAAACAGCTAGGCAGACACACAGGCCGACTCAGCTTGTGATGGTGATCAAGAATATATATAAATATATGTATATACATTATCAAGATTAAGCAGAACCAATTCAAATAAATCGGCTAATCTCACACTCCAATATGGACTTGTGGCATTCCCTGGCTAAAAATTACCTACGACTCTTTACCATTTTGGACTGACAGCGTGCTATTTTAAAACATAATATAAGGTTATTCATTTATCTTAGTGTCGCCTGGCGCCTCACTGAATATAATGACAAGAAGCAAAGGTGCTCCAGTCTCCAAAGAGCTCAACTTGCAGATACCCTGTATGCCTTTCCTATGCCTACAAGTCTAAGATATTCCATATATGTATTGCAAAATGTATGTATGCATATATGTATGTATGTATGTATGTATGCATGTATGTATGTATGTATGTATGTATGTATGTATGTATGTATGTATGCATGCTTGCTTGCTTTCTTGCTGTTACTGTGTGTGCTTTGTTTTATTTAAAGATAGAGATAGATACGATTTCCTTAATTATTTCTGTGCCAATATTGCGCCTTCCGAATGGGAAGGATAGAATGAATATCCATTTATTTGATTTTATTATATTCGTTAATCGATTCTTATCGATATTAAAAACAAAAAAATGTACACAGTGAGAGGCTCATCAACTTGTCACGCTCGGCTCTAAGATATTCTAGGGTCATGTGTGGCAACACATCAATATGAACAACAAATGGGTGACACACACACACACACACACATACACACATATACACACATACACACACAGACACACACGCATGTGGACGTGAGCTCTAAAAATGGCGCAGTTCAATTTGGAGTCAGCTGCGTTTTAAAGATGAAAATGAAGATGCTGGGACAGAAGTTAAGGATCACAAGAATATTTGAATTTTAATCACGACTGTCAAGCACATACATACAGTTGCGGTCAAGATAGTAGTGCTGCCTTATAAAATACTAGTTCTCCATTATATTCACAGCCACTCTCAGATTCCGTTCGATTCCTCGCATCATTTTCCGCACATGCATTGCTTATATTTTTTGAATTGGCCCATTCATTGAGTTAGCCTATAGAGTAAAATAATAAAATATTAACTTATTTGCTTATCTAAAAGTATTCCAAAGTCAGAAATCAAAAAATGATTCGTTTCTCAGCGTCAATCAATGATTTAAAATACAATTTAAAACGAACCTTTCCCGCAAAAATGTTACCAAATTTAGCTGTTGAATTTATTTTGACACATTCTCCAAATGATAATGTTATATAAAAAAACTTTGCAATATGGCTGCAAGTTTTCCATAATTTTTAATTATATTTTAAAGTTTTTTTGCTTCTTTTTTGTTCTATATGTGGCTAGTGTTGATGGTTTGAGGACATGCTGCTACCCACTACCCACTACCCACTACTCGCTACTCGCCACCCACTACAAATAGGCTATCAGGTCTTCAGTTTGCGGAGGCTAATATTTCGCTTAATATAATATTCATTCGTATTTGTGTTTGTATGAAGCTAGAGGACATTTTACATACAATTGAGAATTGGGAGGCAAGGCGGGCTTATCGCGCATACGCAACGTGGGACATTGGGGACGTGTGGCACGCTTAATGCCACTGCTACTGCTACTGTTACTACTACGGTTACCCCTACCCTCGTTGTTATGCCGTCAATGGGCCCGAGTCCCTGCTTACCCACTTAGAGCAACTAACAAGAGCCAGAAGAAGAAGCTGAAGCCGAAGCTGAAGCAGAAGCTGAAGTAGAAGCAGAAGGAAAGCCTGGGCCTAGGCAGGAAAAATCTTTAGCAATAAAATTCCTCTAAACACTCATAAAAATTGCAGGAATATTAAAAATTGTGTTTGTTCAAAAACAGCAACAGCCGCGCAAGGTTGTGTCCTGTTGGTGGAGCTGGAGTGATGGTGCTGATGCTGGTGCTGGTGCTGGGGGTAGTGGTGGTTATATGGATGCGAATATGCGTGGGTGCTGTGTTGGTGGGATGGGATGGGGGACGGGTGAAGTGGAATTTCGCTCATATGCGCTTTAAAAAACGGCCACGCTCCAGGCTCGTTCGTAGATGTCGCTACTTGGGCCTCGGTTGCTCTACCCATACCGGGACCCATAAAAATGTATGGATATTTGAATAGAATTTGCAATAAAAAATGCCGTTAAAAGGCAGCAGAGCTGCGACCTACGTGTGTGTGTGCGTGTGTGTGTGCGTGTGTGTGGGTGTGTGTGCGTGTGTGTGGGTGTGTGTGTGTGTGGCTGTGCGTGGGTGGATGGCAATAACAACTTGTGCGTTATGAAAAACTAATTTCTCTAAACATATGCGCATCGAGGTTTAAGTCAGGCCGAGCGAAGTGGGGTGTCTTATTTTATGACAGCGGGCACCCTCAAGTAAACAGCCTCCCTCCTCCCTTCTCCCTCCCCCCACCTTCATATCTCCCCCTCCCCCTCCCCGCCTACCACTCTTGGCATGCGCACGTTAACAGCCTCGTGGATTGCTCATCGGGATCGGGATGGTTCTGCTGCTCGACTCGAGTCGACTCGACGAAATTGCAAATTTACGAGTGTTTATATTGATGTCATTTTACTTTGATTTTAATGCGCGCCCAAAATGCGTGCAGAGATTTTTAATATTTTTGTTGGTGTCCCCGCTGTTTGTTGCCGTTGCTGCTGTTGTTGTTGTTGTTATCATTGTCATTGTCATTGTCATTCACATTCGCTTTGTGTTTATCGCTATCGTTCGTTATTATTGCAAGTTTCCCACCATAGATTCCCTTCCCGATTACCACATCGAACCAATGATCATATTTAGCACTTCTACTCATTTGATATATATATATATGTATATATATATATATGTTTGCCCCGTCCCTGATCGCTTTGGTCAAGGACAACAATAGGCAGGCTGGCAGCAGCCAACTAAAACAATTGCCTTTGTTTCCGGCCACACTTCAAGCACCCAACCATCTCCCTGCACTGCACTGCCCTGCCTTGCCTTGCCTTGCCTTGCCTTGCCTTGCCCCTAACTGAATAATCGAAAATACTTGTGGAAAATGGAAATAAAGCAAAACAAATACAATTATTAGCCTCGCTGTCGGGAAAAAGTTGTGGCAGGTGTTCAGCTCAGTTAGAAGTCGTAATTATAGCAGAACCACAATGCTCTGCACCAGCCAACATCCAACACCCAACACCAAACACCCAACACCAAACAGCAAACAGCAAACACCTAACAGCCCACACCCACAATGCTCAACTCTTTGTTGTGCTTTTGCATAGTTTCGGCTTTGGGCTTTAGGGAATCAAGCCAAGGAGTGTGGAGTGTGGTGTGTGGCGGGTGCCACAGCAGCACATTCTCACATTGTGAAGGGTTTTTGTAGCTGTGGTTGCAGTTGCTGTTGCTGTTGCTATTGTTATTGCTGTTGTTGTTGTTGTTGTTGTTGTTATGAATGTTGTTCCAACCACTTGACAGTCAAAGCGTTGAATAATTACACACAAAAGGCGTCGAGTGCTTCAAACGCAAATGTTTGCAAAAAACAACCAAATTAAAAAAACAAAAAAAAAAAATTGAAAAATAAAAAATAAACAAAGCGAGCGTAAATCGCCAACATTATCTGAATGGCTTTTATGCCAGCTTGGTATGTGAGGAGCAGAGCAGCAGAGCAGCAGAGGAGCAGAGCAGCAGAGGAGCAGAGGAGGAGCATTAGTTGTTTGACCGTAGCGACTCAGAGACGCAGAGATCGCACCCTTCACTTGATTTGCACGAGCCATGGGCGAATAATCAGTTAGGCGTCGCATTGTCCCATCGATGCCTCAATGCAATTCTGCTGTGGCCAAATGTGTTGTAGATAAACGCTGGCCGGCAACTTGAGGGCGACGTCCCTTTGAAACGGGGCAATTGGGCGGTTGCAGTTGCAGTTGCAGTGGCAGCGGTGGCCGCTTTCAAATATCAGTAATTTCGTAATAAAACAAAATTTATGTGGGATATACAAAAAACAGCAGTGGCACAGCCACTGGAAAGGGTCAGACAGACAGCCAAAACAATAGGAAAAACAGTAAACGAACGTGAAACAAAACATGACAGCGGCTACCAAAAAAAAAAAAAAATACCAAAAAAAAACAAAGCCCCCAATGCAAAAATGCCGAAAAAAAAGCGTTGCAATCCCCGTGTGGTGGAGTGCCTGCTTTTGCGATGCATTGCTCCTACTCTGCGTGAACCCGAGCCCAGGCACAGGCACAGGCAGCGGCACAGGCAGCGGCACAGACCCATGCTCAGCCTATGGGTCAATTGAACAAGGAGTGCTCGAAGCACAGTCGGCCGGGTGTGAAGCTGGCGATTATGCGACGCGCTTGACAACAAAGAAACAACCAGCTACAGCTGCATCAGCAGCAGCAACAGCAGCAACAGCAGCAGCAGCAGAATGCAACAAAACAACACAACTGCGACCCACATTCGACCCACAACAAAACAACGCCCGCAATCGGCAAGCGTTCAATGTAGCCGGGCGGGGCATGGGCCATTTTTAATGGCGGAAAATAAAAAATGTTTGCTGAAATTTGTGTGCGTGAAAAAAGGACAACCAGGATGCAGGATGCAGGATGCAGAATGCAGAATGCCGGACTGCCTCCCCACGCACACAGACACACATCTCAGCCTTATCAGGGGGCTGACTCCTCCGCACAGCACTCAAACAGTTCCACTCCACTCGCCACACTTCACTCCACTCCCCTCCACCATCAGTAGCAGCATCAGCATCAGCAGCAGCAGCAGCAGCAGCATCATCATCAGCAGCAGCAGCATCAACAACAGCATCAGCATAATGCAAGCCTACACAAACATTTTATTTGCATTAAGCGCAGCAGCAGCGCCAACAAAAGTTCTACGAAAAAATCCAAAACAACCAAAAATGAAACAAAGCAAAAAAAAAAAAAGGAGAAACAAAAAAAGCAGAAAAAAAAGAAGACATGCTCGCCGATAGCTAAAATGCATGCATATGTGTGTGTGTGTGTGTGTGCGTGTGTGTGTGCATATACGCATATGCATGTATGTATCTATGTGCAGGGGCTCATCATGTACATGTCCAGCGTAGCTACTTATCCCACACACACACACACGCACACACACACATACACACACGCACCGACACTCGCGCAATTGCAGCCAATAAAAATGCAGCGGCAAAAATTGCGTGCAACAGGAAAAGTAAAAAAAAAAATGGCAAAAATCAAACAAAAATCCGCCCAAAAAGTGCAACAAAAAAAAAAAAAAAAAGAACGCGAACAAAAATTAAAAAATGAGTCGAAAAAAATCAAACATTTGCCACATCAAATGGCCTGGGTGCGAGTGAAATAACACCAGATTGGTGTCCAAGCGTCGACTGCGCTGCATCAGTGGCAGCGGCGGCAGCAGCAGCAGCAGCGGCTATTGCAACGGGCAGTTACACATGGGAGGGTTGACGCGTCAGCAAAACCAAAAAAAAAAAACCCAGAAAAAAAATAAAAATAAAATAAAAGATAAAAAAAGCCACACTACAAAAAACCCTAGAACAAAATATATAAAAATTGTCCAAAAAGAGCAAAAGCAGCAAAAAAAAAAACAAGCGAAATACAAAAATAAAAAAAATGTTGTTATTGCGCCTCCTAAGCTCAGACGTGTGCCAGAGCGAGATAGCGCAAGCAGAGAGCGAGTGAGCAAAAAGTGCACATGGACTGTTGTTGTTGTTGTTGTTGTTGCAACAACAGCAGCAGCAGCAGCAGCATCAGCGAGCAGCGAGCAGTTGGGTTTTTTAGTTGTTTTGCCAGCAAATGCATTTGCCAGGTGCGAAATGCCAACCTGAATTGGGCCAACAACCAAATCAAACTATATATACACTATATAATAATATATTTATATTTATTTTTGACACTTAACTTCTCTAAACTTTATTTGAATTATCTTTTTCTTTAATTTAAAATTGTTAATTTAATTTGTGCTTTTTGTGTCAAATAATTTAACCAACTTAAGCTTAAAAATTGAATTTATTAATCAACACAATATATATATTAATAAGTAATAGATAAATAAAGGAATATCGATGGCAGTAGGGACAACGATGCGTATGCTCAACATGCATGCACAAAAGTAGGCAACAGAATGTGAGCCCTGAGAGCTGTGGCTGAGTTGGGGAGGGGGGCGGCCCAAGTTGTACCCGCGCTGCGCACCTGTTTTGCGGCCAATGCATTTGTCGATGCACTTCGCGGCTCGACTGCTGACTTTTGGTCGGCAGCACGACGTGAGCGACAGAGAGCGGCGACGTAGTGTGAGACGGCAAATGCAGCAGGCGCCTCGCGTGCATCGAATGCATCCACATCCAATGCAGCATATGTGCTCTGCAGCCGATGGCGGTGCAATGACCACCCAACCTGCAACCGACACACACACACACACACACACTCACACACACATGCAAAATAGACCAAACCGAAAATAAAATAAAAAGCCCATAAATAAATAAAATTAAGCTGAGAGCGTAAAAAAGGGAGAAAAAAAATGAGAAAATGCGATGGCAGCGAAAAAAATGCAAGAATGGCTGGCTGCTGCAGAATGATGCAAACAGCGCACAAAAGGAGGAGAAATGTAGAGCGTTGCAGTTGCAGCTGCAGTTGCACTTTACATACACACACACACACACACACACACATGAGAATACTCACTCACACTCGCATAGGCTGCAGTTTGGCAATTTTGCGACCAACAAAAAAAGAGGAAACAAAACACACAAAAATTGCATGAGCAAAATAAAAAAAGATACAAAAAAACCACATGAAAAAACATGGAAAATATATTTAAATTTGTTACTTTTCTTGTTGCTATTGTTGTCGATGGCCACGCACTCTATATATACATATTTATATATATAGATATATATATATATAAATATATATATATTAATGTGTGTGTGAGAGAGCAGCTTAATGCGAGTTCAGTTCTCTCGTTCGGACGCATGGCGCAAAATAAAATTGAAAAACTCCGCCCTAAAAAGCGCTATTGCACAAAAAGACAGAATGGAATATGTAAATAAAAATCAAACTAATAAAACTAAAAAAAAAAACGAGAAGCCGAAAAAAAAAACAAAAAAAAAAACGAAACGATGGCGGATGGATGGATCCACGATAGATCCTACAATGTGTGTGTGTGTGTGTGTGTGTGTGGGATGTGTGCATGCGAATGCACTAATTTAAAATGCAGCATTTTCGAGGCGGAGGCAGCACAAAGTTTCTGCCTGCCCCTACCCCCAGCGGTGCCTTAGCGCCCAATGCAATTACCATTTATGGGCAACAGAAATATTCGATTAAGCGGCCCCAAAAACAAACCAAACCATACCCAATCCAATCCAACCCAACCCAACCCAATCGAAACCTCATCAGCAGTAAAAATGAAAGGAATTGACTCATAGAAGCAGCTCCTCACCGGAACCAATCCACCCAACCAAAATGCAAACATACATCAGTCTTTCGTTAATTCCTAGTTTATGTGAAGATTTTAAGCTTCACATTGCGGTTAGCTGCTTAGCTTGAGCCGAGAACAAGCAGGCAGTCAGCCAGTTGCGGACCCAAGAGATTTCCAACTTTAGACTTGAGATTCGAGACTTGGGTTTTGGGACTTGGCAGTTGGGACTTGAGACTTGAGACTTGAGATTGCCAAACGCAAACTAAGGCGCAGCCAAAATGCGTCGATAACTTTTTTATTTCGAAGCTCTAAAAATGAGACATTTCATATTACTTTTATGGCTACAGCAACTGCTGCTGCTGCTGCTGCTGCTGCTGTTGCTGCTGCTGCTGCTGCTGTTTCTGTAGAGGCCTGCGTCTTCAGTGGGTTAAAAACAATTCGGCAACTGGGTATCCATGGCAAGTTTGAGGTTAGGTTACTGTTAACGGGTGCCCATACTCCTTCTACTTGTATACGTATACACACACACACACACACACACACACACTCACACACACACATTTAACGGCACTCAACGCATACAAAATTTCAAAATCATCAAAAAGTAGAAAAATACGCGTTTCATGCACATTCGCGGCATTTATGAGCCCATCAACGTCGCTCATGGATGAAAGTAACGCGTTTTATGCGTCGTTTGGGTGGCTGCAAATGTATCTTTTTATGTGGTTGCCGATGGTGATGGCAGCAGCGAAGGTGGAGTAGCTCTGTAGAGTAGGTGGAGGCAGCTCCTCGACCACATGAGAACATTGCCGTACGGAGCACACGCCACTGCCGTAAAAGGAATCGAGCAGCGGCAGCAACGGCAGGAAAACCATCAAGTTCAAAGTTTGGCAACGTTTATGAGCCGTGCTGCTGTCGCCAGTAAAAACGAAGAGCGGGCCCGGTCCAGAACTGGCGCATTCTCCAAAATGGCCAGGCCAGGCGAGGCCAGGGCCAAGCCAGATCCCAACGCCAGAGCAGACCAGTTCACCTGGCTGTTGCAACTGCGGTTGCGGCTGACCCACAACGACGATGTGGCTAGCGAGCCGCATTGTTGCCCATTCGGCATTGGGCATCAGTCATTGAGCATTGGGCATTGGGCATTGGGCATTGGGCATCTGTATGCTGTATGCTTGTCGCCCCCTTTGACGAGCCGCCCTCGTCAAACTACCAAGTGCTTTTACGCCCTATTAAAAATATACTTTTTATAAGCCATATAAAAAAGGCGACGACGAAAACGCAAACACAAAAGCGTCAAATCGTCAAACCGTCAAACCGTCAAACTGGCAAACTGGCAAACTGGCGAACAGCAGAAACTGGCCCAAGTAAATCGCATAACCGAAATTTATTTGGAAATGTCTGCGCGCTTTCTCGAGAGAGACATTTTATGCGCACCTAAGTCATTTCGAACAATTTCGATTAAAAAACTCATCTAAACAATTTATGGCGGGGCGTAAAAATCAAATCAAAATACACGCGCAACAGCAACAGCAACAACAAAAACAGAGGACAGTAAAACTGCAACATTCAGCATACAGCATCAAGCATCCAGCATACAGCATTCAGCATTCACCCACCCTGCCACTTGCTGGCACTCAATCCAACGAGCAACCCTCGCCTCGTAATGGCCGGCCATTATTCACATTTTACAGTTTACAACTATGCGAAAAAACCATAAATTTAGAAATTAGATGGCCTCGATGACTTTACTTCACTGTATCGTTCAGTACACTGTACAGTACAGTTCAGTGCTATGGTATGCCACAGTACGGTACTGTACTTTACTATTGTACTGTTATATTATTGTATTGTTTGGCTCGCAAGATCATTCAGATCCCAGTTCCGATTCAGACTCCTATGGACTGTTCAAGGCAGGTTGGTTTCTGTTTTCAAGGCATGTTTATAGGTAGACAAAAATCGTTCTCGAAATTGCAAAAGATTTCATTTGAGGCACCGAATAACTATAAGGGTCTGCTGATGGCCAAAGCCATAATTCATTTTTTTTTCGACTCTACTATTTTTCTTGACGATTCAAATAATATGTTCCCACAATTTTCATTTCCCGTTCCGTGGTTTTGCGATGATTCGCCGATAGTCGTCGTCAAAATAGACATGAAATGAACGAAGATTATCTTTGCAGAAAGTGTCTAGCAATCAACATTTCAAACTTGTTGACTGCTGACTTAAGATATGTGGTTTTTATCGATATACATTTATCGATATTATAGATTTCCATCCTTTGACATTATATGTTCCTCTAAATTCTCTATTGTCGACAAAAAATGCGTTCAAACAGAATGACAGACGGACAGACAGCTTGACGGACATTGCACAAAACCAATCTACTTTTATACTTTCAGCATCGAGTATGGAAACGTCGAAAATATAAACTTGCTTCGAATATATGTAGTAGATATAATCCCATTGTGATTTCTACTTTGCTTGCAGATGAAATTAAAGCTCGACTTTTCTGGATATAATAATAGAATCTTATACATATATATTCTCTTGCGTTAATGAATAATCATGAATATAGTTTTAGCTTTCTTCAATTTGAATAATGTTCAAAAAGAGAAATTTTCTGTTGTTTTGGCTTAGGCCGTTGCTCAATTTCATATTTGCCAATTGAGTTGCTTAAAGCGCTTTATAGTGGGTATCAGCTTACTGCAATCAAAGTGTGTGTGATCCTCGAATACAGCTGACAGCTGACAGAGGACAGACGACATATCGCTTCCTAGCGCGCCGGAACCAATGCCACACACATGTCAAAGGAATCTTGCAGAGACAGAGTTGTATTTCACAAGCTTTCTAAGCACTACACTGAGGAAGCTGCTGCCTCTGACGACGACGACGTTGACGTTGACGCTTGTGATAAAAAGTGAGGGAGAGGAAGGCAGGCAGGCAGCTAGGGAACGGGCAACGGGGAGCAGGGACAAGGGCAAAGGCGAAGAAAGTTAAACCGTGCGGGATATTAAAAAGTGCACGGATAATGTTTCTTTTATGACTAAAGTGGCAGCGGCTGAGCCAACAATGGTGGGTGTGGGGGCAGCAAAACTTGGCAATGAGGACAGCGGCACTAACCGGGCCGAGTGGTTGGGGTTGGGTGTGGTGTTGCGGCTACGGCAACAGTGGCGGCGGTGGCTTCAAATGTCAGCGGCAGGCGCGCATGAGCGCTGAGCTGACGGCTTGGCGGTTGACTTGGCTTCGCCTTGGGTTTGGCTTGGGCTTGGCATGGCTTGGCATGGCTTGGCTTGGCTTGGCCTGGGTTTGGCATGGGTTGGTTCAGCGTCATTTCGTTTTTAATTTCCGTAATTCCGTCAGCAGAAAAATTTTTGCAATATAAAAAGTAAATATCGAAATTTATAGACCTGCAGATGTGCGTGGAGAGCGGGGCGGCACTTGTAGGGTTGCCACGGGCAGCGGGTGAGGGGGACAACCCCGAGCGGCGTTAGTGTGCGGCCGAAGCGACATTAAAAATGTTAAATAAAAACAAACAAACAAACAAACGAACCAACGAACGAACCAACAACCACACGCACTCACAAAAGATACACGATACAGACGACAGGCGGCGTAGATGGAGCAGCCACCCATCCCCCAGCCCCCAGCCCCCAGCATCTGAGCAGCTCCCAGTTACTGTGCAAGCAACCCCCTTGGCAACTTACACGAGGAATTTAATGACAACACTAAAAAGTTTAAGCGTTATTATTTCTAGGGTAGCCGAACCCCCAAAATCAGCTCACGGATAAGAGCTTAGACTCCATTGGGGGAGTCGGTTGCGTTGCGGCTGGGTTGGGTTTGGTTTGGTGGGGTTGGGTTGGGTTGGGTTGGGTAGTAACAGGCTTGCGAGCATACGAAAAAATACGAGGCTGTAAAATGGCAAATTCATGACCTGCAACTGCCGGCTGCTTACTACCCCTCCACAATCCCTCGCCCCACCCCGCATACACAAACTCTTTGGCCCTTTTGCAATGTGTGTATTCTAACGGCAACTAAAAATGAGCAGCGCGATTGTAACGATTCAGTTATTACCGTTATATTGCCGAAACAACGCGCGCTCGCTCGCTCGCTCACTCGCTCGCCCGTGGCCGAAACAAAGTCGAAACGCACATAACTCAATCTTCGACGGAACAACGCCAACAACCAACCCCAACCCCAACCCTAACCCCAACCCCAACCCGAAGCAAAGCCGTGCAGAGCCCCCCTTTTTATTGCTAATAGCAGCGGCAGCAGCAGCAAAGTAATGGCCAGAGACGAGCGGATGTTGCTTCTTCTGCTGCTGTTGCTGCTGCTGCTTCTACTGTTTCTACTGCTGCTGCTGCTGTTGCTGCTGTTGCTGCAGTTTATGCGCCGCTGTAAAACTTACTGTAGTTTACCGCCTCCGTCCCTGTTAACGGCGACGTTGTCGCCCCCTCAGCCCTGTGGAGCAGAGCGGATCGGAGAGGCGTTCGCTTGCTTGCTCCTTAAAAACGAAACAATTTTTACAACTTTGTTGTTTGCCTGCGGCAGCCTTTGCCATTTCTAGTTGCTACCCATTCACACAGCCCCTCCTCCACCCCCTCCGCCCGCCGCCCCACGCAACCCACTGCCACTGCCACCGCATCCAGCAAGTCAGTAAAGTGAATGTAGTAATTTTTCAAAAATCTTTGTATTTAATGGACCATCAAGCGGCGCTGCCGCTGCTACTGCTGCTGCTGCTACTGCCAATGCTACTGCTACTGGTAGTGGTACTGCTACTGGTAGTGGTACTGCTGCTGGTGCTGCTTCCGTTTTAGTCTCCACCTGCAAGCGAAACTTGACTTGGCTTTTTGGACCTTGGCTAGACGAGTTGTGGGCCTGGGCACAGCGCCAGACCCAGGCCTGACTGCGCTCATCGCTAATATTGCACTTGGGTTGTAAAAATGCGTTTTAATGCTTCAATAAAATAAAAAGTTTGCATTCAACGCAAACGGCTGCCTGCCTCTCTGGGGATATTAGAAGCTGTGCAACGCATCAGGGTCGGGGGCAGGGACAGGGACAGGGACAGGGACAGGGGCAGGGCTATGTCGTCGGAAGAAACAATTAGCGTAAAAAATATACATTGCATCAGCTTACAAATATTTTTGGAGGCTCTCGAACAACCCCACAATCCACCCCCAATGTTCTGATCTTTAGTTGTTGTTGTTGTTCATGTTGTTGCCTCGTTTGTTGCCAAATAGTTCGTTGGCATTTTTATGCTAAAAGTCCACGAATATGCATTTTAGTGGCACTGTTGTATTTTGTTGTTGTTCTTCCTACTAAATGAGAGCATCATAGCTTGTAGCAAGCAGCAAGCACCAAGTGGAAAGCAGCAAGCAACATGCTTTGAGCGACCACAGCAAACAATTTGCTTGTGAATGCATTTTTAATCTGCAGCAAGCATTTTTGTGGCAGCAAGCAAAGCGATGAGCCTCAATGAAATCAAAAAAAATAATATCTATATATATATATATCTATATATATATATATATATTAACCGTAAGGGGGAACAGAACAGCAACAAGAATACAAAAAATACAAATAAATAGGGAAAATAGATGGAGTTAAAATGCGATAATGCAAATAGCAAATTAAAAACGAAACACACATGTTAATGGGAGATGAGTGGGGGGGGGGGGGGCACCGAGTGGCATCATCATCATCATCATCATCATCATCATCACCATCATTATCATCAGCGGTGGCAGCTGAAGTTGGGCTGCTAATTGAAAGCTGTTTGTTGCCTTTGCGTTTTGCAGGCAAAGACAAATATTGCCAATGGCATCACAGCTTTATGCATATTTAAAATCAATTAAGTCAATAAATAATAAAGACGACTTTAATGCAATTAAATATAGTCGATATATATATATATATATATATACATATACATAAAAGAACTGCGGCAAATGTTTGCAAATGCAGCAATGCCACAAAACAAATTCAGCCGAGTCAAGAAACGCAATCAGCAAGGACTGCGACCCGTAACTGAACTCGGACACGGACACGGACACGGGCACGGGCACGGAGCCGGACATGGACACCGGAGCCGCACCTCGTACCTCGAGTCCAAATGCGACACGCCTCGAGTGCCCTCCATGCAACTCTTGCGCGCCACGTTTTTCTCAGGTGGCCATTTAGACTGTGAAGCGGTTCAAAGCGGTGGCGCCACCAAGCACCACATTTTGTGACCATTCAAAGCGGCAACAGCAACAGAAACGAATCTGTGCAGCCGACGATGAACTCAAAATGTTGTTTTTCATTTTTTTTTTTTTTTGTATTTTGTGTTTTGTATTTTGTGTTTTGTGTGTTTGCTTGTTGCTTTTTCTATATATTTTGTTGTTGTTTATTTTTTGTGTGGCAACGGGGCGTATGCGGGACACGCGACTTGCCATAGCTACACAGCTGGCCAGCAGTGCATGCCGCATGCAACGCGCCACAAAGCAGTCGACGAAGCATGCGGTTTGCACGCCACGGAAACTCACTCGGCCACAAAATCGGCCACAATGTGCCACAGCCATGTCCACTTGAACTACTCCTCGGCAAAAGCCAAAAGATAAAAAAGACCAAAAGTCAAAAGCTAACGGCTAAGCGAGTGGCTAATTTAATTAAGGCCACCAGTCTCCCAAACTCTGCCCACTCTGCCATCCACTGCCATCGACTGCCATCCACTGCCCCGCTTCCCCCCTCCACAGGCACTTGTCTGCTGCAAGTTGTAGACTAAAAATGAGTAAATCAATTAAATTACATGCCACTTAAGGGGGCAACAAATCCGCAATGCATAATCTGTAAAGTCAATAAGCGAAAAGTGTTGAGCTCTGACACAAACACACACAAACACACACAAGCACACACACATGGCCAATAAAATGGGTAACCAAAGCTGGCAAGCGTACAACAACAGGAATAATAAGAAACAATTGGAGCAGCAGCAAGGTTGCCGTAGAAAAATGTGGCACAAAAAGTGGCCGCGTGTCGACCTGCAAAAGGAATCAAAACTCGTAACTGTAAACACCAGAAATCCCCGTTACCCACCCACCCACACACACACACACACACACACACACCCTCTCAGCCTGCCACACCGAATGCCAAAAAGTATGCAACAAAGATGAAGCAGCGCTGAAGACAACAACAACACACACACACACACACACACACACACACACACATACGCAATCACAGAGGTTCATTCATGGCGTTGACCTCAAACTCAGCCTTCTCCTGTTCCTCCTCATGCCAGCCCCAGCCTCTGTTCACAGTTCCCAGCCTCCCAGTCTTTACTCGGCCAGTTTATCCTTGCAATCCCAATCGCCTCTCTCTCTGTGTGTATGTGTGTGTGTGTGCGCCAATTGTGTGTGTGTGTGTGTGTGTGTGTATTGCCTGCATCTTTTTGGTCTCGTTTTAGAAACTCCAACTCGCACGACATTCAAACAGTCGCCGAAAAAGAAACTGCAACGAAGCAAGGACGAATTTTTTGGCAATTTTTTCGCCTCTTGTCTACGGCCATATGTCCCGGTGTGTGTGTGTGTGTGTGAATGGATGTGTGTGTGTGTGTGTGTGGTGTGTGTGTGCTTATGTGTGCTGCCTTTGCTTTTGCTCTGTTTTCTCCTACTCGTCCACATCGTTTTATTGCTGCTGCTGCTGCTGCTGCTGCTGCTGCTGCTGCTGCTCGCAATGCAAACAATTTTTCCTTTTCTGATCGCATACACGTTACGGAGGCGAGCCGGGGTTCGAGTGCCTGTACTCGCACTCGTACTCACACTCACACTCGCACTCACACTTGTGCGGCGATTCCTTGCTCGTTTTTGGCCACATGTTCCTGGCATGCGACAACTCTCTAGGGCGCCAAAAAGATGACGCAAATGCAAAATGGCTAAAAGGAAGCAAGCTGTGTGCAATTGGAGCAAAAGATATGAACTCAACTTGCCCCAAACAGGTGGCAGCTGTCTGCGGCATGCAAATTGCAGACACATTGTCAACTGACTATGTGACACACACAGCTTGAGACCTTCCACATTTTTGTTATTGTTATTGGTTGTTGTTATTGTTGTTGTTGTTGTTGTTATTGGTTGTTGTGGTTGTTGTTGTTGTTTGGCTTGAAAATTGATGCACTCCCGTATTTTGACCCTTGTATTTTGTTTTTATCTGTACTTGCAATAATAATTTGTGAATGCCACCCATTAATACATCAGTTCAGATCAGCCCATTAATAATAATAACAATAATAATCAATTAGGATAGGTTAAAGCTGCTTGTCAAGCTGAAATCGTTTGCTTGGTTTTAGTCCAGATTTTGTTCGGCACTTCAATTCTGGTTGTGCCCAAGTATTTTTCAACTCCAGCGATTTTCAATCTTCGTATGTCATCAGTCAATCATCAATCATCAATCATCATCAATCAGGGCTTGAAATCGGAATTGGAATCGGAATCAGGATTTGAACATATTCCGAGCATTTTCTTAGCCGAAAATCAAATGTGAACAGCGTAAAAAAGTTTGAAAGAATACCGAAATCTTGACCACAATTTTATATTGTATGTTTTACGTATCAGAATCGGAATTGTTACCTAAAACTCGTTTCGGTTTGACAGCCTGGCCTTAAAACATTGTTAAAAGCAATGTGGCCAATAAACTGCCGTAACGAGGCTAATGCTCAACAGGCTGGTATTCTTGCTGTTGTTGTTGTTGCTGTTGTTGTTGTTGTTGTTTGCTTGGATTCCAGTCAGGATGACAACGCTTAGATTATATCAGAGTAATAGTAATGCCAACTCAATCTGCAGCAGATTCGCCGGATTTTTGTTTACGCGGCTCATCGAACGGCTTAGCCTTTGCGAGGGCAAGTAGGGGGACACAGCGAGGGAACGGTAACTAGGACAGAGAGAGTGAGAAAGAGCGAGAAAGACAGAGAACAGCAAGAGAAGGAGAGATGGAGAGTTTGGCACACATCGAGCTAGTCACTATAATATATTTAACACATAACGAACTCGGGATGTTTTGGCTTTTGTAGACAACGCGGCGTATACATAATCAAACATGCAACACACAGTCCCCTCCACGAATGTTGCGATAAGCATGTGGAGCAAAATGCAAAAGAGATGCAAGCTGGCTCTGAAGCTGTCGATGTTGTCGATGTTGTTCACGTTGTTCATGTTCATCGCTCAATGGGTGCCCCCCCAAAAAAAAAAAAGAAAAGGAAAAAGAAGAAAGCAAAAAAAGCAAGCCCAAATAAAGGCAGAACAAAAGGCGCCAAGCATTGTGGCGCAGACAAATCCCGGTTTGTAAGCCAATTTGCACTTAGGCTTATCTAATGTCATATCATTTGTATAATGTTGTGTTGGCCTGATACTTGATACCTACTGTAGTATTGGCCTGTTGTCCCCTTACCCCCTTACCCCCTTACCACACCCCACCTACTCCACCACCTCTTTTCTTTTGCACTATGCATGGATATGTCTTGGCATGTGTGTGTGCGTGTGTGTGCGTGTGTGTTTTGTGCGTACGACGGCCTTATCCTCCGGGGTTCATTTCTAAGCTCATTTATGTTTATCACAAATGCGTGCCAAAGTGTGTCGTTATTCTTCTTCTTGCTTCTTGCTTTTGCTCTTGCCACTCCTCTCTTCTTCCACTTTTGGCGTGGCGCGAACAAAAACATTTCAAATATTCAAAAAAGCACACACACACACACACACACACACACTCACACTCACATGGCAATAACAGAGCAGCACTTGCGATGCTCGCGCCCGCTGCTAGGAGTGGGACAGAGCAGAGTGAGGGAGAGGCGGGCATGTTGCCCCACAGTGCTCAACTAGTCGAAGCATGTGCTGGCCGTAGAAATTCATCTAACGGCTGTAACAGGTAATTGAACTTGGGTTATATGGCGCACGGAATGACGTTCGGCTCAGCAGCACTCAGCCCGTAGCTCTCAGCTCGCAGTTCAGCTCTTGGCTCAGTTCAGCTCAGTTCAGTTCAGTTCAGCTAACGGAAATGGAATTGAATGACGCTTGCCTCATGCGCCAAATGTGAGCAAATGTGCCCCATCCCTACCCCCTTTCCCCCCTTCCCCCGTTCCCCACCGACGACCATAGATAGCAAATGCGTGCGAACTACATAATGTGAACATAAAAAGGATTTGGCAAACAACGCCAACAACGCACACGTGATAGCTGCGCGTGGGCCACGACAACTGCGGGAGATGGGGGGGGGGGGGGTAGGTTAGGAAGGGGGAGGGGAACAGGAGCGAATGTGTGTGTGTGTGTGTGTTGGAGTGCGTTGCGTAGTCAATTTCGAGTAACATTTGCCCCGCAACACGAAAGTTGCAAATTGTATGCCATAGTTTCAGACACAAACACACAAACGAACACCAACATCAGCATCAACATCAAAATGAACATGAACTGTATTGTATTGTAGAGTGAATGTAAGTGTGAGTATATATAGATATATATAAATATATATATATATATAGAGGTATGTAGAGGTATGCGTATGCGTATGAGCGTATGCCAACTGTTGAATAATTCATGGCCAACTGGAGATTTGTACAGATGCTGCATGCAGATCCAGATCCAGATCCATAGCCATAGCCATAGCCATAGCCATAGCCATGGCCATGGCCATAGCCATAGCCATATCAATGGCACATCCACGGCAACACATTCATGCCACAGCTACGGCCAGATGGCGAGTGGCGCTCAGATGGCAGCTAAGCGCTTTTGATGCCGATTTGTGGCGCACATAACTGTAAATCGCGTATGTGAACAACGCATAAGCGCGTACGAATATAGCCGCATCCAAATGTGAGTGCCACTCACAACGACTCTGAATCTCAATGCATATTTGAGCAGCTCGATGTGAATGCGAATGCGAATGCGAATATGGATGCGAATGTCGATGTGGATGTGGATGTGGATGCTGGAATGGGCTCGTTATGCGCATTTCCAGGGCAAATTACAGAGCATGGTTGCCATATGCCCCAAGCATCAAGCTTATCCTATTCATTTATCTGATTATCATTATGCTTACATAGTGCTCGCTCACTAATTCAAGCGCTGCCGTTCCACAGGTGATTCTCTGTCCCGTATAACTCGACTCCAATTAGGAAAGTGTGCTCAAAATTCAGATATAATATACATAATAATAAAACAACTAACAATAACACAAGTTTTATCTTGTCTTGTGGAAAGCAGTAAAAGTGTTTCTCGCTTCAAATGCAGTTTTTCTTTTAAAGTTCAAAGCATGACATGAAAAACATTACTTTTGAAAAACGGTTCAGTTGTATTAAAACTAGTTGCAAATTCCGTTGTCTTTGATCGATTTGGACGTGGATAAAACCTAATGTTTCCATATTTAAAAGTAATATAATATTAGAGATAAAACAGAGACAAATTAAACATTGTTGCATTGCTTGGATTAATCGTAACTTCCGATTCTGGCTGTATAAAATGAGTGGTTCCCAATGTGAACGTAGAATTATTTAAGGAATTAGACAATGGCAAAATATATGCAGTTTCTATAGTTTCTAGTTTTATTGTCAAATTTCCCTTTCAAAAGCATTGCAAACTTAAATGAAAGCTCTCAATTCTTATGGTCGGCATACATATTGAAGAGTAACCAATAAAAAAACGAAGGCAATTTCAATTTATAATTATGCTCTCGAGAGTATCAGGGTATCAGGGTTATATACGTAATCGGAATATTATAGACAAACAGACGGACTTAGCTCATTGTCATGATTAAGAATTCTCCATATTTAATTTGCTGAACATTATTTTGATTCTAGTCGTTCACTGGCTTTTGGTGCATCTCACCTGCAGCGAGTTTAGCCCATTTTCACTCTCCATTTTCCTCTCTACACGCTTCACTTACCTCTCTGGCAAACCACCTGTGTCCTTAAAAGTCAAATGTTGCCATTCTGCTGTTTTCCGAATTTTCATTGTTGGCATTGCTGTGCTCCTGATACTTGCATCTCCACTCTGTGAGTGTGTGTGTGTGTGTGTGTGTGTATGTGTGTGCAAAGCAATCTGGTGTCGAGTTTGAAAACTGGGGTGTATTTGTGGGGGGCAAGTGCCGGTTGCTGCGCTTATCCGGCTGTGGAGAACAATACTTTGGTCTTGGTCTTGTTGCTGACGGGCAGACCCACAAAAGCACGCTACAGCTCCTTTCTTTTGTGTGCAGCTGCATCCCAGCTTCAGTCCCAGTCCCAGTCCCAGTCCCAGTCCCAACCTCATTCCTAGGCCAAGGCCCAGTCGCATCGCATGCTGCTGTCAACAGGTGGCGCCAAGCTCCTGGACAGCACGCGCACTTCCATAAGCCACCTACGCCCCCATCCAAGTACCCGTCCCCGTCCCCGTCTCCTGCTCTCCACCCTCGAACATATCCACATCCACATCCACATCCACAACACACTGTGAAGGACGTTCAGTTTTCTTTCGTTTTGTAGTGTAACTTTTTGTGTTGACTGCAAAATTTGGCCTGCTCCTTTTTGGCAACAGTTTCCGCACGTTTTCCTCTTTTCTTTTGTTGTCCCCTGGCGACGGGGGCCGGGAGGGAGGGGGGCCCTTTGGGCACCATCGGATTCGCTTGTCGTCAGTGGGTATTATATCCACTTCTGTTTGGTTTTTCCTTTTTTCCCCCTTTTCTTTTGTTTTTCACTTTGCTTGTAGCTGCTGAATTTGTGTCAAAAATTTCGACAGTTGGAATGTTTAGCCGTTGCTCACCTATTCTTTTTGTGTCCGCTTTGAAATGGTGAGCCATAAAATCTGCAACGATATATGCAATTTAAAAATGCATTCAGTTAATTAATGAAATATGATACATATGATACGGAATATTGCATCGTTCAAACTAACATATATACGTAATAAGAAATGTGGATTTCTCCACAGATAAAAACCGCTCGAAAATATCTATGCAAGTGTGTAGACATACATCGCACATCTCGTCTTACAAATGCTGCTCAGCAATATCATTGCATATTCGATATCTACCACAATTTGGTGTCTTAAGTATGTTTTAAGTGCACCTCAGCAGATGATTGATTGCCTGCAGTAGACACAGAATTATCATGAAAAGGTAGACTGGTTTGCGACTCGGCTAAAATCGGTTGACGATCAAGTTTGCGAT
The DNA here is from genome assembly GCA_035042305.1 of Drosophila glabriapex. Classification (NCBI taxonomy): domain Eukaryota; kingdom Metazoa; phylum Arthropoda; class Insecta; order Diptera; family Drosophilidae; genus Drosophila; species Drosophila glabriapex. Next base: position 3,624,563 of record JAWNLN010000012.1, read on the forward strand.
AAAGTTTCGCACCCGTTTGCAAAGCTTCGAATCGTTTGCACAAAAGCTCAAGTGTCGCTTTAAGCTTACGCACTTGCGAGCGTCTTGGTCCCGGGCCCATCCATAAGCGAATTGTAGTTCTCTTCACTGCACAACCCACCAAAGCACACCCAAAGCAAACTAAACAAAATCAGCAACGTGGGTGGATGGGGAATGGGGGAGCCATCAAAGTAGATATAAATCAGTTTATGCCAAAGCTGAAGTCCAAGACTTTGTGGCCCAAACTAAAGAACTCTTAAAACTCACATTAAGAGCGCCAAATGCGAAGAGAATACGCGGAGTGGGAGTCCCAACAAGTTCTCTTTGCTCCGCAGTAAGATGCTGCGAAATCCGAAGGGAAACTTGTTCAGCTGGAGTTGTGGGGGCCGCAGTAGAAAAATGGGAAAATCCGACGCATAAAAACGACTAAAATAACAGTAGCTGCTGCAGACGCGGGGCAGCTTCGGTAACCAGCAACCAGCAGCAAAAAAAAAGAAGAAAAATGGAAAAAACCAAAAAAAAAAGAAAAAGAAAAAAGAAAAACTCGCAAGGGCAATACAAAAATGGAGAAGAAAACGAGACGAAATGAAAGGAACGTGCGCACTTTGGCGCTAACGTCGATGCCGACGTCGACGTCGACTTCAGCAGCGCAGCTTCCTTATGCTAGTAGTGTGTAAACGTGTGTGTGTGTGTGTGTGTGTGTGTGTGTGTGTGTGTGTGTATGCTGACATACCGCCGTGTCCTCATGTGGGTAGACAAAACTTTCGTTTTCGTTCCATCGCCTTCGTTTTTCCACCAGCTCCTTTTGCTCATTGGCAACGGCAACGGCAACGCCAAATCCAATGTCGACGTCAACGTCGACGTCGACGCTGACGTCAACGTCACTGTCAGCGCGCAGCTTCAATGCCAATTTTTCTTTTTCTCGGCCAGTTTTTCGCTGCTACCACATCAACGGCAACAAAAAAAAAATTAAAGGAAAAAATTACAACAACAGCTGCCCAGAAATCGTACGAAAAAGGCATGTTGAAATGTGGCAACAAATAAATTTCTACACCAAAAAAAAATAGTGCAAAAATTTCAAGAATACAAAGGATACGCGCAAATGGAGCAGCAGCTTAAAGCAGCGATAGCGACAGAGACAGGTACAAAGATTATAATGAGACCGACGAGCAGGCGAAATACGACTACAGGTTTAGTTCCATCACCCCACTTGCCCAATCGTTCCGTTGTGTTCCATTCCGTTTCGTTTCGTTCCTTTCTGGCCAAAAAAAATAATCGATCTATGCTTCGCTTGCATTAGCTCTGCTCGCAGAGCTAACTCGACTAACTAATTGGTCTGCGAGCCTAATTAGTGACAAATGCTTGCGACCCACTTCATCACACTTCTCACACTGCTCACTCTCACTCCGACAGTGACAGCGACTGTGTGACTGTGATAGTGACGTCACACGCCACTTGCCCACACAAACCACCTGTAAGCTGAGTTGCTGCTGCTGCTGCTGTTGCCGCTGCTGTTGCCGCTGCTGTTGCTGACCAGAGGCGATGTCTTTATATATGTATGACTGACTAGACTAAGCATGTCTATGTTTGTTGCTATGCATGCTACACATGTTTGTATGCCTGTTGTGTGTGTGTCTGTGTGTGTGTGTGTGTGTGTGTGTGTGTGTGTGTGTGCTCCTTTCTAGATAAGGGCCAGTTGTAGTCGCAGTCGCAGTCGCCGTCGCAGCCCGATTCTCGATGCTGCTGCCTCAGCCGCAGTCGATGCCGCTGTTCGCATAACAAGAAAAGAAAACAGAAAACCGAAAACCGAAAATATAAAGGATTTTCATGTGGCTTAGCTTTCTCTTTTGGCTTTCGCCGTGACGTGTCACTCCACAGCTGCTTTTATTGCTCTTAAAACTTTCTTCAACAGGTTGCAAGTTGCTTGTTGGCTGTTTGGCTGTTTGGCCTGTTGACTGTTTTGGCTTGTTGGCCTGCTTTAAGAACGGGCTCTCTCAGCTGTTGGACTCGTATGGAGGTTGACCTTGAGCACTAGCTAAGCGCTCCCATGGCAGCAGCCACCTAACGCCCGGTCAGGTCAGCCCCTTGTTATCCAGCCTGTCAACCGAATAAGCATCGACACCGCCCTCCCGCCGAAGCCCAACCGAAGCCTGTTGCACACGCCACAAATCCTGGCAACCACATACACATAAATATACACACATGTATGTATGTACATGTGTACACGACTTTGTGCCCCATATCTATCTATCTATCTATCTGCCACCCTATCGCCCACCCCAGCACCATCCTCGCTGTCAGTCAGCGTAGAGCAATAAAATGCATATAATACATACATACATACATCTATACATACATACATACATACATCTATACATACATCTAAATATACATCTATACATGCATGTACATTAATCAAACGTTGGCCTAAATTTGAGTAAATCGCCAATAATCATCATATTATTCAGAAAGTAGATTTGTGTCATTTTTAGTTGTAGCTTTCTAAATTTCAAGGTTTTGTTTTATATGATTTGTTGTTACACTTACATTATTATTAAACATTAGTATTTGTAGACTTCACAAGCATTTGACATCGTTTTTATAAACTATTCATATACTTAAGACATACAGCTAAACTGTAAAATAAAAGCTGTGCAACTAATTTCATTGAATTTCGAATTCAGCAAGCATTTTTCTAAAAATTATTGTTTGCATTTTTTACTTCTTCAAAATGTTTTTCGTAACAATAGAAAACCCCAAAGGCTTCTAATGGTGTCTGAGACTTTAAGAGGAAGACTTTTACTACAAAAATGGGAATGAGAATGGATAGAGCTGCAAAGGGAGCGATAGTTCGATTACGATATACCCCGAGTTAATCGATAATATGCATATTTAAATGTATGCATAAAGAAGAAACCTCTGCTATCGAAAAATCTATGTGTATCAGTATTCGTGAAGCGGCAGGAGTTATCGATAAGGTTAACGTGATATGTTTATGGTATACGATAACTTATATTCGAAATTGAAAGTCTCTAGCTCTTAGAGACTCTGAGGACATGACTGGATTAAATTTGCTATTGTTTCTGGCCAGTCAAATTATTTAATTTATGAGAGATGCTTTCTTTTGCCTGTCATTTAGTAACATTAACTAACATCATTCTAGTCTGTATACTCGATAAATCGATAACTGACTCCATCGATGATAACAATAATCGATGCAAGGACTATCGAGACTTACAGGATAATACTGTTTTACACCCAAGAAATGTAGATTCCAAAGGCCAAATTTACGATTCCATGCCGAGGATCTGAAAAAAAGTTCGCTTATTGCTTTCAGCTCGATCAGTTTTCAATTGAACTACAATGATGATGACTTAATCGGGCAAAGGCTCAATAGTTGGTCAGAATGATCAGCAGACCGTTACGTATTACTTCTGCTCCTCTGTCTCTCCCTCTCTACCTCTCTACCTCTCTCTCTCTGCCTCGCAGTTTGTGCGTCTCTTTCCCTGATAGATATCGAACAAAGCTCAAATTGTGGTTTCGCCAACGACGAGGTGTTTTTCATTGCAAATAACAATGCAACGAATATGTGTGGCATCGAAACCAGTTTGATAACTCTCAACTGCTCAACTGCTCAACTGCTCAACTGGCTCGACAAACTGCCAGGGTTACTTCAATTTTGTTGTTGTGGTGCGGCTGCTTCAGTGGCTGCATTAACTATGTCTCGCTAAAAGATTTCAAAGCTCAGCTGCATTCATGCAGGCATACATAGGCGAAGGCGAAGGCGACGCCGAAGCCCGATGGAGGGCGGGCCAGGAGCGAAGCAGGGGTACAATGCGGAGAGGTGGTAGGGGCGCCGAAAAGAAGCGATGCAGAAACTGAACTGGGCACGATAACGAAACCGAAACCGGGCACAACAACAACATAAAATTGAATGCAATACAAACGATAAGGGAATGTGTATGGTTATGTGTATGTGTATGTGTATGTGTATGGTTATGGGTATGGGAATGGGGGAATGCAGGGGGGGAAAACACAGCGACCGAAGCAAACATGAAATCCAAGTATTAAATTGCAACGACCTATATAGAAAGCAGGCACTGTGATGATCGCCAAAAAAACAAAAAGCAAAAAAAAAGTCGGGAACACACTCTTCATTATTATGATGTGCCCCCTTATCCTGTTGATACTCGTTTTCTGCACAGAAGTCAAACTAAAAAAAGAAAGAGACAGGGAGAGGGAGAGGGAGAGCGAGGAAGAGCAGTAGAAACAGAGGAAAAGAGAGCCAAAGATTGAGCGGGCTACGTTTAAATTGAAAAGTGCATTCTCAGTTTGAGCAACTAACGCAAGTTTCTTTCTCTCTCTCTCGCTCTCTCTCTCTCGCTCTCTGTCGCTATCTGTGTTACCCCCTCCCCAACCCCCATGAAGATGATGACGCTGGCAATGTTCATGCAACGTGACCTGGCGCACCAAAATGTTTCAGCTTGAGTTTTTTTTTTTTTTGGCAATGGCAATGACAGAGAAGCGCAGCACCCTGACGCGGAACTAAGTAAGAAAACTAGTTTGCAAAGGCGAATTCAGTTTTGGGCTTCACCGGTTTCACCTCACCGGCCCCGGCACCCCGTCACCCGCCATTAGCCCTTGGCCCTTGCTGCGGCTGCGGCTGCTGCTGCTGCTCCCTGAGGGGGGAAACTGGTTATTTCAGAGTCCAGTGTCTGCCTGGTCATTTGATTGAAGTTTTTAGCACAATTTCACTTGGCCAAGTTGCTGTTGCTGCCCAATCTGCTGGCCATCTAACTCATCAGTTGGACACGAAAGGCGAAATCCCTAATTAGCAGTTAAAGCTTGATCCACTAAAATATGTGCATACGTCCAAACATACAACAGAACAACAGGCTGCAACTCAGCAGTTAGCCTTAGCCTTAGCCTCAGCCTTAATCAACTCTGGTCTGGTCGAATCAAGGTGATCTCCCGACCTCACTGCGAATACTAGACGAAGCAGTTGCTTCTCTGCAAATACTAGACGAAGATCTGGAAACAGTTTCTTCCCCGCAAATACGAGATGAAGCAGTTTCTTCAATCAAAAGTACATGTGGGAATTATTTATATATATATATATATATATGTATGTATATATGTATATATACTTATGTAGATTCAGTCAGAAGCAACAACTCAAGTATACTACAGACGCCTTAACCTAAGCCTAAACCTAAGCTTGACTGGTCTTTGTCTTTTAGCCTGTGCGTGTTTTTGTTCTGCTCCGCTTCTCATTGCTTCGGTTTGGTTTTGTTTTGTTTGGTTTTGTCAGCACCCTTAAGTGTTTATTATGTAAAACACCAAGGAAACATGTCAAACATGCCAAATATGTATGACCTACAAATTATGCGACTGCGACACCCGTCCACACACACACACACACATACACACACACACAAAGGGAGAGAGGGAGGGAGTAAAGGAAACCCCACGCAGTTTGTTGTTGCCGGTGGCCGACTTGAGTCTCAGGCAGACGAGACTGGTAGAGAAGCGTAGACTCGCATGAACACCAGCAAATCTGGGATTACAGGGCGCAACAACAATGGCAGGCAGGACTAGTATAGAGTACGAGTCCAGCAAAAGTAGCTGCTAGGAGACAAGAATGTCGTTGATTTTTTGTATGTAATAGGGTCTCGTCTTCCCAGGGTCTCAGACAATTCAGACCCAGAAAAGCCCAACAACCACTGCCCCTTCCTTGTGGCACCCCTTGACCCAGGCAGGAATGTTTGCGTGTGAAATACTTTTGTGGTCGGTCAAGTGTGTGTGTGTGTGTGTGTGTGTGTTGCAGACCACACACACCCACCCACCCACACACACACACACACACACATACACACACGCACACACAGTCTAAGATATATGTGAGCATTCAAATTAGAGCAAATGCCTGAAAGTCGACGAGTCTATTACAATGTCGTATCTAGAATGTTGAGGCAAGCAGAGCAAAAGACCACCAGCTGGTCGACTATCTCTCTTTGTTTCTGCCCTGGCAACACAAACACATGCCACATGCCACATGCCACTTGCCACATACCATAAACCATAAACCGTTTGCAGCAGGACGTCAAAGGAAGTCATAATTGGAAATTACACACATAATCATCACACACACACACACAGACACACACAACAAATGTTGATAGCTTTGCCCAAGACGACTCGAAGCAGCCCAGAACTCAGAACTCTCTGACTACTATGAATTTATTAGAAATTCAAGAGTGAAATTCTCGGATTTCGGTTTTCGGTTTTTGGTTTTGCGGCACACGCAACGCCCAGCACGTTCTAGATGGACTGACCCCCAAATGTGTTAAGGGAAGTCGAGCCAAATACCCCGGGGGTGTGGGGCGGAGAGTGGGTTGCAAAGGTTGCCCTTGGGTGAAAGCAAATAAATTGGGGGAGGGATTAGTGCCGGGCCTCCAGTGTAAAAGGAGCAAGAAGCACGGGCCCGACGCCGAGTGGCATGCGTGTTGCGACGGCGTCAAGCAATTTCACTCGTGGGTAAGCCGCTCTAAACGTGGCATCATCTCAACCAAGTCTCGCAGGTATTATGTAAATTAATTAGCGCAGTCGCTCATGCATAGCAACGGCATAACCCTTGCTGCATTTTAATTCGAACTATGCCAACTAGCTGCGGATGTCAAGTCAAGTCAAACTGTTTGTAGTTGTCATTGCTGTGGATGCTGTGGATGCTCTGGTTAAAGATATTCACTCAAATCGCTAGGCACTAATGATAACCACTTAAGCAGTCGCCTGGACAAGCTGCTAACCCGTCTGTCTGTCTGTGTGTCCTTTCACCCCGTCCTGTGTGGCTTGTGTCCCAGGTCGGAAGACGGAAGTCAACCCCAAAATGATTTTTAACACTTTTATGATACTTTTGTTGCTGCTTCCTAGTGGGCGCCACAAGACTCGACATCCTCTCGCCACAACATCTCATATCTCTCTCTCTCTCTCTCCCACTCTCTCCCATTGTCTGTCTCTGTGCTGCTGCCTTAAGCGTGCCACATGGGCGAGCATAAGGCATTCAACTGTGTGTGTGTGTGTGTGTGTGTGAGTGTGAGTGTGTGTGCTTGGGCACATTTATTGATATGGGCGGCAGTCTGTCCGTCTGTCCGCCCATCCTTTTGTGTGTGTTTAGTTTAGTTTTATGGGGTGTCCGGTTGCCGTTCCACACAAACACACAACGCACAAGAAACGGCAAAGTGGTAGGGGAAGGAGAAGGGTCAGGGACTGTAGGAAGGACATGAATCGGAAGCCAAGTCAAACGAAGTTGGCTGTCCGCAAATTAGCATGATATGTGCGAGTGCGAGTGCGAGTAGTGGGCTACGTCCACGATTAGGCCCATCAAAGGATTAGGCAATGACGCCCATAAAATAGGCAGGCAGCACGCCACGGGACAAATGGTGAAAGGGTGTAAGGGTGAAAGGACGAAAGGACGAATGGGTGAGCAAGGGGTGCATTGGATTCAAATCAGTTGGAATGGGTTCGTTTGTTTGCCTGTTGGCTGCTGCTAGGCAAGTCATGGCAAGGCCAAAGGTTCAAAAGTTTTGACACGCAATTACTTGAACACATGTGGGATAGGCCTGTCTGGGGAGGGCAACAACAACAGCAACAGCAACAGCAACAGCAGCAACAACAGCAGTAACAAGAGCAAAAAGCACAAGCAGAAGCAGAGAAGCAAGCGATTGGGTTAGGCAAGCCAGGCAAGCCAAGGGGCCAAGGGGCAAAGGGCAAGGGTTGTTAATATCATTTTAAGTGATTTTATGATGAATTTGTGCCCTAAAATTCCAGCTCATTTGCACACACACACACATACGCATACACACACACACACACACACGCATATACACATCATCAACAACATCATCATCAAGTCCGCCTACTTTTGTGGGTTTTTGCCTGCAAGTTAGGGTAAAAGTTTTAGTGTGAAATTTTCACAGTAATTTTATAGGCGCACTTAAGCGGTTTGCCTCTTGGCAACACTTCTAAATCCTGCCTTTGCCCCTGCCCCATCGCTCACCCATACCCCCTCCCCCTCCCCTGCCCTGCCCTGCCGTCTTCCTCTCCCCTTTTCTATTCGTTTCACATATCCCACAGTTGGTCGCTCTATTTAGCCTGTAAATATCTACATAAATGTGTGTGTGCGTGTGCGTGTGTGTGTGTGTGTGAGTGTGGTTTGTGGTGTATGTGTAAGTGTTGATTTTGTGGCATTTCAGCCTTTTTGAACTTTGAACTTGTTGGTAGTTTTAAGGATTGTTTTGCCGCCTGCAGGATTCCTGATTATGGCCCATCATAGGTTAATTCCATTTGTGTGTGTGTGTGTGTGTGTGTGTGTATGTGTGCGTGGTGTGTGAATGTGTTAAATTGCTTGTGCTTCATGTTATATGCGTGTCTTTATTAGCGTGTGACAAATCATTTAATTCCTTAATCGTTTGTTTTTCACATCATTGTCGTCAGACTCGAATTGACGGCTTCTTAATTTGCCTGTGAAAGTTTTGGCCAACTTGTTTATAATTAAAACCCCGGGGAGGGGGGGGGGTGGTGGGGTGGGGGGTGGCAAGGTAGTGTGACACTTAAGTTTCAATAAGTGTGTTGTGTATTTTGAACTTGCTGCACTTTAGGAAATCGCTCTGAAAACTATAAAGTTTTTCTTATTCTTAGAAATAATTTTTTAAATATAAGGAAAACAAATTCTCATCAAAGCTGATAGCGCAAACATTTGGTGACACCGACGTGATTCGTGTATCGTTGTAATTAAACCAAAAAGAGCGTTTAATAAATAATCCAAACAAACAAAACATTAGTGGACTAATTTGCAATAAAAAAAATCTAATTTGACCAACCAAAGGTGCATAAAACTTTCTTTTTTTTAATATATTCCATAGCATTAATTAATTTATTTAATTTTCTTATTAATGTGAACAAATAGTCCACGGTTTTTTAAATGGTTATAACAATTAAAAAAAATTTAGATAAAATGTTTAATGGAATTAATATAGCAAAAACCCCGATTATTAGATGAACACAATTTTCTGTTTTATAACTATAATTTGAAACTTGGGTGATTTTTTTAAGGTGTGTCTTCGTCGATTTTGCACTCAACTTATAGATTGCAATTGCCACTTTGTATTCATTTTGAATGGTCCCCGAAGAAAGGTTGATTCCAGCCATGTTATGGGCATTATCAAGCAACAAATCTCAACTCTGGGTGTGTGATTGTTTTAATAGTGGATATTATTACAATAGTTTTCAACGTAAAGTCAATGTTAGATTGAGGTATGGTTATGCTAAGTGGCAAAGCATCTTTTATGTTAAAGCTACTAATCGATAGACGCAAAGTAGATCGATAAGCTATCGATACGTATGATCTGTAACTTGTATATAAAGTATATTAATTTCAACATTATGACAATACAAGTATCTTCATCAGAATCCACGATTCTCCCTTCAACTTTGACACTCAAAATAATATTAAATAAAATGGAAAATTGTAAATTGAGGCTGAATTGTTTGCAATTGCTGGCCTGTTTGTACTACACTATAAATAAGTAAATGCATATATATATGTATATATATTAAGCTATCTGGCTCAAAGGTTTACCTTGAACGCTGGCAAATAATCCATTTGTTCGCTTATACGACGATATGAGCAGAAGAGCTAAAAAGTTGAATAGTTGCTAAAAAAAAAAGAAAAAATTAAATAAAAAAAAGAGGATCACCTTGAGGCTTGAGGAGTTTGTTTGACTTTTGCAACCCAAAAAGGCCAGCCAGCCAGCCAGCAAAGTGTGTCTTAACTTATTCGCTCACTCATTTCAGTCTGTTTTGTGTATATATATGCATATTCCACTTATTTATTTTGTCTTTTATTTCGTATCGTATTTTTGCTCGCTCTTCATTGATTAAGTGATACTAAATTAAAGGAACCCTCAACTCGTCTGCCTGGTCTACATGCGAACAAAACTAAAAACCAAAATAAAACAAAGCATTCAATTATTTTTCAAAGTGCAAGAGAAGCGCGCAAATAGAGCAAACACAGGCGGAGAGTAGAGAGTGGAGAGTGGAGAGTGAAGAGTGGGGACGGGAGAGCGAGGGGAGACTCTGAGCAGTTGAGACGGGTGCATTGATCCCAAATCCACAGAACAGAGAGCCCCAAAAAAAAAAAACAAAAAAAAACTAAAATTCAATTTCGAAGCCGACATCTACGAAAAGCAAGAATGAGCCGAAAATTATGTGTGTGTGTGTGTGTGTGTGTGTGTGTGTGTGTGTGTGAGTTGTTTGCATGTATGCGAAAAGAATGTAAAGCGTATTCGAAAACAAAAATTTTATGCTGTGTAAATCTAAAGACCTTTTCCTGCACCACCACAGCAGCTTTGACTTTCAATCTGAGAATGCATAGGCTTGCATGTGTGTGTGTGTGTGTGTATGTGTGTGTGTGTATGAAAAAAACAAAGGAGAGAATGAAATTGAGAAGCTCTCTAAGCAGAAATCACCAGTAGGCAGTAGACAGTAGGCAGCAGCAGCTTGTATCCCCAATTCTCTCCATCTCCATCTCCATCTCCTGCTCCATCTCCATCTCCCTCTCGCATAGTTGCAACGCAGATCTTGCGCACTTGTACAGTCAGCCAGGGGCTGCTGTAGTGCCTGCTAAAGCTTTGGCTCCGTTCGAGCTTTCGATCTATGAGAAAGCGAATAGCTTACGGGACATTCAAGCTTTCTCTATTTGCATAGAAATGAGCTTTCGATTATTAGCTGGCATTTGGCATTGTTCAGTTCATTGTGCGGCGGGGGGGAGGGGAGAGGAGGGATTTGGCTCGAAAATAGGCGGAAGCAACAGCAGCAGCCAAGCAAAACAAAAAGCAACAAGGGGCGGGGGACGCAAAGCAAAGTCACACTGCTGTTTATCGCCGCTGCTCAAACTGCGGTCTTTGAACTACCAAAAAAAAACAAAATAAGTAAATAAAAAAAATATTAAAAATTCTGCTGCATGGAGCAAAGCAGCGCATCGGGGCGAAGCCAGGCGATCTATGTAAAGCTGCAGTCGCAGTCGCAGTCGCAGTCGCAGTTGCAGTCGACAGCGCTGCCGACGTCGTTGCAGTCCAGGGGGCATCGATAGGGGTGCAAATGTGCTGGTGAGCCAAACACACACACACACACACACATACAGATCGCGCGCGAGAGCGAGAGAGAGAGAGAGAGAGAGACGGAGTGAAAGAGTGGGAGAGCGAGAGAGCGAGAGACGGTGAGAGATAAAGGCAACTTTTGCCAAAAAAATATCACTTTTTTTTGGCAAATTCACTCAACTCTTTTGAAGCTCGCTCTCTCTCTCTCTCTCTTCTTCTTCTTTTATTGGAGAGAGAGAGTCGCATTCTGTAAGGAGGGGAAGATCGCAGTCAGTAGTTTGAAATATGCAAGCACACACACACACACACACACACACACACACACACACGCACACAGAGGCAGGCAAACAAAGCTTTGTATTCATGCATGTGTGTATGCGTGTGTGTGTGTGTGCGCGTGTGTGTGTGTATGTGTGTGCATACTCTGCTACCTCTCTGCCTCTCGCTCTTCCCAATGGGGCAACAGGCATCCATCCATTCGTACTTCCTAAATTCTCAGTGTGCCCTCGCTAGGTCGCTGCGCCGCGCTGCGATCACAATTGCAAGCTTCCCTGTGTGTGTGTGTGTGTGTGTGTGTGTGTGTAGAGAGAAACCTCAAAAAGTTGTACTGAAGCCGTTAACCTCGGCTGCGCGTTCGTCGTCCGAGTTTGTTTTTGGAAATTATCAACGCCGTTCGCCGTTCGGTTTTAGCGAACCGCAAGAGAAGAGCTTGTCGGGGGCAGGGGTAGGAACAAACTGCGACATTGATGATGATCGGCACATGTGCAGCGACAGAGAGACAGAGAGAGTGGGGGGGCGGGGAGGGGGGGAGGGCGAAGCGTGGGCAAGGGGTGAACGCTTAGCGACCATAATGTAAATAAATAAGTGAAGTCATTTGCTAAAATGTTGGGAGACGCAACGCAACGCAACGCAACGCAACGAAGCACATGTGAAGCACAACAATAAAACAAGCAAAAACAGCAAGCATTTTAGCCACATGCACTGCAAGCAGCGATTGCACACATACATACTCATTTTTCTCAGTGTGTGTGTGAATGCGCTGCACAAAAATTACACAAAAATTACGCAAAGAAAAGTAAAAAATATAAAATCAAGAAAAGAAGAAGAAATAAAAGACACACACACACACAGATGCACACACACACACACACACACACACACACACAGGCGCACACTTGCATAAACTTGTTGGAGAGCTTTTGTGTAAAAAGAACAAGATTTGTGAGTTGCAATATTTGGCACACACAAACGAGTTCCGGACATGCAACTGCGCTCCAAACTCACCCCCCTCCCCCTGCCCCTGCCCCTGCCCCTGCCCCTGCCCCTCCCCCACACACACACAAGACCCATTTGCCAGATCCACTTAGTTGCCGTCGAGAGCGCATTTTTGAACATTTTTATTTTTTTTATTATCATTTTTTTTTTTTTTTTGGGCACAGCTTTCTATGCGTTGGCAGGGCGCGCAGGCGCATCACAGACTGTGGGACATGGGACGAGTGACGAGTGACGCGGGGAGCGGGAGGCGGATGGCGGGGTATGATCGACGACGAACGACAAAAGACGAGCGGCGAGCGGCGAGTGGCGAAGGCAAACACGAAGCTGAAGCTGAAGCTGAAGACGAAGATGAAGATGATTCCCCATTGGCGTCGCCCTTAAATCATGTAAGCCTCTTCCTCAGTGCGTGTATGTGTGTGTCGACAAATCTGTTTATATTTATGTATGTACATATGCGTGTATGTATGTATGTATATGAGACTGGCATAAGGCGGCCGCGTTGAAAGTTTGAGTTTTCTTTGCTGTTTGCATTTTGCACTTTGCATTTGTTCGCCAGATTTGTTTGCTTTGTGCCGAATTTGTGCGCGATTTCTCTTTTTGAGTGTATTTTAAGGCACACACACACACACACACACACACACACACACACACACAGACACACACACAAACATGAGCACAACACAACAAAGCAATGACGAAGGAGCGTAGTAGATCAGTGTAGAGAAGCGTAGAGTTGTCTAGAGTGTAGAGTGTAGAGTAGATGATGATGCTAGTCGATCAAAGCTTTCAAATGCGCTGCCTGGGAAAACAAGCCACATCAGTTCTCAGAGTTCTCAGAGGGTAGGCAATTGGACTGATGGAGAGTAGTCGAGTGGAGTGGAGTCGTGTAGAGTGTAGAGTGTAGAGATGTGTGTGGAGCAGTTCATTCATATTGCATTCAGCATTCAGATTTGAAATTGAAACTTTGACAGACGCATCACCGTTTAGAGTGTAAACAATTGATTTTTGATTCTTTTGACCAGGTGGTGCAGTTGGTTGCCGAGGGGCAGCTGGGGATGCAGGGGGCGCAACTGATGCAGCCGATTGAGATGCAGTGGTGCGTAAGCAATTTGAAATGTTTATGCTAATGCCTCATCACGCCTGAAGAGCAATGCAAACACAACTGCATAGAAAGCAAATGCGAGGGCGTGGCTGGCTAAAGCAGACACGCACACTAGCGCTATCTCTGCCCCGCCCCGCATCCAACTCACTCACCCTCGGCCAGTCGCCAGTCAAAAGCCCTTTTCCGCGTCTAGAAAGTATTAAATTATTTTTAAAATATTTAAAAATGCCACCTTTTTTTTATAACAGCACAAACAATTAGAGTGAGTGAAAGATAGCGGGAGAGAGGGAGAGAGGGAGAGAGGGAGAGAGGAAGAGTGAGACTGTTTATGTATGTATGTATGTATGTATGTATGTAAGTACATCCTAGCTGCATATATAGTTGTATATATGTGTGGGCAAATTAAATTTATAAATGCATACAAAAGAACACAATGAAAAATACAAATAAAAATAAAAATAAAAATAAAGGTAAAATCGCATTAAAATACAAAATAATAAAAATTTATAAGTAAATAACTACGCGTAGGCACAGCAATTTAATGTTTATATAAGCCCACAGCATACAAAAAAAAAAAAGAAAAAAAAAACAAACAAAAGAACAAATTAAACTGAATGTGTGTGTTTGTGTGTGTGTGTGTGTGTGTGCATAATAGATAACTATACGCACTGGACATGCCAAAAAAAAAGAAGAAAAAAAAAGAAAAAAGAAAACGGCAGAATGCAACCACCGAAGCAACAAAATCGAACTTGGCGTATTTTGAATTTGGCTGTACGATCTCTCAGCTCTGCTCGTTTCCTTAACCATCGCTACATAGACATCTACACACACACACACACACACACACAGATGTGTATATGTATATGTTACACATACTCTGTGCTCCAATGCACGCATTTTTATATGCTATTCCTGACTGCTGACTGACTCTCTCTGTCTCTCTCTCTCTCTCTGTCGCACACACTCTATCACTCTGTCACGCTCTCCCACTCTCACTCTCACACTCACTCCCTCTCTCTCTCTCTCTCTCTCTCTCTTTATCTCGCTCCCTCGCTCGCTCTAACATACACAGCACATGCTGCAAAACAGAGCAGGAGAGTTTTGGGTACGCACTTTGCCTACGGTCTACGGTCCATCCGTCTATAACTACCTACCTCCACAGTGCCCCCGTCGCCACTCCCCACTGGCCAGTCGGCCCAAACATTCTCGTGTACAGTGTAGAGAATGGGTTGATCGGGGCGTATGTGTAATTTGGCGCCACCCGGAAAGCGTTGTTGGAAAACAAAACAAAACAAAACAAAAAGTGAAAACAACACAAAAATAAGGCGAAAAAAATGATGTCAGTAGAGAAAACGAGCAAAACAACCAGAATAAAAATGAACCAAATGGAAATGCACACACAAATATGCGTGCGTATGCGTGTGTGTGCGTGTGTGTGTGTGTGTGCGTGTGTGTGTGGCTAACGAAATTGCAATGGCGGCCAGCACATCCGGGCTGGCTCTCGCCCAGTCCAGGCAGCCTCCGCGTTTGCATTTTATTTTCGTGCGTGTAATGCAATCGGCTGGACAAAGTGACAGTCTGTGTGTATCTGCATGTGTGTGTGTATCTGTGTGTGTGTGTGTGTGTGTGTGTGTGTATATGCAAAGTTTTGGACATGCTTTTTAATTTTAATGCTGTCATTTTTGTTTTTTGTCACTTTTTTTTCTGCAGCAGCAGCAACAGCAGCAGCAGCAGCAGCAGCTATTTTTTCGTTTCATAAAATTTTTAGCCATTAATTTTTTATATTTATTTTTATTATTTTTCGCTTTGCCCAGGCATGGGCATTTTTGTACATAAGTAAATTATATGCACATGCTTGTGTGTGTGTGCGTGTGTGCGTGTGTGTGA